>JAZKJV010005000.1:0-490000 GCA_037367405.1 Ottelia alismoides
TTAATTTTATTTTCATTATTTTTATTATTTACAAGACATTTTTATTTGAAATTTCTATTTATAAAATTATTTAATTTGAGGTCAATTTATGTACAAAAAAATAGTGTAAGTATACAAATATTTACAGCATATTTTTTGGATTTTCTGCTTAAAGACCGTATCTCCCCCTACTTTATTCCTGGTCGATCAGGTCAAGTCTTGACCTTCTCTCGGGGTTCGGGTCAGCCTGTATCTATTACATATATACAATCTTCTATTTTATTTATTTTTACTTTATTTATTTATTTATTTTAGGTTAAAATAATATACAAATATACAATATTTACACACAAATGCAAGTTAGTTAGAATATGGAGTTAGTATTATATACAGGTATTTTATAAGGGATTTAAAGCTAAAATAAATGAATAATGATGAAATGCATATTCATCACCCTCGTCAATCAACGATCATCTTCCCATTCTCTCCAACCATCCATCACCGGCTCCCCTTCTCCTTGACTATAAAACACACATTGCTCTCCATTTGGAGTGCATCCGTCGATAGAACCCATAGTAGAGGAGGATTGAAGGTGATATCCTGACCCTCCTCATTCCTTGGTGAGGTCCGGCCCTCTAGGGCTGTTGCAAAACTCCATCCCCTGTGGTTGTCTGTCCAGCTCTGGTCTCTGGACCGCTGAGCCACATTCCATCTTTCCTGACATACCCTCTGCCATCGCGTATCTGTCGTCTGCATGACAACCAAACATAGGGTCCAGTGGTGATAGCCTGGATCCTTGCCCTTGACTCCAGTAAGGTCTGAAGTTTCGACCTCGTTGCAGAAGTCCTCTCTAGGTCCTGCCTTGCTCTGGTCGCTTCCAGCAACCGTCGAGCCTCCATCGCATTCCATGATACACCTTTACGCGTCCCTTTCACCTTAATCGACCATGACGCATACTCCAGGTGTTGGCCCCTCCGCCTCCAGCATCTTCATCGACAATGTCCTCCACCTTCTTTGACTCTGTTTCATCGACTCATCACCATCCGTGATGCCAGTTCTGCATATGCCTCAGCTTGAGCCCTGGCACTACCTCGCCTTCATTGTCCTCCATACGCGAGCTTTGCTCCAGCAACCCGTCGTCGAGGCACCTACGACTTTCATCCCATCTTCTCCACCATATTTCCATCGCCCTCCCATTCTAGATATGCAAATAAGAAATGCAAACTGCAACTTCATCTTCCATCGAGCAGAAGGGTCCACCGATTCCAACCATGCATCCTCCTCTAATCGAAGGATCCTTCACTCCTGGCAACCATCGAGCCATCACCGCAGGAGCACCTCCACCAAGGCTCCTCAGCACTAGTTGTTGCATCCATGCTCTCAGCATTCAAGAGGAGGTTGGTGTTCCTCATCGACTTAGCCTCCTACCGGAGGCATCGTCATCGTCCAACTCCTTCTCTTCGTCTAGGATCCCCTATGCCGATGTACTCTTCAGCCACCACATCAACTCCCCTACGTCTCACAACTCCACCACCTTTGCCAACGGCAGACTTCAAGGAGCACAATTGACTGACAATAGGTGCCCATGGCTATTTGCATTCATGCTTTCCACCTTCCACGTGATTCTATAAAGACTTCCCCACCCTGCAAGATGCTTGCGTGGGGGTGGAAAACTTACATCAGTGCCCCTCCAATTCCGCATATCTCTATAGAAGGTCATGTCATCCAAGGGCACATGTTGTGCACGTGCCCCTTGAATTTTTTACAGAAATAGCCCTCTGGGGATTGGTAATCATACCTTAGACCCACATTGCTTTCTTTATGTTTTATTTAGTTATTGTAAAAATTTCAAACAAACCCCTATCTTTCTTCTATAGTTTGAACCTTATTTTTGCATCATTTAATTTTTCAAAAATAACATTTTATTCACCAATTAATTCCTTATACCGTGGCACCTGATTCATACTTTTTAGATCTTTGGTTATTTATTGATTAATATTCTTGCATAAAATTGCATATTTTGCTAATTCGGATGCTTAAAAATTCATAATTAATTGACCATAGCTCCAAAAATTGCCAAAAATTCATGGATTATAGAATTAATTGTATTTTACATTGTGCCCAAAAAGAATTGTATTTGCATCCATATTTTCTCTATAAAAATCACACATGATGTTGGAGGACATCATTTAAGAAAGAGGAATTCACACTATCAAGTGATTTTTATAGAGCAAAATCAGTCCTCGTGCATTTTCATTCACTTGAGGTTGGAGGACATCATTCAAGAAAGTGAACCGCTCACAAAGTACTTCAATGTGAACTCTTTTGGTCGACCTTGTTTAGAGATGCCACTGATTTTGTATGGTTATGCCTTGTATGTCAAAGGATGGAAGGGACAATTGATTATAGAGACATGATGCCCATGCTGCCTGTCATTACTGTGATGTTTTTTATGCATGGGCATAGATTTATGGGTCTCGTTCTCAATAGTCATGGATTCGAGAATATCTTATTAGCGGTGGATTATTTGTCGTGATGGGTGGAGGTTATCCCAACCCAAGCCGCAGACAGTAGGACTGTCTGTAAGTTCATCAAAGATCATATCATTTCAAGGTATGGGGGTTATAAAGGTTTTAATTTCTGATGGGGGTAGTCATTATGTGAATAGAGAGATGAAATCATTAGATAAGGACTAAATGTTAGAACATAGAGTTGCTAGTACTTACCACCCACAATCGAACAACATGGCAAAGGTTTCAAATTGGGAGGTGAATAACATTCTTTAGAAGTTGGTTCGTCCTGATAGGAAGAATTGATCTCAGTTGTTGGACCAAGTTATGTGGTCCTACAAAATGACCTATTAGACCCCTTTTGGTACTTCACCTTTTACGATGATTTATGGCATGCCATGCCATTTGCCCTTGAATTAATTCACAAGTCTGAGTATGCAATCAAGAAAATTAATTGGAGTTGTCACCTTGGGAAATTTTGTAGAGACCTAAACCTTAATGAGTCGGTGGAGATTTGTAATAGAGCATATGACAACAACTTGATCTACAAGGATAAAGTTAAGAGGTGATACAGAAAATTGAAAACCAAGTGGGCATGTTCTTATATAGTAAAGGAAGTACACATAAATGGTAGTGTAATGATTGTAGATCTTTCAGATAATGCACCTTCCTTCATGGTCAATGGGCAGCTATTGAAGTACTTTGTAGAATCCAAAGAGTAGATGATTCTTGTTGAGGTTATTAACTTCATTCTAGTTGAGTCATTTGGTGATATTTCATATACAACATGAAGTTGCAGCTTGAAGATTCACATTAGCTAGATTCAACATCACACAGATTTCGATTCTTTCTAACTCTATTCTTTTAGGGTTTAATTCCTCCTTTCCATAGGTCCTTACTACTAACTTGCTATTTTTAGCCTAAGTATAGGGGGAACCTGATCCATTATTGATTACTTTTCGCTTTATTTTCTGTTGGTCTCCCTAATTTATTGTTCTTCTCTTCTTAGTATTTAGGCTATTTTTAGCCGTAGTATAAGAGGGTCATTTCATTCTATTCTTTGTTGACTTATTCTTCTAACTTTTCCATACACCTTTCTTTTTTATTTATCTTTTTAAATTTCTTTGTACTTAGCATGGGCTATGGCTTCATATCACTTTGTGCTATGAGGACATAGTAAAAGCTAAGTATAGGGGGGGTGTGCCATATATAATTATATATGTACACTTCAGTCATAGCTCATACTTTAAATTTTCTCAAAATCTTTTTGGGGTAAGGATGCCATATTATTTTTTGAACTGAGTTTTGTACAAAATATTTTGAAAAATGATTTGAAAAATATACTTATTTGAAATGGTTTACAAAATACTTTACATACGTTTGTGAAAATATGATTTAATTTGTTTTGAAATCTTTGTAAAATATTTAGAAATCCTATATTTATGTGACATGGTTTAAAAAAAGTTTTAAATTTTTTTCCAACTTTAATGGTGTAATTGGAATTAACTTTTAAATAAAGACTAACCCTTGTGTCTTTTCAATTTCTACTTTGTATCTTGAATTTGTGAGAGGTTGTGACGATTCACTAAACCATTAAGTTTTAGTATATATAAGGTTGTGTAGCCTTTGATCTTTCTTAGAGTCGAGCATGGAAGAGAGTCTGGATCTAAACTGTATATTTTGGAAGTTCAAGCTGATAAAGAGTTATTTGAGAAGAGTGATGCTGCTCGAGGAAGATAACATTTTACCAGATGAGTTATATGGGGAGGATCCTACACCTTTCCTTGAGTATATTCAGCTAGGTAATTTTTGTCTTACTTGTAAGTTTGGTCATCCTCTTGTGTTTAGTTTTTCTCTATTAAGGAAAACCCATAGGTCTATTACAGGAGCCAGGAGTTGGATATGTCTTCCTGTTGTCTTGCAGAAATTTAGATCTTCCCATGTTGATATGACTATAATAGTTGAGGAAGAATGCAGCATTTTAGGAAATTCATGGTCCAAGTCGATGAAGATCTTTCTTATTTAGATTCTGAGGTTTACTCGATGAGGAGAAAGAAAATGAAGTATAAGGCAGCCTACTGTTTCAAATCCTGAAGATTCAAGTCAGATATTTGATATTGAGAAATTGAAGTTGTCTTGTGTTGAGTTTGGGTATCATGGTGTTGTCAATTTTGTTTCTGTCTGTCTTATTTATGTCTTAAGTGCACCTGTTCTTGTTAATATTTTTTTCCAAATTACTGCTAACTTATTAACCTGCTAATTTATCAGTTGGTGTTTCTTCCCTGACACTTTTACTTTGCACTCAAGGATTGAGATATTCGTTAACACTTTATTTATGAGGTCCAGAGACTTCAAGTTAACTTATCTTAATCATTAGGGTCTTAGATTTAAATATTTAAACTTCCCCTATTTGAAAGATGTGTGGGCTATATTGCATGCTTAATATTCTTCTTAAAGAATATGACTAACACTCACTAGCACAACTGCATTCGTAATTGAGATGAGTTGAGGTTTCATGCGAGGAACTAGGATTTGAGAATCAAGTTTGGATACTCGAGGATGAGATAAGATTAAGGAAGGCTTCATGACACTTGAGTGTCAGCATCTTAGCTAGTATGTGACATGGTTATCATACTAACCTCTTGATCAAAACTAAAGTGCTAGGGTGTGATGACATCTAATTAATTTATTGATTAGTGTGCGCCAATCCTTGGTAAAAGCAGTGGAGCTAGCCAAAAAAAGAAAATAAAAAATGTGTTGATAAGAAGAAAAACTCAATTACAAAGTTACATCGTATGATTTTACAAATATGGAAAGCGCTCCCAACCTTTAAGTGTCCATTTGGACCAAATTATTAGGCTTTCATGAGTCGAGTTAGTACCTCAAAAAAGGCTCTGCATCGTTTGTGCTACAAGTCTAGGTGCAAGTATATTAAATACTTTGAAAAAACGCATCCCCGGTATACTCCCAAGAAAACAAGTACAAACGGCTCAATCTCTTTTGACGGACACACTAATTGACATTAAATATATATAACTGTGTTCAATATTGGCACTTGAGAGAAACCTTGATACAGTGAGAGGAAAAGAAAATTTTGACACAATCATATTACCTTCATCATATGTCATGTCATATACACTTTGAAGTCTGGCAAACTAAAGAGATGGTGGATTAAAGAAAGGCTAGATTTATTCCCCAATGTTGAGGGTAGGGTCCTTAGAAGAGTCTCTTATTTTGGAATCTTTGGTGACATTTCAACTCTACTCTTATGAATGCAGTCAACACTTCAAGTCATACCTCTTATTTATACTTATACATTTAGAGTATGATAACTAGAGGAGTTGAATTCCTTTTGATTAAGATTTGGTTCAACACAAAATCCTAGGATTTCTTCAACCAAGTGTTCTAGGTCATTTACGCATTATTTTCTCACATGCACGTGTCAAGGAATTCACTAATTAATCTTACTCTCTAACTAATTACTTATTTATTAGCTCAAGGGCGAGCTTAGATTAAGTATAAGGGGTGATAAATCACGTATTTATCAGCATAAATTACATCTTTTATTTCTCTTGCTTAAGTAATTTAATAAGATTCATTGACAATTAACCCTAATTATTCATTTGTGTGATGTAAATAATTAACCCTAATTATACTATATTATATAACATATTATTGTGCTAATATTTTATATATTTCTTTATTTTTAAAAACCAAATATAAATTAGGATAATATTATACATAATTAATTTAACATTAAACATAAATTATAAATAAAAAATCCCAAAATAATATAAAAAAGAAAATAAAATAAATTGTTTTTATTGTTGTTAATACTTGTTTAATTATTTAATATGTAAAGTTGGCATTATTTCTCTTTAATTTCTACATGAAAATTGTAGATCTCATTGAGATCTACAACTTTCTTGTTGAACATTTTTTTAATTCTTTTTTCTTTTATTTATTTTCCATTTTAGAGTGTTTTTTATTTTTTATTGAATTTCCATTGGGTCACGTGACGCCATCTGGGTGCACCATGTGGCTTTGCCTCTTCGCTTCGTTCTGCCAGCTTCTAGGTTATTGGATCATCAAATCCAATAACTGAGGAGCGTCGTCAACCTCCATGAGCTCTTCCAAGGGACACGTTTCCTCAAAGTCCACCCGATTTCTAACCATTTTCCCAACCACCGCCATCACTTATATCCATCAACCGACACTGCTCTCATCTTCCCTTATCGTTCCCCTTTCACGCTAATAGTTAAAATAACCCCAACTCCCTTATCAACTAGTGGCGGTTGAAACCACTGCCATGTTTCGCCAACCTCCTAACTCCACCTTCTCAAAACCCCCTCCTTAACAATGGTTACCCACCACTTTTGAGGGATTCCCCCAGCCCATAAATCTTCTAAGTGACATTTAGAAAGGTAACACTTGAGCGACGATGACGTGGATCTTAAGGCAAGATCTGCGATGATCCAGTCATGCTGCAGCCACCATCAAGGGTTATTCGAGCTCAGTTCCCTCAGCTAGAACTTTGATGCAAAGACCTGGAGTTTTATAGCTCAAGCTCAGCCAGATTCAACCTCATACTTCGTCTTTAATCTATTCCAAACTTCAGGTAAGCTATTCTATCTTTGTTTTCTGGTGTTTTCTCCATTTGATCTCATCTGCATTATCCAGTCTTTAGCATATTCAAACTCTTGAAAACCTTCCATTTACATCCATCAATCATGCATAACCTCGAGTCATTTTCTATGATTGTCCATAGATTTAACCATCTTGATCCATTTTCTCCTTCTGCATAAGGGGGGGTGGGGGTCAATTGTAGGTCTCGATCTTTCATCTCCCAGAAGCCCGTCATTCCATTCCCCTTAGCATTTCAAAAGAGTCGCAGACCTTGGGCTTTGCATCTAACATTTGCAAGTCTTCAATGATTGGAGCTTGGCTAGAGAAGATCTAAAACCCTTATCCTCCGATGAGTTGCCATTGAATCATAGATCGAGACTTCTTCATTTCTTCTCGCGAGCATCATCATATTTGTGTAGTCATAACAGAGCTTTAGTGACCTACAAGCATTGCGGGAAGCATAGAGGAGGAGAAGAGGCTTCGTTGGAGCACAAGCTCCTCTGTCGCACGTGGAGGAAGAAGGAGTAGATCTCGAGTAGTAGATACCCTTTGGATGAGCTCGACTTAGGCAATATCTTAGGGTTCAGATTGGGTCACGACGTCCACAAGCCTATGACTGGAGCATCGGTTCATACTTGAGGCTAGGATTACCCGAGCCAAACATGAAGCACAACATAACTCCAGGTTCCCTGCCTTCATCCGAACCTCGTTTTGGTCACGTGTTATGTGCATGCCCTCGGAGAAATTGCAGTAAAGTCCATGTGGTTACCAATATTGTAGATAAAGTCCACATCCTTTGGTAAATTGTATATTAATCCCAACGAGTTATTATAATTGCATTATAGTCCTTTTTGGATCATTCTGTAATATAAATAATTAATGTTTCTTATAGTTGTGCCCTTACCTTGTATTGATAATATCTTATGAACCATAATTTTGTTTTCAATAAAACTGGTGTTATTGGAAATCGCATTTCATCCTCTTTAATTTAGTGCAATTAAATCACACTTTTCTATCTATCTTTCACATAAATCGGAGAGGAATCATTCTTGATATTCAGCCTTCTTATTGAATTAATCAAAATTACTCATTTGTTGAATTGATTCTAATTGTCATCGATTAATAATTAATCCATTTAATAAGAATCATAAGTATTTTACTATGTACTCAAGAGCAGTCATTTGTGTTATATATCTTCAATTATTTGTTACATGATTGTTTGTCATATTAAATAAATCCATAATAAAATGGTTTAAAAATTGCAGTTGATTTTTGGGTGTATTACATTATTATTAACTTACGACGTTGAAATATTTGAAGTAATTAATTAGCACTTAAGTTTAATTAAATAATTGTTGGTATCCTTGTGTTTGACCTTGGACTTCCAGATTATAAATTAAAAATCGAGTCCTCTTCGCGAAGATATATAACTTTATTCTATTGATTGCGAATTGGCCCATGTTACAACGAGTACATGTTATATTACCCAATTTTCCATTCATCATTAACCAAATTTCAAGTCAGAATACATGGATAGTGTGATATTTCCGACATTATCTTCAAGTATCAAGGGCATCTTCTCACAAGTCTTAAAGTCCTAATTGGATTACGACGTGTACTAAATCATATCAATGCTATGATAATAATTGTTATTATCAAGGATAATGTATGTCTAGATTTTTATGAATATAATCCACGTCATATGTATTTAAATAATATGAATATTAATTCAAAATAATTAATACACATACACACACATATATATGAATATAATATATATATTATTCTAAGGCATATTTATGAATATTATTTACACTACACATTAAATGTAATTTGGATTTATATTTTATTTTGGGTTCATGGATAAGATTCATAATTTATAAGATAGCTCTCATAATACCAATTATGATTTAAAAAAATAAATCATGATAATGGAATGAAAATTAAGATGTTGCAACTAAAAACATGACAAGACCATGGAGTCTTAATGTGATTAGAATGCTCCTAAACTTTTGATTATCTCTTAGTTTATTTTGGATGATAATTGAAAGGATAAATATGATCCTATTTCTTGAAGGCAAAGGATCTATTATTAGCCTTAGGATCATCATCCAAGAGCTCACAAGGAGGACTCCTAAGGACATCCCCTCTTGTATAAAAGAGAAGGTATAGCCTCTCTCCCGAGAGCATGATTCATTCCACCAATTCCATTGCCTTGACAGAAGAATCTTAAGAGTTTATAACTTTCTTGTACACGTCCACTCTCTTCTCTTGCCATACCCTACATTCAAAGGTGGAAGAAAGAATTTTATAAAGGAGGGGACAAGTATACAACTATTATGTATGTTCAAAAATGGAAAAATTATCATATTGCATGATATTTTTTAAATAGAATTAATTTTTTTGAAATGAACCTCTTTCAGTTTTGATAAACTTATAATTTAAATATATTATTAAGGTTAAGATTTTAAATATATTATTATTTTCAACAATGATTTTTAAAATTTGATAAATCTAATCATCAAAGCCTCTAAATCCGCTCTAAAAAAAGATAAATTATCAAGTGAAATTTTGAAACATAAAAGATCATGGTAAAAAAGAAAACGACAATTTTGTATTTACAAAGAGTGATAGAAACAAAGGGAGAGGTGAACTCAAATATAATTTTGTTCAAAACATAACATCTTGATACACTGGGAGTGATTGGATAAAGTATATAAAAGAAATTAAAAAAGGGGGAAGTACAATTTGAACCCTGATCTAAAAAATAATAAGCATGTTACTCTTCACCAAACCATAAAATAACTTTGTAACCTTTCTCTCACAAAATAATTTATTATATAGTAAAGGAGGGACCATATTAAAAACGTAATACATTGTACAAGTGACATATAATAATCAAGGAGGGGCCATTGCCCCTCCATTACATATACTAGTTCCGCCCCTGGCTCTACATGTCCACTAAGTTACCTTCTTCTTTTCTACATTGGCATGCGCCTTCATGAGAGAAGAGTGCCTTCTTCTCCGTGGTTCTCATAAGTGGAGAATGGATTGATTTTGTGCGACGAAATTAGGAGTTTGAGATCATATAGATCTCATCCTTGCATGGACAACTTCAAGAAGAAGTAGATACCAAAGTTTGTAGGAGGCTACATGACTCATCATCGTGCCTGCGAGAGGTGAGTCCTCGAATCAGACTTCATTGGAAAGGCCGCTTCTTTTAGAGACTCACGCTTCAAGATGTAAACCTGATCTCTTCCTAATATTCATGAGAATACAAGAAACCGTGTTTGGAAGTTGTTTCCTTGAATATATGGTTTCACTCGTATACTTTTTTTGTTATGCTAAAACTTACGTTCATATGGTGAACATGCTGAAATTGGAAACCATTTGTGATTGTTTTTTGTATTTCCTGATACGAAGTATTAAACTTTCTTCGCTACCTCCATGTAGTAATAAAAATTTCAACAAAACCGATCCATGTGATCTAGTGATGAAGCATTCTAGCAATTAGCTATTCTTAATAAGCATCCTAGCAATGAGCCAGCAGATTACCCCTTCCCTACGCAAAGCATGCAAGATTAACAAGTGGTCGTGTCCAAAATTGTGAAAAATTAGAAAAGGCTTTGGGAGAGGAGGAAATTGGCACAGTGAGTACGCGGCGTCGCCAACATTTAAGGGCACAGCTGCCCATCTCGCCTCCGAAGGCCCACGACCATTCCTCCCCCCCCACCCCCTCTTTATTGCACACCACTTGTCTTTTGTTGCTTTGGATATTAAATTTGAAACCGCCCTCCTTTTCCGAAACTCGTGAGGTTTAGTGGTGGTTTGCTGCTTTGGTATGTTGATTGTGACGAGGATTGAAGGTCAGAAGGGGATTAGAGATCGGAGGCACGGGCACCCCCCTTCCGCTGATGTGATGTGATGCGAATCACTTCCCAACATTGAGAATGGATAAAATTAGAAGACATGTATCCTCGTGCAAAAGTCCCAAACACCAGTTAGCCAGAGGGGAAAAGAATCCCTCATTATTTCCAAAACGAGGAGGAAGAAGAGCGCTTCGGGGAAGGGGCAAATATATATCTGCACCCCTCAAACTCCACAGTTATTAATTCTGGTCCCCCACTTCCTCCCACCTGCCCTTTTAGAAACCCAACCCAGCGGCCTCCACAGGGAAACATCTCCCCACCAAAGGCAAGAAAGCAAAGCCATTACTACCCCTCTCCCCTTCCCACAGCTGTCCTTCCCTCCCACAGATCACCACCAAGAAGAAGAAGAAGAAGGTCTTTGCGGAGAGAGTGGTGTGGGTTGGGTTTTGCTTTGGTGCTGGTTGTTCTCGTCTTGCATTAAATCCCGCCCTTTTGAGTGGTGCAGGAGGAAGAAGTTGTGGCAGTAGTAGCTGCTGCTCCACACAGAGCTGCAGTGGTTGCGAACCGCAGCGGAAGTAAAAAGGAGAGGTGTTGGAGGAGAGATTAGATTGATTACCTTGGGTTCGATATAATTCCCAGATACCAAACCTTCCCCGTCACCCATCACCCCCCCCCCCCCCCCCCCCCACACACACACACATTTATTGCTGCCCCCTCTCCTCACCTCCACTGTTTGCCTGTTGGGTTCCTCTCCTCGATGGCACCTTCATGATCTGCTACCGAATCCCACCCGTCCGTTCCACCCCACGACCATGCCTAGACCACCTTCTTCCTTTTTCGTCTTCCTGTTGTTCCTCCTCCTGGGAGTGGTAGATGCGCAGAATCTCACTGCAAGACTCGACCTTTCCGCTCTCTACAGCCTCAGGGCGTCGTTGGGGATCCGCGCTCGCGACTGGCCGAGGAAAGTCGACCCCTGCGCCAATTGGGTCGGCGTCAGATGCCTATTCGGCAGCGTGGACAGGTTAGAATTGACGGGTCTCAGGAGGACTAGGCGCGGTAGGGAGAAGCCGCTCTTTGCGGCGGACAGCCTTCGCAATCTGACGAGGCTCTCGACTTTCAACGCCAGCGGGTTTGTCCTCCAGGGCTCTATACCGGAGTGGTTGGGCTCGTTGGGGACTCTCCAGGTGCTTGATCTCGCTGGCTGTGGCGTCTCAGGAGGAATTCCAGCGTCTCTCGGTGGGTTGCAGAGCCTGCGGATGCTTGTGCTCTCGAGAAATAGGCTTGATGGGCCAATACCGGCGGCACTTGCGGGGCTTAAGGAGCTGGAAAGACTCGATTTTGCTGGCAATTCGCTTGGTGGGTCAGTACCGGAGGAGCTGGGGAACATAAGTTCCTTGCAAGTTTTGAACTTTAACAGGAACCGGCTCAGTGGCTCTTTGCCCGTTTCTATATGGGCGTTGCCGAAGTTGCGAATTGTCGATGTTTCATACAACAATTTCACTGGGATGCTTCCGGATGAAGTTGCTGGGTTTAATGCCAGTGATGGTGTTCTTAATATATCTCGCAATCTTTACTATGGTAACATCTCTTCGCGAATCAAAGCTGCTTTGCAAGGATTGAGAATTGGGGATATCTCGGACAACTACTTTGAAGGTGAGGTGCCGCCAAATGTGTATTCTCAGTTGAACTGCTTCAGAATCAGAGACCCCCCTGGTCAGAGGAGTGACCCCGATTGTGACAAGTTCTATAGTGACAGGGGAATGGTGTTTCTCGGGCGAAGGCTGCCGGAAGCACCACCTGAGAGTTCCCGGAGAACGAGAAATCATCGTATCCTTTACATATTGGTTGGTGTATTTGGGGGGCTAATTCTTGTAGCCATTTTGGTGATATTGCTCATAGTTTGTCTGAAGAAATGCACGAATAGGTCTATGGTGAACAGGCAACAGGAGAGGGTAGCTGGATCGACAGTGGTTCCTTCTATTCAGGGAACACCGCCGCCTCTCGGGTCTTCAGTGAGGCTTTCAGCTGTTGGAGATTCCTTCACCTATAGTCAGTTGTTCCAAGCTACCAAGAATTTCAGTGAAATCAATCTTATCAAACATGGACACTCTGGCGATCTTTTCCTCGGTGCATTGGAGAGCGGAGCTGCAGTTGTAGTGAAGAGGGTCGATGCCGAAAGGATTAGCAAAGAGATGTATCATGTGGAGCTTGACTTCTTTGCTCGGGTCTCTCACACGAGGCTGGTGCCCTTTCTTGGTCATTGTTTGGAGAAAGAAAGTGAAAAGTTGCTTGTTTATAAATATATGCCGAATAGGGACCTATCCAATGCATTGTACAGAAAACCGGGGATGGAGGAAGAAGGTTTGCAGTCATTAGATTGGATAACGAGGTTGAAGATAGCGACTGGAGCAGCTGAGGCCCTGTGCTATCTTCATCATGAGTGTTCACCTCCAATTGTTCACAGGTAAATCAGATTCTAGCTGTTAGTTTATTGCATATTACTGCCATTTTCCTCTCAAGAGCTATTCTGAAGCATGAAACTAGTTCATTCCTAGTTGCTACATCGTAGTCATTGATACATAATGTCAAATTCAGCTATTATTTAACATTGGATTAGAATGGAACCCTCTATCTTATACAATGCAAGGAGCCTTGTAATATAGCTGCAAGATGAAGCATGCAGACTGTGAATATGAAATTTGTTTTTCTATCAGGGATATCCAGGCAAGCAGTATTCTTCTTGATGACAAATTCGAAGTGCGATTAGGGAGTTTGAGTGAGGTCTGCACACAAGAAGGTGAAGGCAACCACAATGTCATCTCCAGATTGCTTCGGATTTCGCAGTAAGTTGTCTGTTTGGCTGTTTTTTTCCTTGTTGAACTGTTTTTTTCCACCTTGCTTTAAAGCAGCACTTCACGAATACATGGTAATTTAAGATCATATATATAGGACTGATCCTTTGAGAGCCAAAAACTGTGAGAGTATGAGAGCACTGAATCTGAACCACTAGATTCTGCTCATCTCTCTGAGAAACTTCAAATGAGACGGGGTCTCACCATATATATGGTGAGCCACCGTCAATTTAGGCATCTTTCTAATGTATTTTACATTTTCCTATTTCATAGATTTAATAATAAATATTAACATAACATGTATAGTGAAATAAAATTATAAAAATAATATTATATTGGATGAAAATGTTAATTTACAGTTGGATGCAATATTTTACAAAATCATTTTTTTACAATGTGCAGCTTATACTTTTACAAAATTGTCACAAAGTTTTTACTAATTTGACAACAACCTTTATAATCTCAGAAAAGACCCACATGCATGTTGTGTTAATATTTATTACTAAATATATGAAAAAAGAAATTATAAAATACATAAGAAAGATGCCTAAATTGATGATAGCTCATCATATATATGGTGAGACCCCGTCTCAATTGAAGTTTCTGCTATATATATGGAAAAAATGGGGCTGCCCCTGCACCATTTTTCTGCATTTTTTTTATTTTTTACAAATTATCACCATGTATATTCATATCCCTCCAATATGCCATTTGAATTTCGTCAAAAATAGAGACTCCTATACCCTCCATCTAGAACAAGTAATTTTAACGGTATAAACATTGTTGTAATCGACCTGTTCTAGATTGAAGCCATAGGAGTCTCCATTTCTGACGAAATTCGTATGGCATATTAGAGGGATATATAGATGAATATGCATAGTGATATTTTTCAAAAAATTAAAAAAAATAAAAAAATAGCATGGGGGCAGTCTCATCAAACCATACATATATATCTATATATATATATATATATATATATGGAAGCCACTATTTTGCTTAGTTTGTATGTGAGATACCGGTATGTCTTTACCATCATATTTGCATTCCATATCTCGGTTGCGAATAAGATGTGCTTAGGACCATGTTTATGTAACTTTGTTTCTAACTGAATATCCTCCTTGTCAACAAGAAGCTTGAAACCAAGGTTTTAAATCTCAATTTCGTTTCGAGATGATGAAAAAATGAAACAAATTCAAAATTTCGCCAATTTTGGCCAAAATCGATCTAGATTCGTGAAAGGGTATAGATCGAGTTTCGATTTCAGTTTCGCAAAATTTGAAACACTGCTTGAAACTAGAAGATTATTATGAGGAAATAAATGTGGGTCTGAAGGATTTATGTCCATTTAGAGCTATGGGAAACTAGTGCTTAATCTGTACATATTTATCCCACTTAATGTGCAAGCAGAAGTGCATAGTTACTTGGTAAGGCAATTCATACCCATGAACTTAAGTTTGTCCCAACATTGTTTTGTAAACAAAATCATAATAATTTTCCACTAGCATAACGAGAGAGGGAGATAGGGATTATGGATTACGGATTGAGTCGGAAGAGGGTTCCCGATGTCGAAGTTCTGATGATGTGAATTCGCCCTTCATATGGGAGGTTTATATAGGACGTAAGCCCTCATACCATATGCTTCCTTAACGCTTTTGCGGTTAGGGTCTCCATGAGACCTGGCCTCGTACAACCGCCGACAACGGTTTGACCACTCGGTCATTCCGTGAGACCCGATCTAACAAGTACATCACAACTAACGAGGAAAAACATGATCTTTAGATTTTTATAAACTATGTGAAACACGATATTTCTTCAAGGAAAAGCAATAGGAAGCTTCAACATGTTGCACAACCAAAATAAGATAGAGAAAGTCAACTTCTTGTTGCTTAATTTGGAAAGTAGGTAATGAGGCCACAATCAACTCTGAATCTCTACAAAATACTATCGAAACTAGTCATATGAAGAGGGAACATGAAGTGTACATCCTTGTCAAGTAAATGCAAAAAAAACATGAAGTCATGTACGAGCTTCTAAAACTAAGGATAGGGTAAGAAACAAGTGTTGAGATGTTGTACCGTAAAAATCCAAAATGCACGGAGCCTCGATACAAGTTCTTCAAATATGCCATAAATCCACATGTAATTGTGCAATCGCTATCTCCGCAAGTATGAACATTAAGTTTTAGTTGAAAGCGCATTAGATAGAAATGTCCTTTTTTAGAAATCAAAGGATGATAATCCAACATGAGATGTCATCCGAAGTATATTGAAGAGTTAATAAAGCAACATTTTCTTTTGAAAAAGAAGTATTTCTTGGAATACTACTTCCACTCCTTACAAATCCATGGTTAACATAAAGACATCCATGATGCACGCAATGCTTTTGCATTGTGCATCATTTTTCAATAGTACCTTTCATTTTTTAGCACCACTAGTTTCCTCAACATCATTTATGGATGTGAAATCTAGATGAGACAATGGCACATTGTACTTCAGTGCCTCCTGGGCCCTTGCCATTGATACGTCCTCACCCTCCTATTCGCATGTATCGGGCACTTACTTCACTGGTGCCACTCTTCAAGTAGCATGCTTGGTGAAGAGAACTCACTAACTGTCTTGTCAGAAAGCAGCATCAAAAAATAAATTAGCTACACCTAAGGCTGCTAATTGAACTGAATCATTCGAATTCGATTAGGATTCGTTCGATAAAAATTCGAAAAAAGTTCGATTCGAAACCAAATGAATTGAATTCAAATTTAACTTGTGCATTCGATTCCCAAATGAATCGAATTTGAATTAACCTGGATTCGTTCGATAATAATTCGGTTCGAGTCGATATTTAAATACATACATATGTGCATATATGTGTACATGTATTTATACACACACACTACATACGTATACATGCATATAATACATACATATTTACATACATACATGTAACGACCATGCTGGGTTGATTAGTATCTTTTCTGAATATTCTTGTACAAGGAATTATAGCATAATTATATCAAAAGGTTGACATGAAGTAAATAGTTTAGAAAATAATATATGAATATGTATTAAAAAAATTACTATATTTAATTTACACTGAAAGATTTAGCAGTTGAATTATATCACTAAACATAACATGTGCAAGCAACTAAAGATACTCTCAAA
This sequence comes from Ottelia alismoides, assembly GCA_037367405.1. NCBI lineage: Eukaryota > Viridiplantae > Streptophyta > Magnoliopsida > Alismatales > Hydrocharitaceae > Ottelia > Ottelia alismoides. Next base: position 16,995 of record JAZKJV010005000.1, read on the forward strand.
CAAGCTTACTACAATGATTAAGTGGTTAATTTTAAACTTCTAATCATATCTAGGCTCCATTGATATGATTTATCATATGAAAAATCACCGATATGATTTCCATACTCCTACGCTACACCGACATGACTTGTCAATGTGTGATGTATATATGCAACATTAGCCCCCCCCAATACGACCCAATCTCTTTCATTTCCTCTTTATAATCAAGTTCAAGTGGGTTGACTACAAAATATGTTATGAGTTAGAGTGTGGGTCCTTCATGCATCGATTATACAAAACATCTAAGTTCATGTCTCTACTTCTTATTTTAACCTAGTGACGGTAGCTTAGGTATGAGTTACTTTGTATAAGTACAATAATCAACCTTAGCATGCTATTCAGAAATTTTAAGTCACTAAGTGGATACAAAACACTCTAAACCATATCCTATTTGACAGGCACATATGTATGCATAATCCAATTAGTCAAAGACAAAATATTGAATATAAAAAAGAGTAAAAATCATTAGTTATAAAATCTAATAGGAAAGATCAAATATTTAATATTGCTATTCTAAATCCTCACCGGCTCACCCACACATTTATTTTTATGTTCTCACATTCCCTACACTGCCTTTTCCATTCCCCGTTTATTATCTACCAAAGATCATAAAAACCCATGATAGATTATGTGGTCTTTCTCCTAGCACGTGAAAATGATGGTTTTACTACTTCGAGTCCCTCTTTAACATTTGTCATGAATCGAAATTTATCTAGATATATCTCATTTGCTTTTTAGTTGTTTTGATTTTCCTTTTATGTTAATCTATGATGATTATCATTGTCAAGGCGAAATTTATCATCACATGAATAATATACAAGTTCTTCTCACCATAACGCAAGTTGTTCCTTTGTACGTTAAAAATTCATATATTTCATTTTCATGGCTTAGTTTTTTGATATTGAAGATCCTTACCCATAATGAAGAGGTTTTATCTTTCTACGTTATTTTTTACGATTCTCATTATTTCAAATAATAATATTAATATGCGTCAACTTTCTATATAAGTTTGATCTTGTTTTGCTTTAACATGCAATGATAATTATAATGTGTTGAGCTTTTTCGTCAGTGATATTCTATCTCTTTGATATGCTCGTATAATTATATTGTATGTATACATTCCTTTATCTTAAAAAAAGAGTATATTTATATTGTAAAGAGCACATAATAATTGAAAAAATTAGGTATTTTTATTTATTGTATTGTATTGATTTGATATTTTCCTTGATTTTATAATTTTTTAACTTATTTTAGTAATAAACTTTTAAAATGAATCGAATTTGAATATTCGAAACTTAAAATGAATTGAATATGAATTTAAGCTCGTAAATTTGTTTGAAATTCGATTCGAGTTCGGATTCGAAAATTTTATAATGAATTGAATCAGAATCCTGGTGGATTCGAAAGCATTCGATTGGATTAGCACCCCTAGCTACACCTCCCAGCACTGCACCACAACCTCCTGCCCACCCTCCATGAGTGCCGCTAGCTTCGAAGATCTTCCTCTGAGACCTCTTTCCCCTTTTGGAGTTTTTTGTTTTCCTAAGGCACATAGTCCAATGCCACAAGATCCTGACACCGCTATGCTAATAGTTTTGTCCCTACTAAGCGTGCATTTCAGTAATTGGAAGCAAGCAAAAACTGAGAGCTCATTCTTTTTTAATTTTTAACTTGAATGGGAAATTAAGATGGACAGAAAAGACTGGTCTAACTCACTGGTATTGAAATTTATGCTTTTCCCATAAAAAGTTGCTGGAAATTATATATTATGCCCGTGGAAGTACCATACTTTAACGAGTATTGAAAGTCCTTACTTGTTTACATATTAAATCTTCTATGCAATGAGCAAAGCTGAATGCAAAAAAGACTCAACTCTTATTTCCATACTGTCCTATCTTAAGGTGCGTATCTGCGCTGATTTTCATCTGTCAAAAAGTCCATTCAAATCGTTGTCAATTGTTGGCACTTGTCATGTAAGTGTCCGGGCCATGCACATTGATGAAGATTATTACTGACCATTGCCATGATACATGGTGGTCTCTTATAGTACATTTCAGTAAGTATTTAAAGGTGCATGGTTTGGTTCCTAGAAAAGAAACCCACATGCAAAAGAGCTATCCGTATATTAAGACAGGTTGGGCAACTCTTTTGAAATTGGAATAGATATGGTCCCGACTCTCTTTACAATTCACTTGCAGCATGAAGTGTTTTCTTTGAAGCAATATGTTGTGAATGTATGCATTAAGGGACATTCATTCATGGATAAACACATGGATTTATAAGGTTCATTGTAATTGGATTATGTCCTTAATTGGCAGCAGATCATGTCAACACAATATGTAGAATATGAAGATACAAGATTGAGATAACTCTGACCCTAGGGTTTATGAAGTTTATTTAGGCCTCCAACGCAAACAGATTAATGTATTTAATTCTTTAGATTTTAATGGACTTATATAGATTCCCAAGATCGATGGATCCAAAAAAATTTATTCCCAATAAAACCCAGCACAAATATATATCGCTTTTTACTAATTCAGAGACCCCCACTTTAGAGAGCTTGGCATACATATTTTCTTCTTCCATCTCTTTGTATGCTCTCAAACTCATTATGCCATCCTGTGCGGCTTACATTTGCAACCACATTTCTCTTTTTATGGACGCAACTCTGCCCTCTATGCGTACACTTTTGTTTCACTCCCCTCTTTTCTTGTTCATGTTTATATTTAAGGGTAAAATGAAAAAGAGCCCCAATCATATGTCGATTCCAATTTGGAGCCTTACTTTTCAAATATAACAACGAGGGATCTGAACTTTAAAATTTAGAATTTAGCATTGCCATATAAGGGTCGTGGAATCTTACGGAAGCCTGTATTTGAGAGGAAAAAAATAAATATTATCGGGGCCACTCTTTGTTACATTTGAAAATGAGACCCCTAATTGAATATCGATATAGTTGGGACCTTTTTCGGTAAATTAACCCTATATTTAACGTTACAATGGTATTTGTTAGAGTATTTGGTAGTGCGCCATATTGAGTTGTAGCAGGGTAAATGGATCCTGGAGAAGATCCATTTACCCCCATCCAGTGTTTAGTCCCACATGGACCAGTGGTGGGACTTGGAGGCTCTGGGAAGGCTATATAAGGAGCCCCAGACCTCCTGTACTCATTGAGAAAGTCAATAGACAAACACGCCCAATTCAGGGGCTTCTCCCGTGGTTTCATCCCGCTCCTCACGGAGTAGGGTTCCACGTTAAAATCCCGTTCTTATTTTGTTCTTTATCTTTTCCATGTTCGCTTCCGCATTCTTCATATTTTATAACATGGTATCAGAGCGGGTTCGATTCTCGAGGATTTGTTCTTAAGTTTTATTCGAGATTCGATGCTGTTATTAGGAAAGATCATTGTGATTTGAGTTTTTTTTATTCTTGATTCATTATGTTGCATGCCGGCATTCGCAGTCCCTAAACTTCTAGGGTTCCTGCTACTGACGCCATCTAGGGTTCCGGACTGAACCCTAATCTTGCGTTTGCCGCGCCTATTGTTACAGCTCATCTGCCTCGCGCACACACAAGCCCCACCAGGCCGGTCTCCATCTTCAAGGTGCAGGCCCAGGCGCTGCACGATCATCCAGGCGGAGCCTTTCCTCGACTCCAGGTCGCAGTCACGTTGTCAGACCTGGGCGCTGAACCATCTCACGCGGCTCAGGCGGAGCCCTCGCGGTTCTCCTTCTTCACATCCAGCAGCGGAGGCCCGATCAGCACCTCCTCCTCAATCCGATCTAGCGGCACGCGCAAGAAGCCACTCCCTGCAACACCTTCGACAGATCGATCGATTCCTCCGTGCGTGAAACCCCTCGAGCGAGCTGACATCGCCGTTCCTCTTGCGCGCAAGCGGCGCGCCCTAGCTCTGTCCAGACTGCTCCTCTCTCCTGCCAAGACGCGAGACTCTGCCAGCCCTCCGAGAACAGGCGCGAGTCTTCTGCGCAAACCCCAGATCCCAGGTCACACGGCGGCATCTCCAACATCTCAGGCGGAACGAGCCCCAGCAACTCGCGAGCGTCTCCATATGGCGCGCTCCTCGCATCTCCTGCCAGAAAGGGGCCGGCGAACCCCTCCTCTTCCACCGCAGCTCCAGGCGGAGCCCGGTCTCCAGTCAGCGCGCGCACGACGCCCAGATCTCCTCCATCTCGATGGGCGGCGGTGCTTTTGAATAAGTGGGTTCCTGCAAGGGGAACCCTAAAAAGGGGGCGATTATTCTGGTTTAAAAAAATTATTATTTTTGTTGTACGCCCAAATGAGGAGCTGTATAAAAAAAAGGGGGGGAGGGATGATGAAAAAAAAGGGACTTCTTGTATTCGTTTCATGTGGGGTCAACATTAAAAAAAATATGGTGAGAAAAGGGGGGCGAGCTTTGTGGAGGCCCAAAGAAAAAAATAGGAAAGATTGAAAGCCGAAAAAAAAATTGAAACGGCTTATAAAAAAAATGTTAAAAAAATGATGATGACGGCTTAACAAAAAAAAGGGAGGAAAAGCCGCAAGAAACTTTTGAGTATGTTTTATTTCCCCCCATTTATGTATCTCTTTGTCTTCTCCCAACTTGATCGATGTCCATGTATTCCGACAAGTATGGGAGAAAGGGGGAGTATGTATGTAGAGTCACAGGTCTCGTTCCATCTTCAGATTCTAGATTTAGATTGCAGGCCATCCAGTTTACAGACTCTACGATTTTCAGATGAAGATTTTCCACGCGCAATTCCAGACTCGACGTTCAGATTCCAGGTCCCAGTTTGATGCGCAGTTGTTCTGACTCGACTATTGATTCCGAGTCCAGTTTCAGACACGCACGAGTGTGCGGTCATTGTCAGATGAGCATAAGTTGCCATCGTTTGTTTCGAGGTCCCCATCATTCTTCTAGTTGTCATGCCAGAGTTTTCATGTGAGCCATAGGGACTCCAGAGTAGAGGACCATTCCCTATGCCATATGTTGGCAAGGGTTTTCATGTGGTATCATAGGTACACCAGAGCAGTGCACCATTCTCTGAGCCAGATGGGAGAGACCCAGTTCTCCGATGAGGAGACTTCAGGCGCAATTTCAGACTCGATGGTCAGATTACGAGTCTTCAGTTGACTCACACTCCAGCTCGTTTGTCCTCCTCACCTGCACGGCATGAGAAGCAACGTCCTCGACTGCAGCAATGTGCGCGTTGGGTTGATATTGTCCGTAGTGTCCTGTAGCGTGAGTTGAGTTTCTTTCTGTTTGTCCAAGCTGAGCATTGCATGCTCCAGCTTGAGGGGGAGTGTTAGAGTATTTGGTAGTGCGCCATATTGAGTTGTAGTAGGGTAAATGGATCCTGGAGAAGATCCATTTACCCCCATCCAGTGTTTAGTACCACATGGACCAGTGGTGGGACTTGGAGGCTCTGGGAAGGCTATATAAGGAGCCCCAGACCTCCTGTACTCATTGAGAAAGTCAATAGACAAACACGCCCAATTCAGGGGCTTCTCCCGTGGTTTCATCCCGCTCCTCACGGAGTAGGGTTCCACGTTAAAATCCCGTTCTTATTTTGTTCTTTATCTTTTCCATGTTCGCTTCCGCATTCTTCGTATTTTATAACAGTATTAGTAAAAATATTAACGAATAATAACAAAATAAAAGCTTCCAAATCTGAGGCTAGGATTTGAACAGAAACTGAGTGTATCAAGTTCAGAATATGAATTATTTTTGTTAAAACATAAATCGAGAGTAAGAGATGTAAAGTATCATCATCAGGTAGAACAAGATGCGGCATAATCTAGGCTCGAAAGGGCAGCCATGATGATAGGTTTTGAATGCTTAAAGATGGGGACACACACCATAGCCAACAGATGAAACAGAATGATGCTATTGGTGCTGCTTGTGCGCTTCATGTTGGTCACTGGAGGCTTCCATTTTGCTATAAAAAGCAACTTGAGCCTTACATTGTTGGCTTGAATGGAATGGATACTGGGCCATTTTTCGTTAACCTGTTCGATGGATCTAAAACATTTTAGTTGGAGTGGTATCATCAAACAATGTTGTTGTACACAAAATTACTGAGTGGCGTTGGGCAGGATCCTTTTCTCTGGGGCACAAACTTTAAAAGAGTGAATAGAAGCTCACGTATGCTTCCATCCTTTAACCAACATCTAGTGGTGGATGCCGCTTAAATTCACACACACATTTCTCTTTGTAGCTTATTCTACATATTTTTGACTCAGCCTCTGCCATTGAAGATTGACTATGCAGTGAGATATATTTAGGGGTGTTAAAAAATATCCGGGTCAATGGATACTCGGCTTGACCCGTCCATTTTGACCCTAAACTCTCGGGTACTCGTTTGAAAATGATGGGTCAGATACCCGCAATGTCTCATACCCCATATAAAAAACCCGACGAGTACCCGCAGGTACCTAGTTGGAAGCTTCCACTAACAATTGATTCGTAAAAATGCAAATGGTTAGATACAAACACCAATATTTATGTTATATTATTCTTATCTATTTTAAAAATATAGTAATGGATGCGGATATAAATATATTTGAATATGGAAAACATATTGCCAAATCATTAAAAATGAATACCAGTATTAAATGGATACAAATTAGAAAGGAAAAATAATAGAATCAAAATTATATATATATAAGATGAAATTTATATGTTTGGGGTGGCTCATATATGTATTCATTTTGAAATCGAAATATATATGGATGTCAAAATTTGAATGAACATCAGTGTTCACTAAATCGGCCGCACGGGACGCATATGCCCGTGCGGCGTGCAGACCGCACCGATTACTTGAATCAGTGCATTATGCACCTTCCCCGTATATACGGCCCGCATATGCCCCGTATATCCCGCATATGCCCCGCATACTGCTCCAGCAGCTCAAACTTTTCAATCTTCTCATTCAGGTCCTTATTTCTGTAACTCTGCCTCTTCATTCAATTGCTAGAATATGACATGCATTTCTATACAATTGTAATGCATTATACCATTATGTATATGCAATGTTTTATGTTTTTCTCATGTATTATTTTCACGAGTATATGCAATGTATCGTCGAATATTTTTTATATATGCCGATTGAGGTTTTGCTCATGTAGTGCATGTATGTGTATTGAAGTTTTGTTATTACGAATCATATAATGTAAAGTTTTTATGGTAAATGTTTTTTTGTAATTAAATATGAGGCAACTAAAAATATATATGCATACCCATCTAACATGAATCGTTTTTCTTAGATCTTCTTTAACTCCACTTAGATACATAACTTCAATGGTAATGTTATTCACATATATTTTTTTATTTTTAAATTAAAAATTAGAAAACCGCTTAGAACCGCATATACCCCGCATATGCCCCCGCATACCGCTTAATCAGTATTCAGTGACCAGTCCGAACGCATACGCATACCGCTTTCCTGAACCTTGATGAACATATATGATAACGAATCGGAGATGGTCCAAATCGATATGTATACATTCTGTCATCCAAACATGATGATAATGAATACAATTGAATACGAATTGTATCGCACACACATGCGTGCGCGCACGCACCCCCCCACCTACACGCATGCCCGCGCTCGCTCTAATGCAAATGCCCATGCTCACGTGCGCGCGCATGCGCCCATGCGCACACGCGCACACACATAGCACGGACACACACATTGCAATAACCAATTGTGATGATAATTAATACACCCATGTACGAATAGGAATGTATACTTATATATTGTTTGTCATATTGTCCTCCGATTATATATATTTATATCTCCTTTATCCGTATTTGATTCATTATGAGGATGAACCTACGTGAATGTGTCACTTTTGGATCCGTATTCGAAGGTATTCCTTACAATTGCATGTATTCATATGGTTTACATTATCCACATAGTTTTATACATCCTCATTAATTTATTTATCCCTATCTAAATGCATTCCCTACCATTCAGATTTTCATATCCGGTAATATCGTTATGAATATGATATAGATACGGATATACATAGTTGGATATATCGTTTGCTTTTTTATATATGACACTGTTAGAGTTATTATATTTACATTTATATTTGTAACCCTTCCGGTTCCGTAACACCCCATGACCTATCGGGTTCCGTAACCCCCTGTGACCCTTCAAGTTCCGTAACCTCCTGTGACCCTTCGGATTCCGTAACTCTTGTACTCTATAGGGCTTTCTCTCTATATAAGAGACCCTACCTCTATAGAATATATATCTCATTTGTTCTTATTCTCAACATAGTATCAGAGCGACGATCCTAAATCGAAGCCTAATACCCTAAATCTGCCTCCATTACCAGCCCTCTCTCCGTCGACAAGGAGAGGGTTGGACCTCCTGCATCGCTTAAGGCGGCACCTAAAGCACAGTCCAAGGCTTTAGCAGCTCCAACACCTCCTGTATCGCCGGCACCGTCTGAAGCCCCCCCCCCCTCCCTTCTACAACCCCTGCTTCACCACGACTTGTTTCTCCCAACTTGATGTTACATACTCTTTATTCTATCAAGTATGGGAGAAAGGGGGAGTCAAAGATGATTCTTCAGGATGTCTGCTATCCTACCACGATTGACAGACCAACACTCCAGATTACTATTCAGGTCATCCGTCTTCACCGAGCATCGACTTCTTCATCAGGGCATATACTTATTCTTTTACGATCCGACTACTCCTCCGCACTGGACTTCTTCTATAGCGATTCTTCTCTAGGCACGACAGAGATATGTTCTGATGACCTGTAGGTACGACAGAGATACGTTCCGGTGACCTGAAACTGCAGCTTTTTCAGCTCCAACTTGAGGGGGAGTGTTAGAGTTATTATATTATATTTATATTTGTAACCCTTTGGGTTCCGTAACACTCCATGACCTATTGGATTCCGTAACACTCTGTGAGTCTGTGACCCTTCAAGTTCCGTAACCCCCTGTGACCCTTCGGATTTCGTAACTCTTGTACTTTATATTGTTTTCTCTCTATATAAGAGACCCTACCTCTATAGAATATATATCTCATTTGTTCTTATTTTCAACAACCATCATTCATTAGAAGTATCTCTCTTTATCCCCATGGGTACCCGAGGGTACCCGCAAATAGCCAATATCCATTGCCATTAATCGGGTACCCGTTACAATTGGGTACCTGTTGGAATGGGGCGGGTCGACCCGTGACCCAATACTAACGGGGTGGGACGGATCACAATCAAATGGGGCGGATAACCGCCCCATGAACACCCCTAGATATATTATTTTGTTTTGCATCTACCAATATAAGTGAAAGGTGAAGTGGTATCTGGACTCGAATCATATTGATGTGAAACTGTATGAGCTTTTTTTCATATCAGATGAGCAACGACCCTCCTGTTATGCCCTTGTTTTTCCCACGTTGGAATATGTTGAAGTGGGACCAAGACAAATAAGGGTTGATTTGACAACTTCGGCTTTGGCATTCTGCATTATCAAAGTAGGTTTCAAGCGGCAGGTTATTACGCACTCACTGCCAGTAAACAAGATCGAAATTATATTTTCCATTATTGTAGAGCACCCATATAATGACTTGCTTCATCATTTAATTGGCATCTGAATAATAGAGATGGGTACCCGTTAGAAATGAAATTTTTCACCTACAACTTAGACAACATCTTTTGGTAAAATTGCTATGTTCATTTTTTTCATAAAGGTTATTGATTGAACAGGACTGTTGAGTGGTTTAGTGGATAAATGGATCTTGGGATGAGGGATCATTTACCCATATTTTAAATATTGTACTCATCCCCTTATTGAAAAATAATATAGTGAAGAGAGATCCCTAATCTCTAGTGAGGGAGGTTAGGGTTTGTTTATGTCCCTGTGGTTTTTCCCTCATCGTAAGATTTTTCACGTAAATCTTGGTGTCGATCTTCTTGTTCCTTGATCTTTGTCTTCAACATGGTATCAGAGCCTAATTGAGTGGTGTTCTTTGTCGTTCTTGGATCCTCCATGGAGATGATCTTCGTGGTGTGTGCCAACCCTAGTGTGTGCCCGCTCGTAGTGCACCTGCAACCAGCCCTAGCGATCCACCCGCTCGCGTGCCGCCTCCGGCACGGTCCCTCATCCTTGGTCCTGCCTCTTGAGCGCACGCCCCTGCCTACGCGAGTTGTCCCTGCGTGCGACCCCCCTGTCTGCGCGAGGTGCCCCTGGGCGACCCTCCTGCTTGTGCGAGGTGTCTCTATGCTCGACTCCCTTGCCTGCGCGCGACCTTCCTGCCTGTACGAGGTGTCCTTGCGCGTGATGTCCCTAGGCGAGCCCCTGAGCGCACTTTCAGCCCCTGAGCATGCCTCCTGCGCGCCTTTAGCCACCATGTGCACCTCCTGCACCTCTGGCCCCCTGTGCGCCTCCTGCGTCGTACGTCTCCGACCCTTGTCTTCCCATTTGGTTTGTTGACATGGAGCCAGAACGTCCATCAAGCCTTCCTTTCTTTAAAGTTGAGTTGCAGCTACTTTCATTATCAGTCATCGAGTGTCACCACCTTATCTTGTGCATATTGATGCTGATTCGTAATGCTACATGTCTGTGAGTTCGTTCTCTCCATTGCCATTTGGTGTGTGGTCGTGCAGTTGTGCCGTTTTTTTCCTTTTCTGTGATTTTGCTGCTTGTGGATCTTCTGCTTCTTGGGATCGTGATTAAGATTATACTGTGGAGAAACTTCTTGAAAAGAGGTCTGCACGTGTGACCACTCATTGCACATGTGCTTAATTTGAATGGATACTATTAGCGAATATAATTTTTTCATGACGAGATTAATGGTCGGCAATCATGACTCTAAACATTCTTCTGAAATCAACTTCACTCTTAACCAAAGCGAACTGACAGGTATAATTCATACATTACTGAGTGGATCATTGATAGTGGGGCTTCTAACCATGTGATAGGTGATCCACGAATGTTTCATGACTACAAATTATCCTCAGGAAGAGATCACTATTGCAGATGGATCTCCTGCTACCATCGCTGGGAAAAGGGATCATATCTGTTATTGATCGATTCCTCCTTCATGATGCTCTTCATGCTCCTGACTTTCCTCTAAATCTTCTGTCTATTAGCAAGATTACAAAATAATTTAACTGCAAATTAATTTTTGACAAGAAGTCGTGTATTCTAGAAGACTTTGAGACGGAAAAGAGGATTGGAATTGGTCGAGTTGAAAGTGGATTATATCCTCTTCTTGCTCGGGTTGGTCAAGATCTTACATCTGCAATGAAGGTTCGAGTTGAGAAGGATTGTTCGATAACAGTGAAACAATAGCATGAGCGTCTTGGTCATATCAATTTTTCTTCTCTGCAAGAGTTGATGTCCGATATTTTTTCAAGGGTATCTGAAAATGATTTGTAATGTGATGTATGCCAATTTACAAAACAAACTCGCAACACTTATTCCGTTTCTACTGGTAAATCTACTCATTTCTTTGAGCTTGTTCATTCTGATGTGTGGGGACCTTCAAACATACAGAATGTTGGTGGCCATCTCTGTTATATCACTTTTGTTGATGATTTCTTACAGAGTACCTTTGTATACCTCTTGAAATATAAGTGAAGTCCTTAAAGCAATCTAAAGTTTCACTAATATGGTTGACACTCAATATGGAGCTAGAATTAAGAAGTTAAGTACGGATAATGTCAGGGAATACCTAGAAGGATCTCTATCTACTTTTCTTGATGAGAGGGGCATCACTAATGAAACCTCATGCAATTATACACAACAACATAATGGAATTGCTGAAAGAAAAAATTGTCACCTGTTGAATGTTACCAGAACATTCTTACTTCAGTGAAATGCGCCAAAGATGTTTTGTGGAGGGGTTGTCTTAACTGCAACCTATATGATAAACATGCAATCTTCTGGTGTGATAGCAAAGAGAACTCCCTACTCTACTATTCATCCCGATAACTCTCCTTTCAGTTTGGACCCTCGGGTCTTTGGATGTGTTTGCTTTCTCCATAACTCCGGACCTGGTGTGCGAAAGTTAGATCCACGAGCTACGAAAAACATCTTTCTTGGTTATTCCGGAACACAAAAAGGATACAAATGTTATGATCCAGTGGCTCTCGCCTTCATGTCAGTAAGGATGCCACTTTATTTGAAGATGAACCCTACTTTCATAAGAATTTTTCACAAGGGGAGTATATCAATATAGATTTTGAGAAAAATGAGAAGGAGATTTACTTTCTTGGCGATATACAAGAGTATATCCATGTAAGGGATGACGGTGAGAAAGATAGAAAAGAAGATAATGAGGATAGAGGTCGTTTGGTCAGACTTATAATAGACGAAAGGAAGTGGATAATTTGGTGGAGTGAAATCATACAGAGCCATGATTTGCCCGTAGTGGAGACTGAAGAAGAAATCATACAAAGTCATGATTTCAATCTCTCCTCAAATTTAGGACACGAAGATTCTGTAAGTAGTACTCTCACTCATGATATTCCGGTTGACAATCCCGAGCCTTTAATGGGTGATTGCCGCATTGCTGTGAGAAAAGTTGTTCGAAATGTTCGAGCTTCTACTCGTTATCCTGTGGAAGACTTTGTTGCATACACCAAGATGAATCCAAGCTACAGATGCTTTATCACCTCTATAGATGCTCATCATATTGCTAAAAATATTAATGATGACCAAAATGATCAGCAATGGGTCCAATGCAATGAAAGAAGAAATAGAAGCCTTGGTAAAGAATGATACTTGGGATATTGTTGACGTCCCTAAGAGTGCTCACTTTGTTGGGTATAAATGGGTATATACAATTAAATGTGATGCTGATGGGAACGTTGATCGATTCAAGGCTCGTCTTGTGGTTAAAGGATGCAGTCAGAAATATGGGATTTATTACCTTGAGACATTTGCTCCTGTTGCTAAATTGAATAAAGTTATGGTTATTATTTGCCTAATAGATCATTTTTCATGTAAAATGCACCAACTAGATGTGAAAATATTTTCTTGAACGGTGATATCAAAGAAGAAGTATATATGAAAATGCTGCCTGTGTTTAAGAATGATGGTAAGTGTTGCAAACTAAAAAGATCATTGTATGGACTGAAACAGTCTCCAAGAGCATGGTTTGAATGTCCACGCGTGGTCATGATTAGGAGTGGATATACCCAAGTGAATGGAGACCACATTCTGTTTGTAAGAAGGAACGGTGACAAAAGGTGTATTCTTTTAGTGTATGTAGATGACATGATTCTTACAGGTGATGATGAGTTGGAACTTCTTAGGATAAAGAAAACACTTGCAACTGAATTTGAATTGAAAAACTTGGGAAAGCTAAATTACTTCTTAGGTATTGAGATGGCTCGATCTACATGGGGTATGTGTCTAAGTCAAAGAAAATAAGCTCTTGATTTACTAAAGGAATGTGGTATGTTGGGATGTAGACCTACTACTATCCCTGTTGAGGCAAATCATAAACTTGCTAAAGAAGATGGTGAGCTCCTTAATGATGTAGAAAAAGGAAGATATCAAAGATTGGTGGGAAAGTTGATTTACCTTACCCTCACAAGATCAGATATTACCTACGTGGTAAGTCAATTGATGTATGCTCCAACCACCTCTCATGCTAATGTGGTGAATAGAATTCTAAGCTCCATAAAAGGATCACCAAGAAAAGGGCCTATTTCAAGAAAAATCTTGAAGTTACAATTGGATACACTGATGTTGAATGGCTGATTTTGTGGATTTAGAAGATACACTTCAGGTTATGCGATATATTTATGTGGAACTTTGGTTATTTGGAGAAGTAAAAAGCAGAATGTGGTTTCAAGATCGAGTATTGAAGTTGAGTATCATGCTCTTGCAAAAGGTGTCATTGAAATTTTATGGCTAAAAATCCTGTTAAATGACTTGGGCATCAAAGTAAGTATACTGATGAAGATGTTTTGTGACAACAAAGATGCAATAAACTTGGTCAACAATCCTGTAATGCATGATAAAACAAAGCATGTGCAGATAGACTGACATTTCATCCGTGAGAAGATTGATGCTGGACTGTTGTTCCTTCCTTACTTGAAGTCTACCGATCAAGTTGCTGATCTTTTCACAAAGAGGCTGCCTATTGTGCAATTTGAGATGAATGTAAGCAAGTTGGACATGGCGGACATGTATGCCCAACTTGAGGGGGAGTGTTGAGTGGTTTAATGGGTAAATAGATCTTGGGATGACGGACCATTTACCCATCGTTTAAATATTGTACTCGTTCCCCCATATTGAAAAATAACATAGTGAAGAGAGATCCCTAATCTCTAGTGAGGGAGATTAGGGTTTGTGTATGGCCCTGTGATTTTTCCCTCATCGTAAGATTTTCCACGTAAATCTTGGCGTCGATCTTCTTATTCCTTGATCCTTATCTTCAACAAGGGCAACCTTGTGATTTATTTCTAGATTAAACATGTATATGAAATACTTATTGAAGGAAGATAAAGTGCTGCAGACGTTTTTTCGTAACGAAATTATGCCATTTAGTTATTATGTGGCTCTTGTACCACGAAATTCACATGAATGGTGAGTAGGTCAAGGGTTTAAGAATGATTTGAGTACAAAGTGCCCTGGTGGTGGGGCTGTTTCAACCCAAAGATTCTGTTGGAAAGCAATGGCATAGATGTGGTAATGGTGCGACAAGATGAAGGGAGCAGTAAATTTGGCTTTGATACCACATAAAGACTACTGTTGTAATTGGCAGCACTATAAACACATGCTTGCTGCACGTCCTGATGTTTGGATAAGAAGCAGTATTGTGTGAATTTGTTATGAGAAGTTAAACCCAAGGCCAAAAGGAGACATGGTAGACAGCTCACATATGCATGTGGATTGACTTCTGTTGTAGCCTTGTGGGTGTACCATGTACAATGAAATTTTGCTTAGCACATTTTCCTTTTTTTTTTTGACACTCTTAGCACATTTTCCTTGATCATAAACAATATCCTTCAGTCAAATATGTGATTAAATTATCTTGCTGTTGACTGGACGCCCACAATTTCAAGCTTATGCTGCACCTTTACGCAATGTGAAAGCAGTAAGTTCCTAGAAAGAAGTCATTTTTCAGTTGGGATGTCTCGTTTGCATTATGTGCACATGCATTCTTTAGCTTCATTCACTTTTGGGCATTCTCTTATCTCTTTGGGATGTTAGGAAGTTGGGCATGGTTTTTTTAATTAGTACATCATTTGTTTAGCATTTTTTTACATTCATATTTCACCCTCTTGGGTCGTGATGGGTTTTGATTGTGCAATCACATGCGCTATCTGATGTAGTAGTATAGTCGAAGGTCGACTATAAGAAAGACGACACCTCTTTTAAGAAAAAAAGGTTGGATTACTACTCAAGATCAGTGGTTATCCTTACAGTATTTGAAAGGGCAATCAATAAATACAATTATGTCGGGCTTCTGTCCTCACCTCAATAGTTTTAGATGCTCTCTTTGCTTTGCCTATTCCTTCCTGTTCTCTCCCTTTCAGGTTCTCCAAAAGGAATGTTTTCTCACTTCTACCTTGTTTTGAATCACCATTCACTTTTAATCATGGTTACTCGGCTACAATGTGGTTGTTATTTCTTTTAATGTCACTGTTTTATCAATAATTGCAGTTGTGATGTTGTCCGTAATAAAGAGTGATATGCTTTCCCACCACTTAGGTTGGTTTTGATGAGAAAATGATACTTTTTTATAGGGTTATATTATTTTTACTTTTCAATATGGACCTAGAATAAATCTTTTTGCCATCATGAGGGAGAGGAACGGATACAGTTCTCTTTTAGAAAAGCCGTTGGAAGTAGAAGGATGATGCGGGAAAAGTGATGCAAGCCTAAACCCATCTAAGTGCATATAAATATATCTCATCTTGCTCAAATTAGGTCATTATTGCGTAGCAACAGTAAACTCTTCGTCCTTAAAGATGGGTTTCACATCATATCTCTTGCTCCATCGTAAATTTGACCAGCTAATCACTTTCAAAAGCTAAATGAGCAAAATTGGATGGAATGCTTTTTGAAAATGCTTGAAAAATGCAGAATATGCATCGCTATGGTAAACATCAAATCGCAGTCCTGCTACGGATATTGTGAAACAAAGTTTTTTTTGCATCATTCTTGCCTCAACTAAATGCTCTCCATTGCAAGACTGTCTGGCGGTAGTGCAGTGTGCCTACCACTCGAAAATCAGGGTTCAAATCCCTCCTTATAGTGCAAGACTATTTGAGCAAGAATGTATGCAGCCGACCCTACTTAAAGTGAGAGAAGGCTTCACAATTTTATTTTTTCTTCAATTAAATTCTCTCCAGTGCAAGACTATCCAGAATTCAGTCAATTAGTGTGCGGATGGACAGCTTAATTCTCTCTGGCTTGTTTTTTTTATTCGGTTTTTAAACCTGAAATATTTTTAATCTTAGTCGGTTTTTAATTTCTTTTCCCGTCTAATTCATAGTTAACAGTTAGATATCCAAGTTGGCGCATCTCACACCTTTTCTCTGTGATACGCAGGTCAGCAGGAGCAAGTACATCTGGTAAATGCACTTTATGCACTTCGCAGAAATTTGTCTTTCTTGCATGCATGCCAATTTCATCTGTCAATTTATTCGCAATGATCATGATTTGCTAATAACTCAGGCTCGACGCCACCTACGTGCGCTTACGACGTTTACTGCCTTGGCAAGGTGTTGCTCGAGCTGGTAACAGGAAAGCTGGGGATAAGTGCATCAGATGATGCCAGGACAAACGAGTTTATAGAACATGCCATGCTGTCCATCAGCACACAAGAAAAAGAACCATTGGCGAAGATATTGGACCCATCTCTTATCGTAGACGAGGACTTGATGGAAGAGGTCTGGGCAATGGCGATCGTTGCCAAGTCCTGCTTGCATCCCAGAGCATCGAAGAGGCCACAGGCAAAAATCATCTTGAAGGCTTTGGAGAACCCTCTGATGGTGGTCCGGGATGAGAATGCACATAGCTCTGCCCGGCTGAGAACCACCTCGTCTCGAGGCTCTTGGAATGCAGCTCTTTTTGGGAGTTGGCGAAGTAGCGATAAGGATACCACCACAGGGCCACCGCGGGAGCTGGCTGGCCAGAAGAGCTCAGATACTGCTGGCTCCCAAGGGAGTGTGGGGGAGCAGTCATTCAACCGCAGGAAGCCCTCAAAGGAGATCTTCCCAGAACCATCTTCTGGATTGTATAACACCGAGAGTTAGCAGGGAGCATTTTGAATCAAATCTTTTCAGTCAACAGTCGACGCTCGGCTCCTCGATCCCATGCACATACTATGAGATGCAAAGAATCAGCGTGCACCTGTATCATATGCATAGTGATTGCTTATTCATCAAAATCATTCTTTTGTATTAGGGATGTCGATGCGGATCGACGGAAGATCACATCTTTAGAGGAGCAAGTTCTTAAGACAAAAGCAGAGATGCTGCTGAATTCTTAATTTCCCCCTTGATGGAGTTTGGTTTAATTCAAATTCTTTTCACAGATCATCAGATAGATTTCTGTTCTTTTCTTGTGTAATTGATTCTTTTTCTAGATGGTGGTTTGTGAAGTAGGGCAAAGATTTGATGTCTGCGGTTCTTGATTTTCATAGCAAAGTTTCTTTCCTTCCTCTCGAAGTATTATTTTGGGGATGTCAAGTTCTTATTTGAGCAGAGGCATCCTAAGGATTATACTTTGCAATTTTTATTAGTCAAATTTATTTCTTTTCTCAACAAAGTGGGGCTATATATTTATCGCTTACTTCTCTATTTTTATGCATGTTTGGTATTAATCAGGGGAGGGCATCTCTCGCTCTCTCTGTGTGTGTTAATGGAGCATTACATGATAGTATATTTAAGTCACCGTCCAACCATGGCCAGCTCAAAGGACATATTCCAGTCAGTAATGATATTGACATGATCGTGAAACGACTGAACGTCACCAAATTATTTTTGTTAGGACCTTCAGAGTATCAACGGAGTTCCTTTGTCAATATCCTGCAGTTGAGGGTAAACAGATACGTACAAATGTTGTAGTAGACTTTGGTTAGTTTCGGGCCGAGCTGTGCTGCATGTTGAGCGAATGAAGCCGAGCCATCTGCTTGCGTGATGAGCTTGGAAAATTTATCTTGCTGAAGCTTTTTTTATATGTATATAATCCCTCACACGAGTCTTTGAGATCTTTTGTAACATTTTTTGCGTTCTAGATCATTCTTCATCAGATCTCATTCATTTTCCTAAATTATTCTTCATCAGTCTCATTCATTTGCCCGGGTAGCTTTTTCTTCTAAAACTAATAATATATATAGGACTGAACACTCCTTTCGTTGGTGTAAAAGACGTAAAATGAGGCACTAGATGTTGGAGGTCATATATATGTATTATTACTTTTAGTGTGAGTAGCTTTCATTTGAATTGTTGCTTTTCAAATAATATGTTCCAGCTCACATCTGACGACCTTTTAATGCCCCCACCAACTAAACCCACGAGCGTACAGATGACGGACCTTGCAATTACTCCTGGTATTCCACCAGATCGCGTAGTATGAAAAAAAATGTCCCACCGAGATTTGAACTTAGGTTACTGAATTCAGAGTCCAATGTCCTCACCACTAGACCATGAGACCTTTTTATTTTACATAGTATGGAAAATAGAGGAAAAATACATATATTTATACATGCCAATGAAGAAAATAATAAATATATATAATTGTAGACCATAGTTGTGACTCTAGATCATGGGCCGAGTTGGACTTACTTAGTCTACACAAATAAAAGCAGGAAAATAAGAAGATATAAAGAATGACAAAAAAAGAATATATGTGTGTATCTGCCATTGTGTATATTGTATACAACATTCAAATAATTTGATTTGTTTACCGTGACATCATAATAACTCAGTATTTTTTTAAAACGCTTAATAGATATGAAAATACAAAGAAAAAAATCTAATACTATTTCTAACATGTATAATATAACCATAAATCTAAACCTTAGTTAATGTTTTACATCTTTAAGTAACTTTTAAAGTTCTCGAAAATAATTAGTTGTGAAAATATTCAAAAAATGCAAAACTTGAAATTAAACTGTTGGTTTTTTATCTGCCAAACAACTAATATTTATATAGAGAACAAACTTCAATATTTAGTATAATTTTATTTTTAATTACAATTAAATTAATTTATTTTCTACATAGAATAAAAATATGAGACAACTAATAAAAATGCTATAAAAATTATATTAAAAACAACAGATCCATGAATTATCTACAAAATTGTTAAAAATATGTACTTCACGAGCTTATAACTAATTATAGAAAATTAAAACGAGGCCAAACACACTTTCAAATTTTATAGTTAAAAATATTATAATTTAAAAACTAAATCTTAAAGTCATCCAGAGTGAAAGTCCGGATCCCAATTTGAAATTCTCAAATTTACATGGATATATCCATCTATAACTCTAGATTTTAGTGGAATTACTTATAGAGTTCTCAAATAATTATAAGCTAATTTTTAAAAAATGAAAAATAAAAAAAAGTTAAACTGCAAAAAATATGCTTTAGATCCCATAGATTGTTAATAAATGCAATTCCAATTCAAAAATTCATAACTATTGACAGTTAAATTTTTTTAAGTGATTTAATTTTTAAAATTCTTAGAAAACCTTATATTGTAATAATATAAAATAAATAGTTACCGTTAATAAATATAGTTAGTAATTTAAAAAGTTTGAGTTATGTTGAAAATAAATCAATAAAGTCATTCTAAAATTCATAACTCATGTTCTTCGCCTTTTAAGAACTTTTCCAAGGAAAAGTTTGTCCAACTTCTCAAGATGTACATCTTTTGTCTTGGTCACTTTACTTAATTTTGCCTTATGTTGCATGTAATCATGGTAGAGAACCCTTTGAAGGTTATGGAAAGAACCTTAAGCGCATTACGGAAGCGTGAAAATGACATCATATGCGATTGGGAGTGACTAGTCGCATTAGTTGCTCGGTGAAACGAATTTAAAATTTTTAAAAATGATGAAACCATATGATGTAAGAACACTTCTCAGATTGTTTCATATAAACCACAAAGTAGATATCGCAATACCTCTTGAAGCGTGGTTGCGATCGTATTTCTAAAGTAAGAGACCTCCCGTCTCAAGTCTGATCCAACGGAGGATACGCTTGTGAACACATTGATGAAACATGTGCTCCTTGCAATCCAAGTTGTTAATCCAAGCGGCGAATCTTCTGATTTCATCACACGAAATCCGACAAATTCTTCATGATCAAGGTGCACCGAAGGAGACAGAGATTCACGAGGGATCGAAGCGGCGACACAACGATGTGGTGATGACGATGATTCTCTCTAGGGTTTAGGGTGGAGGGACACTCTAAGGAGAGAGAGAGAGGAGATGCGGGTGGTGATGAGAAAGAGAGAGAGTTGCTATTTAATTATTTTAAAATGAAGATCTAGGGTTACCTCTTATTTTATAATATTTTGGGAGGAAAAGAGAGTGAGAGAGATGCTATTCAATTATTGTAAAATGAAGAGCTAAGGTTACCTCTTCTTTTATAATATTTTTGTAAAATGAGATAGAGATGCTATTAATTTATGAAATATCAATCATGCCATTGGAGATTTATGAATCACATTCACAATTCAAAATAAAATGTAAATTACATTTTCAATTACATGCCCAATATGAATCCAATTCAAGTCAACATTTAAATTATAAATGTAATTTACAAATAGATTTCTCTAATATATTATAAATCACATTTATAATATATATAATAAATATGAATAATGCTATCCACATTATTCAAATCCATAATAATTAAATTATATTTAATTATACTGGATCATTATTCTCATGCATCTAAATAATATGAATAAAATTGACATTTAATTATCTATTTTTCAGTGCTTGGATACACATTTATCAGTGAAATTATTCTTGAACTATTTCAAGAATAATTTGCTTTCTCTGGTGATACTTGAAGATAAGGACATGACGATTGTATATTTCACATATGGTGACTTAGATATTGAGATCACATCTCAAATCCAGATCTTAAGGACCTCTCATAGATGCTTAATTAAATCAAGGTCGTAGATCTATTCTTCTCATTGCATCTGAGTCACATTTAGATCAATGTCCAACATTTGGACTAAGATCAGATCACTTCTCTAATAAGAGGAGTCTCTAAAATCCAGACATGTTTCATCATTCCCGTGGAATGAAAGCGTCATGGTTATACAATCATTTATGATCACATCACCCTCGTGTATTCCTATTACATGTACATCTTGCATACTGGAAGATCTAGAATAAACTCAACGTTTAATATCTCTTTTAGACTATCTCCTTTAGGGTTTTATAATTAAGTTACTCAATTGGTCATTGGGAGTTTGTATCAATCATATGCTTTCCAAAAGCATATATCATACCTACAAATTATTGTCATGCTTCCAAAGAAAGATGACCATGTATGGAATTTGATTGATCTCAATACGTCATACACTCATTGAAAGTTATGGAGAAAACCTTAAGCGCGTCACATAAGAATGAAGATCGCATCATATGCGATCGCAAGAGACTAGATATACTAGTTACTCAGTGCAGCATAATTTTTTTAAAAAAATATGTGATGAAGTTACATGATCCAAGAACACTTCTTGAATCATTTCATCAAGACCAAAAACAAGTATTAGGCTTACCTATTAAAGTGTGCTTGTGCTCAAGTCTAATCTGACGTAAATCGCACTTGCGAACGCGATGATGAATCGCTTGCTTCTCGCAATTCACGTTGATGATCCAAGAAATGAATCTCCTGACTTCGTCTGACGAAACCCAACATCTTCTTCACGAGTGAGAGGCACCGAAAAAGGTGGAGATCCACAAGAAATCGATCCTACAACACAACAGCATCGCGACGACTACGAGATCCTTTAGGTCAATAATATGGATGGTCATATTATTGAGAGAGAGAGAGAGATGGTGGAAAGTCATGAGAAAATGCGAGATAGTTGTTGTCTTTCATGTTGTAAAAGTAGAAGGCTAGGTCTACCCTTCTATTTATACTAATTGGATGTCCTCGGATCTCAATCCATGTGTACACACAAATCCAATGGTTGACATTTATTTGTGCTTTCAATCAATGGCCATGATTTCGTTGTGTTTTAATTACCAACAACAAATTTGTTGGTTTTAAAATAAATTAAATATATTGAAATCAATCAACATATTTCAATTTATATCAAACCAACAAATATGGAATGGATTGGAAGAAGAGAGTGCCTCCTTACTTACATAGAGTGGACTACCACAACTTGACAAATCAAGTGTGGTTATCTACCCTCTATATTAGGAAGATGTACTCCTCATTCCAATAGTGACTTGGATATTGAGATCATATATCAAATCCAGATCAAGGGTGCCTCCTAAAGATTTAATTAAATTAAAGCCGTAAATCTAATCTTCTTGTTGCATCTGAATCGTATTCAGATCAATGTCCAACATTTGGACTAAGATCAGATTACTTCTCTATTGAGACGAGTCACTAAAATTCAAACCCCTTTCAACACTCCCTTGAAATGGAAGTGTGGTTATACAATCGTTTACGATCACATCACCCTTGAGTATTTCTAATACTCGCACATCCTATATACTAGAAGACCTAGAATAAACCCGAAGATTTAGATTAATTTAACATTATATTCTTTAGGGTTTTATCATTAAGTTTCTCATTTGATCACTAGGAGTTGGTATCGATCATATACTTTCCAAAATCATATATCAAACCTAGGTATTGATCATATACTTTTCAAAAGCATATATCGAACCCACAAATTCACTCAAGCTTCTAAAGTGAGACAACCATGCAGGGAATTTGATCCCAGTATCATACATGAGCTCGTGTCTTCTGATTCAGTAATGAATTTGCATGATCCCTTTAAGAGATATTACTCATATGGCCTTGTATGCACACTAGCTCGTCGATGTATATACCTTGATTAGATCATCAACATATCGATCTACCAAATGTATATACTCAAACATATAGTAATACATCTGTATCTGGCCTGAGGGTGCATGCCTATATCGTAACAGTATACGACATAGGTATTGGTTATCTTTATCTTGTTAAGTCAACTCTTTGACCTAACTTATCTAACTCCCATAAATCTCTATTACTATGCAGATGATCTACATCAAGAGATTGGTTAGATATCAACCTTTAGAGAAAAGATTGCCATCTCCTTCTCAAGTTGGAGATCCTCTCTTAACAACCATTTGATGGTGCTTGATGAGTCCTCAATCTAACTCTTTAGATATCATCCAAGCACCAACCTCTATGATTCGACATTTGAATTAATAGTTTTATGATTATTAAAATGGTCATGGTACAAAACCCTAATTGTACTAAGGGATCTATTTTGCAAATTAATTATTCTTCATTTCAGATCAGGGAATGAATTGCAATAACATGTATTGTATAATGGCTTGCCTTGGGCTCGCATGTCCAACAATCTCCCACTAGCCCAACACGTCATTTAATGAGCTAATCTTTAAACCCACACTCATGTGCTAATCATAAGCTATTTAGAGAAATATCTAGGTAAGATGACTAGTCACTCTATTCTCGAGAGACTATGCCAAGTCCTTTTACGGTACTTGCATATCCCCTGGTAACAATGCTTGCATCCAATGCGAATGTTGTATCTTATACAACCAATACTCATTTTTGTTAAAGCAGTTATAGTATCCTTGACACTACAACTCAATAATTATTATAACCAGCATGTAATTTCTATTATCCTTATCAGAACATCCTTATTCCCAGATATCTCTATCTCATAAGCCTAAGTCCCAATCTTAAGTCCTATAAGGCATCTGCAGTTAAGATCTTTTAGATCATTATCTATCTTAAGTTCTCAAAGATAAGACTTTGATATCACTATCTCAAAAGTCTTGTCATCTTTGAAGATATTATTATTACTACAATCAAGTGTTCTATCTCCATGTTAGGATTAGTAATAGTTTACTACTCCCACTGCATAGCAGATATCTGACTTGTGTAAACATCTAGAATACATCAGGCTTCTCGTAACTGATGCACAATGGCAAGTAGTTATAACATTCACTTTCTCAAATCCTTGAGGTGATATCCCTTCAGATATATTAGTACCATATCTTAAGGGAAGGAATCCTTTGTTGGGATTTTTCTCAAAAAAAAATTAGACTTGTCCAAGGTATACTACTAATGCGGCGGTCCCAATAGCCTCTTCTCTTTGCTTATGAACATATTCGGATCTAAGATCTAAGAGGCATCCTTGTGATCTTTCATCTCAAGGTATTGAACAACCAGATGATAAAGCTCTTATTATCATCATCGTCCTTATATCATTCCAAATGATTATGATATTATCTACATTTAGCACGATAAACACAATGGCTCTCCCACTAAGCTTCACACAGTTCATCAAAATTTTGTATGAAATCATAACCTTTATAATTTCATTAAATCTGGTGTTCTAACAACTAGAAGATTATATAAGTCTATCGATGGATTTTTCTTACACACTTTGTGTTCGTCAACTATGAAGCCATTGGGTTACTTGATATGAATATCCTTAGTAAGGAATTCATAGAGGAATGCAATATTGACTTCCATCTTGTAGATGTCACAGTCAAGTTGTGTAACTATAGTTAGCAATATTGTGATGGGTTTAAGCAAGGTCACTGAAGAACAAGTCTCATCGCAAACAATGACTCTCTTCATGTGTATCTTGTGGATACGAGCCATGCTTTGACCCTATTGATCAACGAGGCTGGTTAATTATGGGGTTGAGTTAATTATAGGGAATTATCGAGCGTTTAAATTAATGTTGAATTTGTCGTTGTCGAGCGATCGGAATCGATCAAGAAATTAACCACAATAAATTAATGAATTTTATTCGAAGTGGTTTAATGTTTATTTTACTTGGGCAAGTCCCAAGGTCGAACTCAAGGAAGCAAATGAACAATCTAGAAATTTGTCTATCAAAGTTCATACACAGTTTTCAAGACGTTATTTTTTTGATATTTTTAATGCAATTTTGGGATGCAAAATGCAAATGTGGCCAATTTTAGGGACTGAAAAGTAAAAATCAATCAAAAAATGTGCGAAAAATATAAAATTTGGCCAAGATGATAATTATGATGAAGAGAATGCACAATTTTTTAAAATTTTTGGATGCAAGATAAATATTTATGATTTTTTCAATGCAAACATAATGAATTTCAATAATTAATTATAAT
The DNA here is from genome assembly GCA_037367405.1 of Ottelia alismoides. Classification (NCBI taxonomy): domain Eukaryota; kingdom Viridiplantae; phylum Streptophyta; class Magnoliopsida; order Alismatales; family Hydrocharitaceae; genus Ottelia; species Ottelia alismoides. The sequence goes on from JAZKJV010005000.1 coordinate 42,352, forward strand.
AAATATTAAACCTAATTATTTCCAAGAGATAAAATTATCCAACATCTATCACTAGGTGATTGATCTAAGAAAAATCCTAATCCTAAAAAATACGAGATTTAATACACATTAAAAATTAAAGATTGAAATGGGAAAAATGATTTTTACAAGGAAAAATATGCATGAAAATGAGATTCTTTTCGGGCACAATGTCAAACACAATTAATTCTCTTATCCGTGAATTTTTGGCAATTCTTGGAGCTATGGTAATTACTTATGAATTTCAGAGCATGGAATGGGCAAAAAATGCAATTATCTACGAAATAATAATTAATAATTAACCATTTACCACAAAAATATCGTGCATATGCCACAATGTCAAGAATTAGTTAAAGAACATCATGAAAATTTTTGATAAATAAAAGGACACAAAATATTGCTTAAACAATAGATAGAATTCAGGGTTCTAATTATAATTACAATAAATAAAAAATAAAAATATGCAGAGAATGGATTAAGATGTAAATACCGAGATCATAGGGGGGGTTCTGCAAAGTTGCCAGAGGGGCACATGCTGTGCACGTGCGCTCTGGGCAGCAGGCCTTGATGCCAATACGCGGAACTTGGGGTCGGATTATGCAATTTACTTGCGTCACGTGTGTAGCACGTGATCCTAGGGTGTTGGGCTTCTGTACGAGTATGCGAGTCTTCAGGGGTGTTAATGCAAGTTCCTCCAGCCACGTGCATATCACGTGGAAGGGGGTCTCGGGCAGGGAGCCCGGCTTCGGGCGGTGGTTCGTTGGGCCTCTGGCGGACATCAGAGAGAAGAGAGGACATAGGAGGAGGGTTCCTAGCGGTCGGTGGTGAAGTAGCCTCAACTGGGAAACACACGCCACAATCGAGGATGTGGCAATGGAAGTGCGACTGAAATATGGAGTTGGAGGCATCGTAGTTGTCGGAGGGTGAACACTGGTGATGGAGATGCGATCGGAGAAGACGTGATGGAGGGGGAGCCCTTCGGTGTTGCTGGAAGGCGGAGGCATTTCAAGTGGTGGTGCGGAATGTGTCGTTGAACCTGGAGGCGGCGATGAAGCGGAGTCAAAGGGACATATGGCTCAACGGAGGAAGTCCAGAGCGAGAAGCTGTTTGCGTTGAGGGTGACACTCTGATGAATCTCAGATTCATCACTCTAAATATCATTAATTAGGCTTAAATCCCTCAAAATCATCAAAATTTCTTCATTTATTCTGCATAATTAGCATTCATGCATGTTTTCATACAAAGTGCAATTTATCCCTTATTTCTGCATAAAATAAGAAGCCAAAAATCTCAACCAAAATTGACCTGTAAATAGCCTAACTTCCTTGATTTTTAACTCATCCATCCTAACCATGAATGACACAAACCACCTTCACTATGTACATATCACTAACAAGAATAAATGAAAAATACAAAAAATCACTAACCCAAATAAATGAACCAAAAATCCAAATCCTAGTTTCAGGATCTCCGGACTAAAAACCTTGTATCTTCCCCATCCAATGTCCGATTTGATCCTACTCACTTTTGAACTAATATACATTCAATTACATTTAAAACAAGACCAAGTTCAAGTGAATTGGAGCTCGTATGTGAAAGTTGGGTTTTGGGCCTCTTTTGTACATTTTATATTTTAGCGGTTTTTGACCTATTATTTTATGTACATATTTAACCTATTTAAGTTAATTTCTTTTCATTTGTCTTCTTTGATAAAAGTTTTATTAAAATGCATAAAAATTCAAATCCAAATTGAGCTTGAAATCAAAGAAACAAATTGGGTCAAAGTCTTCACTAACTAATTGTACAAAATTGGTCTTTTTCATGTTCTATTTTATTTCTTCTTTTTCTTAATTAATAAAAATAAAAAAATAGATTAGTGTGTAAATATTTATCTTTGATTTTATCATATTTTTTTCGGATTTTTATCTGGTTTAAATATGACAAAAAAATTATAAAACCCAAAAATCAAGGTATTCTATGTACATGGGATACCCCAAAAATATCACTTTGTACATTTGATTGATTTTGGTTTTGATTCCTTCATAAAAGTTGTAGATATTATCGAGATGAGAAATTTTTGTGAAGAAATGTTTTTGATCTGAGGCTGTTTGCTTTTTATTTTTGATTTTACAATCTATTTATCTTTCGATTTTTGTGGTGCTGACACATGGCAGCTCCTGGAGCCACCACGTGTCAGCCTTTTTCAGGTTATTTTAATTCATTTTTACAAAATAATAATAATAAATAAAATAAATAAAATAAATATTTCGACGCACGTGCGCAACACGTGCCTCCCAGGCACGTGCCACACACGTGCTCCCTCCCTTTAGCCCCCAGCTACCACGTATTCCATCCTGGGCCGTCCGATCTCGGACGATCGGACGACCCATGGCCATCTTCTCCTTCTGCTGCCTTTCCCCCTTTGGACGCCGACACCTCAATAGCGAAATCTCTACTGGACCACTCCAGTCAAGATCTCGCCGACCACCGCATCTTCTCTCCACGAATCCCGCGTCACTCCCAATCTCATCAAATCCCTAACAAAGCTCCATCTCGCCGTAGCTTCCATTCCCGATGACCTGCCAACCCTATAAAAGCTCCGCCGACCCCTCCTTTCCATCTATCTGCCGATTGCACCGCAGGTGGTCCTCGCGTTGGTGACAGCGCCCCGACGTCCCCTGCTCCGGCGAGGTCTGAGCCTCACCCGCTCGTAGCAACGCTGCCCGACGACCTGCCTTGCTCCGCTTTGCCGTAGAGCCCATGAAGCTTATCACCGACAACACTTCATCTTCAACCACTTCCGCCAACACCTCGACATCGCATAACGCTCCTACAACACGTCATCAACCTCCACCTCCGACAACCGCTGTCTTCAACAACGGTCGACGGAGTCGCACCGCTTCGCAATATACTTTATACTTCACGGTCAATCCCAGCACCGACAACGCTCTGCCGCCATCGCAACTTCATCTTCATTGACTACGCTCATGCTACCTCCGACGACATCTTCAACCATCACCGTCGACTCCAAGCAGACAGTCATCATCACCTTCGCCCCTCCTTCGAAGCTTCGACTGCTGGAAACCACCATCAGTCAGCAAGCCACCGGACAGACCCGAGGCCCCCTCCCCGCGTGCAATACACGTGACGGTGGGGGGGAACTTTACACTAACACCCCTCGATGTTAAATAATTTGCGGTCTAGTCCTCCATCCTAGGGTCACGTCCTATACACATGACCACTCGGGCAAATTGCTGATCCACCCTCAATTGTTGCCTAATTACGCCCAAGTCCAGCTCCACAGGGCACGTGCCCCTCTGGCAAAATTTTATATTCGCCCCCTGGTTATCGGTAATTAAACATAGGCCCCCCTTTTGCCTTTCATATTTATTTTAATTATTTACTTTGCATAGACACCCCTGTGTTCCCCAGTAATTTTAAACCTCTACGTGATATTATTTTATTATTAAAAAATAGCATGATGTTAGTCGATTAATTCTCTACATTTTAACATATCGTGGGCATTTTTATGATCAATGGTTCATTAATAATTAATTGTTCTGTGAAAAATTGCATATTTTGCCCAATCTGTGCTTTAATTTTCATAGTTAATTAACCGTTGCCCTAAAAATTCCCGAAAAATCATATATTGTATAATTAATTGTGCTTGACATCTTGCCTAAAAATAATCACATTTGCATGCATAATTTGTCCTGCAAAAATCATTTTGCATATTTCAATGTTTGATTTTTAATAGGTATTATATCTTGCATTTTCGAGATTTAGGATTTTTCTAAGGTCCATTACCTAGTGAAAGATCTTAGATAATTTTATTCCTTGAAAATAATTTGATTTAATATTTATTATAATTAAATATTGAAATTCATTCTATTTGCATTTAAAAATTCATAAAAAAATCACATTGCATCCAAAAATCTCAAAAAACAGTGCATTAATTTCATCATAATTTGCATCTTGGACAAGTTTCATAATTTCGGACATCGTTTGAGCGTAATTTACATTTTAGTCCCTAAAATAGGCCAAATTTGCATTTTGCATCCTTTATTGCATTAAAAATTACAAAAAAAGATTGCCTCAAAAACCACGCACAAACTTTTATAGATATAGTTCTAGGTTGTTCCTTTGGCTCCTTGTGATCGACCTTAGGACTTGCCCAAGTAAAATAAACATAAAACCGCGCGTATAAAAATTGAATAAATAATTGTGGTTATTTTCTTGACCGATTCCGATTGCTGCCTACAACGAAACGACAAATCAACACAATTTTTACGCATGGACCAACACATTTTATTCATTTAACACAACGAATATCGGTATCGTCATACTCCAACGAGGTTGGTGGGGGAACCTCGGACCTCGCCGACTTGGAGGAAGAGGAGGGGCGTTGTCACCGCCGCTCCTCCAACTTGAAGCGTGCAATCGACAGATGGATCTTCAATGGGGGAGGTGATGTGTTTTATAGGAAAAGGGTGTGATCAGAGATAGACCGCGAGATACACGGGGGTGCCGATTGCCGGCCAAATAAGGAAGGCGGTGGTGATTGTCGATTGACAAGGAAGATCTGGGGATTCTATGCGGACATGAAGAGGAAGGCAATGGGGACACATGATGGCCGGATCAGGGATGAGATCGTGAAAGATTGGAGATGGATTTGAGGAGGTGGTCGTCCGTGATTCGCGATAGAGATTTCGCGGGGGAATGGCGGAGGGAGAGGGAAAGGGAAAAGCTACAACGACGGAGGAAATCTGGGGAAGGAGAAGGTGCAGCGACAGTCCGATCGGCCGAGATCGGACGGTCGAGATACTGCCACGTGGCAGTGAGTGTAAGGGGGCAGATGGAGCACGTGTAGGGCATGTGCACTGGAGGCACATGCTACGCATATGCGAAGTTTTTTTTATAAAAACAAAAATAAAAGTTCAAAAATGGGTGACACATGGAAGCTCTAGGTGCAACCACATTTCAGCCCCGGAAAAACCAGAAAATTAAATACAAAGAAAAATCTGGAATAAATAGCAAATGACCTTAGATCGAAATTTTTTTTCACGAAAGTTGCTCATATCGATGATATCAACACTTTTATGAACACACCAAAATCAAAATCGATCATTTGCACAAAGTGATATTTTTAAGGTACTCTATGTACATAACATACCTTTATTTTTAGGTTTTCTATTTTTTGTCATTTTTAAACCAGATAAAAATAAGGAAAAATATGATAAAGTCAAAGATAAGTATTTACACATTAATCTAATTTTTTGTATTTTTATTAATTAAGAAAAATAAGAAATAAAATAATACATGAAAATGAAAATTTTTGTACAGACAGTGAGTGAAGACTCGAACTGAGTTAGTTTCTTTGATTTCAAGCTCAGTTTGGATTTGGATTTTTGTGGATTTTAATAAAAATTTTATCAAAGAAAACAAATGAAAAATAAATAAAATAAAAAGAGTTAATTATGTACACAAAATAATAGGTCAAAAACTATTAAAATACAAAATATACAAAAGAGGCCCAAAATCTAACTTTCACATATGAGCTTTAATTCACTTGAACTTAGGACCTTTTTTAAAGGTATTTGAATGCACATTAGTACAAAAGTGAGTAGGATTAAATCAGACACTGTATGAGGAAGATATTGAGGTTTTAGTCCGGAATCCTAGAACTAGAGTTTGGGTTTTTGGTTCACTTACTTAGGTTGGTGATTTTTTTGTATTTTTTATTATTCTTGTTAGTACATAGTGGAGGTGGTTTTATGTTAATTGGAGTTAACATGAATTAGTTAAAAATCAGGGAAGTTAGGCTATTTACAAGTCAATTGGACTGTGATTTTTGGCTTCTTATTTTGTGCAATAATAAGTGATAAAATGCAATTATTATCAAAACATGTATGAATGCTAATTATGAAATATAAATGAAGAAATGCCAATGAGTTGTAAGGATTAGAGCTTAATTAATGACTTTTAGAGTGATGAATCTGAGATTCATCATCCCCCTATATTTAAACCATGCTCATCACTGAGCATCTAAAGCAATGCAATGAGATGAAATGAGATTAGGTTCCATACCAAGATCATGAGCATAAGGTGAACATGAAACTAAACCCAACCTTTGGATTATTAGTGTGGCGGAACTTCTGTGAGACATGGAATTTTAAAATCAACAACCTTCAAGTTCTACACATCATTATCACAGTTTCGGCTCAGAAGTCATCTTAGAAGAATACCCCAAGAACATTGAACAATCGACTCATGTGTGTGAAAGGTTTTAGCTCTTCCCAACCAGAATGCCAGACCACCACGCAAACCTCCTCTCCAATAACTCGTCCTCGGGGAGTCAGGTATTTCCTTCTAAGGTATGTCGTGTTGTATTCACAATCGAAATGGGGGAGAAGAATATAAGAAGGGGAAAAGAACTGGAGGGTGACCAGTGTAGTCACCTCTCCTTGTGAAGCTGGCTAGTGTAGCCGAGTCTCCACCAAGATCTCTAGGTTTTCTTGAAGCTTGGACCTTTTTTGTCAAATATTTATTTGGTAGTAGACTTCTTCGTATTTGGATTTTTGGTAGCTCTGCTTGGATCTTTTTATGCCCCTACAGATATAGAATCTTATTTCCGTACATGTTTTTGGGTCTTAGAAAAAATTGTGCCCAGCCATCCATCCCTTTTCCGAAGCTTTATCTCAACCATACTCCGGTCTTTAGATTTCCATACTACCAAAAAGAACTCACATAGTCTTCCAACACCTCATCTATGTTGAGCTAAGTGCATAGTGCTAGAGTACAAATTAATTCCCTATTCCAGAATTGTACCCAGAATGAAGAGACTAGATTAGACACTGAGTCAAATGCTGCACATTGTCATGTGGAACTAGAAGAATTAAGTCATGGACCTGAAGCTTCTAAAATCATATTTCATGGTGAAGTTCCTCTAAAAATTAGGTGGATTAAGGTGAAGTCCATACCACTCTCGATTTCTGCTCATAACTCGGTCCAGAACCCAAGGGCTTTTCACAAATGCATGAAATGGTGGATGAAGTGCATGTGCATGAAATGCAAAAACTCTTTTTTTTTATTTTTTTGCAATAATTTTGTTGTTGTTTTTTTGGAAAAATTGAATAAGAAGCCATTTTTCAAAAAAAATTGCTTGGACACAGTCAGTATTAATAGCAAAAGTTTTTTTGTTTTTCAGTTACCCACCCCGTACATATACATAGACTTACGTGAAAGTATGAGCTATGGGTAATATATACACAGTATATACACACACCCCCTATAATTAATGAGTGCTATGTCCCTAGAGCACAAGAAGCGAACAGAAGACATAGCTCGAGCTAAGCGTAGGAAAGTGAAAAAGAATTATAAACAATTGAAGTCAACCCGCCCCACTATACTTAGGCTGTGAGCAGTCTAAGTATAAAAGAAGGGCGAAAATGAGGCGGTCGGGATATGTGAATGAGGAGAGTATATACAGATGAGCATCGGTTCCCCCTATACTTAGGCTCTGGTCAGCCTAAGTATGGAAGAAGGGTGGAAAGAGGCGATCCTGAGATGGGGGGAATGATATATAGAGATGGCATCGGTTCCCCACTATACTTAGGCCTTGGCCTAAGTAGATGAAGAAGATGTACAAGGAGACCGATGGGGTCGAGAGGGAGGCTAGGTAGATGATGATTGCGACGATTTTTGACCAATCTTTTTGTGATCCTGTGATGGGAGATCGTAATGATAAGAAGGAGACGAAGCATATGATTTCCAACCATTATCAGTGTTATCTCATAGAAATCATGTTGGAGAGTAGATAAAGTGTATGAATCAGATGAAAGATAACCATCATCAGAGTTATCCTCAGAGGAATAGTTTTTGAAAGTGGAAGCACTCCTGATATTCTTTTTCTTTAGTTGCTTCAGCTGTTTTCTCAGAATTTGTTCCTTTTTGGGATCAAGCGATTCATCCTTGGATGATGAATACTCTGAAGCACCAGTATTAGTCATCTCATAAGAAATTATTCTAGTATATTTAATGAGACCAGGAGAATCAACTTTTGATGAATAATAGTGAGGAATAGGATCTGTCCAACGAGAAACAAAATTTGGATCCTTGCGAAGATATGGCTTTAGAAATGTCGAACATACCTCACTCATGTAGATTACCTTTTTCGAACCTGATGAGGGATCGTCAGACAATTCCTCTTTCGAAAGGTCGGAGGTGACTTTTGATGAATCTGTGATTTATCACTCTAAAAGTTGAAAATAGAGCTTTGTTCCCGAGTAATTAGATGCATATTCCCACTTATATTGCATAATTAGCATTCATGCATGCATAAGTAATATATGCATTTTAGCATTCATATTTGCATAAAATAAGAAGCCCAATTCACTTGTAGATATTCACATGTATATTCACCATATTTTACCTATTTGTATATATTTTATACTAATTCCAAATCCAATAAAATCAACTCCATAGTGTATATATTACTAACACTAATTAAAGAAAAATATCAAAAAATACTAACTTGTCAAATTATCCAATAAAACCACAATCCAAGTTTGAAACTAGGAGCCTTAAAATGCAAATATCTCTCTCATATAGTGTTCGCTTGAGGTCTATTCACTTTTAAAGTAATATACATTTAGAGACCTTTAAAATGAGACCAATTTCATTTAAAACAGAGCTCGTATGTAAAACTTGGATTTTGGGCCCCTTTTTGTACTATATGTATGTATATTTGTACTCTGGTATTTTTTTATCATATTTGACCTCATCTCCATTTTTGGTCAACATGAAACTTTTAGATCTCTTCGAGATCTACAACTTTCATGTTTTGAGTTTTTCCAAATTCGGCCTCCTTCTCTCTCTAATTTCATTTTCCCTTTCAGCCATTCAGAGCAGGCCACATGGTGCCCTCTGATTGTGCCATGCGACCCGATCCATTGTACGCAACGCGCCCTCCATTTCCCACCATCCGACCTTGTCCTTTCTCTCCTAATATGGGCCGTCCATCATCGTAGTGCTTCTCAGCCACCCGTTCAAGTCCTGGATCCAATCTAGACCGCTTGCCAGCGCCGCGCCCTCCTTGCGCCACATGGCGACATCCACACCCTTCGATGGTTCCGCTTCTCACTTCATCTCCACCATCCATCTTGCCCTTAACCTTTGTCTTTCGATCTAGGCTCAATATCTCATCACAACAGCACGTCAGCGACTCCATCTCTGCCCGCCGCGTGGTGTACCCTGCGCCCTTAATCCCATCACCTTTGATCTAATCCCAACCATCCTCTTGTGCCCTCCTCCTAACCATTGGATCGCTCGATCCAACGGTCCAGACATCATCGTCTACCTCCCGCAAGGCCCGCACCCACGTCGCCCACCTTGCGCATGAGCCTCCCCCTTCCTATTTTGGGATCCACTCCGACCACCCTCTATGGCCTCTAACTCCTCCATTGTGTACCCCACTCTTCCCTCATCCTCGCCGACCTCCTCAATCGCCATGACATCCACCCATGTCGTCCCACGACCTCCACCAACCTTGCCCTCTATCGCCTGTCACCGTCATCTTCCACCTATAAATACTACATCCCTGTCGACCGTCGACCCCATCCGCCATTGCAGAGAGATCCCATGAGCTCCCATCTACCCATTGGTGACATCAATTGTTAGCGAAAGTAAGCGACGACAAGTCTTTATCTCCGGCGAGATCCTCAGCGAAGCCACGCTGTGTCGTAGCTCCTCCGACGAGCTCTTGAGCTCGGGCCCTCTGCCGACCCTTGAGCGACGACCGGAAGCATCCTTCGAGCTTCCAATCCCCAGGTAGACACCTCATTCATCCCCTGATCTTATTTTTTATTTTCTTCACTTTTCTCCAATTTTCTTCGCCTCCTCCGCGCATCTTCACCCCCTACTGATCATCCTCCGAGCTCCGCCTCGGAGCTGACATCTTCACGCCCATATCCATCTTCTCAGACGACACACCACACCTCACGACGATGAGAGCATTGCCACCTTAGCGGAGCAGCATCACCGGACGATCTTCACCGCACCACAGGCCTCTCATCGCACTCACGTTCATCCCACGATCACTCTACACGCTTCAACTATTAGAGCTAACCCTGCAGGTGCTCTATCTTTGATTGGCCGGATGCCTCATCTGAGCTCCCTCGACCTTCATCGTCGTCGCTCTCTAGACATCCCAGCCTCAGCTGAGACCCCCGAGAGCTCCGCCTTGCCTCCACGATCCTTCCCAGCAACTTAGGAGCCGCCAACGACCTCCACCGACGACCGGAGGAGGAGGCAGAGATAGGAGGTCTTCACCGGAGCACAATCACCTCCGTCACAGGGGGCGACAGACCATTTGAGAAGGAAGTACAGTAGCCGTTCGATCCTCATGATCGGATGGTTCTGAGCTGCCCACGTTGCCTACAGCCCGCAGCCGTCGGATTAGGAGGATCCCACGCTCCAGAGCACGCCACGTCGCCTCCTCTCCCGCGCTCCAGATGCCATTGGATCGATCTTGATCTAACGATCATTGATCGTCCACGCCTTCATCTCAGGAGCCATCTTCCGCTGGTGATCTTCATTAGATCTAACGGTCCAGATTACGCCACATCGCCTCCTCTGATCCTCCTCCCCGACCATTAGGTTCGAAGCCCCCGAACTAGCCTGAGCCACGTTCGAGCCTGCAGCGCCCCCGAACCTCCATCCGAGCCTCCGAAGTCACTCGATCCTGGGACCTCACATGTCTCTCATGTGCGGTCTGGGCATATTGCGACGATGCACCTGGAGGTTTTGGAAATTACATTTCAGTCCCTATCAGGAGCATCACGTGAGCCTCACGTGTTTTGTGGGCATTTTGCATACATGTCCCCCGCATTATAGGTAATTGCATTTACGTCCTTGTCAGCATGTTTCATTTTTAGCAATTTTATTTTCTATATTTGTAATTTAGTCCCTGTCTTTGCACGCATAGTTAGGTAATCATTTGACATCATTTTTCATTTCTAAAAAATGCATTGTGTAGCTAAACTTGTCCTCTTTCGTATGTGATACTTGTCTAATTTTTGTTACATCAGTGGATTTTATTATTATTAAATTTGTGAAATTTGTTCATATTTTTCCATTTTATGCCTTTTAATTTGTAGTAAATTCTCTATTACTCCAAAAATCACCATAAATTCACATTAGACTTAGGATAATTTAATTTACATTTTGCCCAAAAATCAACACATTTGCGCGCATCTCGAGGCCTGAATAAATTCATTTGTGGTTTTCTTAATTTATTTTTAATAGGTCCAATTCACATAGAATTTTAGGTTTATCAATTTTCCTGGATTCATCATACTTAGATCTATCTAGGATACTTTTTATAGATGGAAATTAAGTGTTTTGGTATTCACTAAAATTAATTTAGTAAAAATCACCTTGCATTCATATTTAATTCACAGTAAATTTATAAAATGTCAGAAAATCCAAAAAAATAGTGTAGCTTAATTTCATTGCATTTCACCATCTGGACAAGTTTTATAATTTTTGGAATTAATTTGACCATATTTCTGATTTGACTTGTAAACTGGCCTGATTTTACATGTGTCTTTTCTTAATGTCATAAAAATCATTGAAAAATACCAAAAAATATCTCTGAATACCTAAGGAGACAGCTGCCCCTGAGTTCGACCTTGGGCTTGTCTAAGTAAAATAAATTTACTGCTCGAGATTAATTGAACATTGATTAAAAGTGGTATTTTTGACATAGCTTAGATTATCCGACTGCAACGAAGTTAAAATTTAATTTGAGCATTAATTTGATCGAATTAACAAGGGTAGCCAGAGCGATGTCAAAATGGTGCAGTTGTCGGGGAGGCACGACTTAGGTTAATTTCTAATTAACTTTAGAGTGTTTGATTTTCCATTCCCGGGTAGTCTGATTCCGGATTTTCTGGTTAATATTTTTTGTCATTTATCTTTGAATATTTTTGTGTCATCCTTTATCTGACCTCAATTTGTTTTTGTGCGAGGAATACGAGGAGTCCTGAGGCGCTTCGAGGAGTTTGCATTTTTACTTTTTGAGTGATTGAGAGGACTTTTACATTTTATTTTTTCCATTATTTTTGCATTATTTCCAGCGGTTCTGTTTGGGTTCTCGCGTGTGTAAAATTAGTGGAAACGTGTCCCGCGTGCTGTGTGGCTTGAATGTTTTAGACTAGGCTTGCACTAGCGGCTCCTCGAGCCACTCTAGGATTTGCTTGTGCTCGTAATTCTTTAGGACCACACATTGTCCAAAAAAACGCACTTAGACCACAGATCTAGTCAAACTAAACTTGTCCTTCACTCGCTAATAGAATTGCCTGTCTAGGAGCGGATTTTGTCGTATGCATTTGCATATAGTATAAAATTTCAATTCCATTCTGCATCCTACATAAAAGCGAAGGGATCACTGTAAGTATTCTATACTCAATATACGCATCATTGATTTACCGAGCATCGGATTTTATCGATTTCTCTCTCTTGATTTTTCAAAACTTAAGGAAATTGGGACTGGACGATAGGCGTGCTATGTGGATTGGACTTAATCAGTGATAACTTAACTTAAAATTGGGACTACTAACATTATTGACCAAAAAATCAATAAAATCAGAAATTCTGCTTGCGGGAGATTAACCCCGACCTTGTTTTCAGGCTGAGTGAGGGTATTTGAGTGTGTGTGTGTACACCTTAAGGCAATACCCAAATCCCCTCCTTCCATATCACGTACCAAATAATCCTAGCAAATATCACAAGTTAAATTTTTTTTGGTTCACTGACTAGTACCAAGTAACCTTCGCCTGTTTACAGGTAGTCAGGGGTGAACCAACGGTACTTCACGACAAGTTACTAGTAGCCCCTCAGGGTGAAGTTCCAGCCTTGTCAGCCTCTGCCTGCTTGCAGGTAGATAGGGTCAGGTCTTTGAATCCATCAACTTGGGATAGGAGCGAATAGAGGAAGGATGCAGGTATCTTAGGTAACAGGTTAAACAGGGAAGACACATCTGGCTCTAAGCTGACTTCCCTTTAGGCCACATAACCTTTGCTATTTACTTGAAAATCACACTTAAAATCAACCAGATTAATCGGACTCAGGTTCGGGTCCTTCACCGTGTTGAGTGTGAAACTACATGGTTTAGATTTAATTGCTTGCTTCAGCTAGGAGTAAAATCCTATCTTCACTTAGAACTCTCGACTCTTCTTGCCATCCAAGATGATTGATTGGGGGGAGATCGAATCTCGATTTGCCAATATCTCTTACTGGTCCAAGCGCAACTTGGACCAACCAGAACTCACGACCCTCTTGAATTCTGGATCCCTCAAACCCAGGGTGGTTACTCTCAAACCAACCCTTTTCTCTCCTCTGATCTTACCGAGGAAGACCATCACCTCGTTAAGAATCCCTTCCTTGAGTTGTCCTCTAACCAAGTCCATTTTCCATACCCAGGGCTAGAAGACAAGATGCCACCTAAGAAACACCCGGATGATGAGGAACACAAAGATGACCCATTACAACAAATCTTGGCTCGCCTCGCCACTACCGAACAACAGAATGCAGATATCACGGCAAGGATGGGATAGATCATTATGGCAGGAGGAATCGACCGACCAATGGTTGATACTTATAACCCAACAGAAAATGAGATGCATAGTTGGTTGGCACCAGTGGTTCCCCCCAAAGCGTTCGAGCTTAAGCCCCACTTTCTTAGCCTGCTTCTGAAGTTTAATGGAAATGCGAATGAAGAATCATATGCCTTCCTCGAAGACTTCGAGCTGGTTTGCAACAACCTTAGTCACTCAAGGGTTGGGTAGGATTATATTAGGCTGAAGGCCACCCCTTTTGCCTTAGGAGATAAGGCAGCACATTGGCTGAAAAATCTCGGAGTGATATGTACAACCTGGATGCAGTTCAAGGACATTTTTCTAAAGAAGTTATACCCACTCAGTAGGACAAACCAAATGAGAATGAAGATCATGAGTTTCTCCCAGGGACCCATTGAACCTTTCCATGAAGCCTAGGATAGGTTTAATGACCTCATTCAGAAATGCATGTGCCATGGCATTTCAAAGGCGATCTTAGTCCAGACCTTATTCTATGGCATGATCCCAGAGATGTAGGGGTTAGTAAGTGCCGCCTGTGGAGGAAGTTATCTGAACAAGAATGAAAATGCTGTATGGAAAATCTTGGAGCAGATGGCAGAAACAGGCAGGTCGCAGGCCACCAGGGCCTATCAGTTGTCTCCCTCAATCCTATCCAACGAGACAACTAGGAGGACTATATCGGATCTGACAGAAGATCTCATTCCCAACATGGGGATGATAGCTGACAAGTTAACCATGGTCGAGCAGATTCACAAGAGGGTCACTGACCTTGAGTCTCTCTCTCATTTATCGAAACAAGTGGAGGAACTTACTGAGAGGGTAGCTAAGATCAAGCTACCTGTTTCGTCTGCACCACCTGTACCTGTACACTGAGTCCATATTGTACAGAAACAGGCACCGGTGCCTCAGAATAGCTAGGTAGAGGAGCAGACTTACACTCAACAGGACCAGCACACCCCCCCACAAGTGGAGATAGGATACGAGGAGCCTCCACAGGTGCTCGAGATCAATGGGTTGTGGTACAACCATGACCCCGTCGTCAGACAGTCGGGGATAGGGAATGGTCAACCACACTGACCTTCCCTAGCTTACCAAGAAAACAACTCCGTCCTCACACCGTGCTTCGTACAATCCCGGCCCAAACGAGGTTACCGACCTCAGCAACACCAGCAGCAGCAACGCACATTCAACTCAAGCCAGCAGGGCCCTCCACTGTCCCATCAGCAGCAACAGTACCGGCATGTCCAACAGGGCCAGTATAGGAACTCATCCGGGAGTCAGCATCAACAGAACCAGCCCACTAGTGAATTGGAGTCCCTCAACTTGGCGATCCAGACCCTAACTGTAGGGTCCAACAAATACAGAATGACTATCTGGATATGAGAACCAATCTGAATCGTGTTTCTCTTACCCAGGACCAACAGATGGCGCCAAAGACCCCAATTGCCGCCTAGGTCCAAGCCAACCCGAATAGTTTAAATCAAGGCCAGAACTGACCACGAGATCATGTATACTATTCGGATAGTTCTTTATCTGAACATGAGATCCTTTCGTATAATAATGTAAACCATATGTCCCTCAGGAGTGGAAGGACCGTGATCGTACCTGATCGGGCACGAGCATAGGAGGAAGAAGCCTCCAAGTCTCTACCTGAGGAGAACTTGGAGGCAGAGGAGCAGCAACACCACCACCACCACCGATAGAATAAGAGGACTTTTGAGTCCTCAAAGAAGCAAAAAAACCGCACCAGTAGGGAGTCCAACAAGACCGATGAAGAGCCCGCACCTCCATCTGAGGAGGAAGTTCCAGCAGCCATGGAGAATGCATCACCAGTCTTGGAGCAGAAATTTTCTTTTAATCATAGTCAGAGTCCTAGTCAGTTTCAGAGTCCGAATCCTGTATAGAACTCAGTTCCAATTTTGAATGAGAGTCTTTTAGTTTCAGAATCTAAGTTGGAGTCGATAATCCCTTTCCCCCAAGCTCATAAGGGTGGAAAGAAGAAAACTAAAAAAATCCAAAAAGATGACCCTGAGATGGCCGAGTTTTGCAATAAACACATCAAGGTCACAATCCCCTTTGACAAGTATGTGGAAATGACACCTGCATTCCAAAAATACCTTAAGGTGAGATGCACACCTACTAGAGTTAGCAGGAAGATCAAAATCCAAGTTGAGAAACACGTCCTGTCAGTAGCCACGACTTGCGCAATAAAGAACTCATTTCCAAGGAAATGAAGAGACATGGGTGCACATTATGTGGTGAGTCATGTTGATGACACTACGTTTGCACGCACTCTCCTGAACAACGGATCCTCCATCCATCTAATGCCTACATCCCTCTATGAACCGCTTAACCTCAGACCTCTTAGGAGATCTAGAGACCTCCTTCAGTTCACTGATAAATCAACCAAGAGGTTCCAAGGAGAATTCAGGAACGTTGTCATCAAAGTCGAGGGTCGAGAATACATGGTGGACTTACCGTCCTTGATATGGAGACCCCTCGTAATTGGAGAGATTCCCAGATCATACTAGGAAGGCCCTTCCTCAGAACAACAGGGGCCTTGTTTGATTATAAAATTGGGAAAATCCAGTTCCAAACTCCAGGCGGAGAGGAAGAACTTGAGATGAAGCAGACCAGATGGCAGAGACCAGATTCCGAATCCAGCACCGAGTACTCTTCATCCGAAATAGACTGCATTCACGTAGACAGTGTTGGGCCATGGAGACAGAACCCAGCCAGCACTGAGGAATCCCTCCCCTTCGGAGATGATCTTGTGCATGAGTCAGTTTGCAAGGTCCTTAGAAACGAGTACAACTCAGAATTTGCATCCCCATACATCTTCGATGACTTAGAGGCCCAGCTGGACTTGTCAACCCTTCCCTCTTTAGGACAATCAGAAGATGAGGATGACGAGTCGAATGTGGCTTTTGCCGATTGCTTGGAGACCTTTGACATCCGACTCCAGGGTCAAATGAATTGGTGGCAACAATTTCAAGGACAGATCCAACCACTACCGGCACTGAACCATACTCGATTGAGCAGGACTTCCTCGATGATCACACATTACCTGAGCTCAAACCTTTACCCACCACACTTAAGTATGCCTTCCTTGCAGGACAAGAGAAGAAGTATCCGGTCATCATCAGATCGCAATTGACCCAGGAGCAGGAATCTCGCTTGCTAGAGATCCTGGAGAAAAACCGCAAGGCAATAGGCTGGAGCATTTCTGATTTTCGCACCATATCTACTTGGAGAATGAAGCTAAACCCTCTCGTGAATTCCAATGCCGATTGAATCCAAATTTATGAGAGGTAGTGAAGAAGGAGATAGAGAAATGGTGCAACGTCGGTTTCATTTATCTCATCTCCGGCTCCAAATGGGTGGCCCCAATCCATGTTGTCCCGAAAAAGTCAAGAATTCAGACAACCACCAATGAAGACGGAGAGGAGATCGTGATGCGAGTACCCACACCTACCATTCATTGATCAGATCCTAGAGAGACTAGTGGGGAAAGAATTCTTCTACTTCTTGGATGGGTTCTCAGGCTACAATCAAGTAGCCATAGCTACAGAGGACCAGGAAAAGACCACCATCACATGCCCCTTTGGTACCTATGCTTTCAGGCGCATGCCCTTTGGGTTATGCAATGCTCCCGGTACTTTTCAAAGGTGCATGATTGTTGTATTTGCCGAAATGGTTGGTAAATTTCTGTAAGTATTCATGGATGACTTCTCGGTCCACGATGATTCCTTTGATTCCTGTCTTAGGAATCTGGACCGAGTCCTCAAAATATGTTGTGAGGTTAATCTGGTGCTCTCCTGGGAGAAAAGTCACTTCATGGTGACAGAGGGCATTCTGTTGGGGCATGTCATCTCCAAGAGAGGAATGGAGGTTAACCCTACCAAGGTGGATGTAATCAGACGACTCCAGCAACCAACCAACATTAAACAGTTGCGGTCGTTCCTCGAGCATGTCGGATTTTATCGGAGATTTATCAAAGATTTTTCTAAGATTGCCCGATCGCTAATTGAGCTTTTAGGCAAGGAAATGGAGTTTATTGTTGATCACAAATGTCTTGAGGCCTTTAAGATATGATAAGGAATTATCATGGACGCCCCGATCCTACAATCCCCAAACTAGTCTCTACCTTTTGAGATCATGACAGACACATCAGATTTTGTAGTTGGGGCTGTGTTAGGACAGAGGAGGGATGGCATCCCGTTTGCAATACACTACGCAAGAAAAGTGCTCGATACCGCTCAACGTAACTATACAATTACAGAAAAGGAGATGCTTGTGGTAGTGTTTGCCTTGGACAAATTCAGATCTCATTTAATCGGATCCAAGGTAATTGTGTTCACTGACCACACAACACTACATTATCTAATGGAAAAGGACGCGAAGGCACGTCTTCTTAGGTAGATTCTGCTTATCCAGGAGTTTATCTTGGACATTCGTGATAAACCTGGAAAAAAGAACGTAGTAGCTGATCATCTCTCCCATCTCGAAGATATTAATGCTTCCAAGGATTCACCAATTCGAGACTCCTTCCCGGACGAGTCAATTTTTGTTGTGGACTCACTCCCATGGTATGCCAACATCGTGAACTATCTTGTCTCCAAGAAAGTTCCCGAAGATTGGCCCAAGAGCCACATTGACCGACTGAAGTCGGATTCTAGACATTACCATTGGGAGGATCCGATCCTTTTCTTTGAAGGACCGGATTGTGTTTGGAGACGGTGTATTCCTCGGGAGAAATACTAGAGTGTTGTTTCTTTATGCCACAGCTTGGAGGCAGGAGGACACCACTCCGGGAAGAGGACCGCATGGAAGGTGCTCCAGTGTGGCTTTTACTGACCGACTCTGTTTCACGATGCCATCACCTTTGCGATGTCGTGCCCAGTATGCCAGCGAATGGGAGGAACCGTTGGTTCCAAAGATGAGATGCTGATGCAGCCTGTCATCATTTGTGATGTCTTTGATGCCTGGGTCATCGAATTCATGTGTCCATTCCCTGTAAGCCACAGATTTGAATACATCCTTCTTGTGGTAGATTACTTGTCCAGATGGGTGGAGGCTATCCCAACCCGAGCCGCAGACAACATGACTGTCTGTAAATTCATTAGAGATCTTATCATCTCTAGGTTCGGGATCCCCAAAATATTGATATCAGATGGGAGTAGCCACTTTGTAAACAGAGATGTGAAGAAACTCTTGAAGTATTATGGCATCAAACACCGTGTTGTTAGTCCTTGCCACCCACAGACTAATGGTATGGCTGAGGTGTCAAATAGGGAGGTGAAAACTATATTGCAGAAGCTTGTCCGCCCAGACAGGAAGGACTAGTCCCAGATCTTGGATCAAGTCCTGTGGGCCTATAGGACAACTTACAAGACACCGTTAGGAACCTCCCCATTCCGGATGGTATTCGAAAAGCCATGCCATTTGCCCACAGAATTGGTACATAAATTAGAATGGGCAATCAAGAAGGTCAATTGGAACACACACCTAGGACAGAAAAAGAGAGAAATGGATCTAAATGAGCTTGTGGAAGTCAGAAACCGCGCATACGACAACAGTTTGGTGTATAAGGACAAAGTCAAGCGTTGGCACGATAGATATATAGATGAAAGACTTTGTTCCTGGACAGAAGGTATGGTTGTTTAATGCAAGGCTGAAGGTCTTCCAAGGCAAGTTGAAATCCAAGTGGACGGGCCCATTCATTGTCCGTGCGGTGCATGATAGTGGATGTGTTGAGATTTCAGATCCCACAGATGATGCACCGACATTGCTTGTAAATGGACAACTGTTGAAGCACTTCATCGAACCCAATGAACAATTAGTCCATGTTGAGGAGATTGTATTCATGCGCGAGACAGATTCAACAGATACACATAGAGTCACGCATGGGACCTTACAACAATAAACTCTCGCCATCAGCAGCATCTGGAAAGATTCAGACCACAATCCTTGTATATATCATCTCTCCTGTATATTCTAACCCTCCCTTCTGCGATTCTAATCACTCACCCCAACTTCATACATTCTCATCTACGACTATACTTAGGATGATCAGATCCTAGGTATGGGGGGAGAGTCACCTGAGTCCATTCACTGTACATCCTCCAGATCACATCGGTCCTCATACTCACTCCAGTCCTATACTTAGGCTGACCTGAGCCTAAGTATAGGGGGATCGATGCCCTCCTTGTACATATATCATACCCTTCCCCTCTTAACCTCGTCCTCCCCATTTTTGATCTTCTGCTACACTTAGGCTTATAAGAGCCTAAGTATAGGGGGCAGGACGACTTCTATACATTTTTGCTCCTTTGGCTTTCCTACGCTTAACACAATCTATGCCTTTTTCCTCACTTTTTGTGCTATGAGGACATAGCACACACTAAGTATAGGGGGCGTGTATATATTACATATATACTTTACCCATAGCTCGTACTCTCACGTATTTTTGTATATTACGTGATAATTACAGGATGGGTAAAATTGGACAAATTTTTTTGTAAAATACACTTGTATAATGGAGGTATACCAGAGTTTTGAAAAAAATGGAAAAATCAAAATCATAGGCTCCTTATTTACTCTTGCATATCATCTCTGCATCAGAAAAGAAAGAAAAAGAGTCTTGCATTCATAGCATGTCATCTGCACCTCATCTGCATATCTTACATATGCAAGGTGAAAAGCTAGTGGGTTCTGAACCAAGTTGTGAGTAGATATTGAGAATGGACTTGATTTGACCTTAATCCATCTATTTTCAGAGGAACCTTATAGGAGCTGGAGTTAAGATTTCTCAGGTCTAGAGACTTAATTCCTTGAGTCTGCAAGTCTATGTTCACATGTCATCTTGATTAGTCTAAATAGAATATTTCGTGCACACACATGATTCTTTTAGACAGTGATCTAACTTGGACAAGCACAATGCACGTAGCTCTTCATTGATGGGGTGGTGAGGAGGTAGAATCCTTTAGCTTGGAGTAGAACACGGGTGGAAACATCCGTCCTCTTCTAGGGAGGGTAGTGCATCTCAACCTAGTCTGGTGGTGTTGACATCTGAGGACAGGACGTTGTGGGTTGCAATAATGCTTCAAAAGAGGGATAGTCTACTGGCTCAAGAGGAAAAACTCTTGATGTACATGCTGCACCTTGTATATAGTTCCAAAACAAAAGAAAAAAAAAGAAAAATGGAAGAACTCCAAAAAAGTAGACAGGTCAGATAGAAAATAAAATACATATCGGAGTATGTATATTAGCAAGAAGTCCGCAACTTGATGACTTGGGTACACTGGTCAGGCATCCCCGGATAGGTAGCTACACTGGCTACCGTCCATTCTTTCTCCACCCCCTTCTCTTGAGCTGGTCGTACTTGAACTTAGAAGGGAATACCCCGCTTCTCGAGGAAAGAGTTAGTGGACCAGGGAATTAGAGTTACCTTGTTAGAGGAGGCTTCTTCTTAGCCATTTCTGATGTGGAGAGCTATTTTACACTTACACAGTACAAGTAAGAATCATAGTCATCAGAAATTTGCGTCTGAGGATTTGTTCTGACCTGACTATTGAGGCGTCTTGAATAGAAGACTTGTGGAACTTGAAGTCTATTAAGTCTTAAATTCAGATTCCAATAAGGTTCCACCACACAATTAATCTAAAGGTCGAGTCAAGCTCCATTTTCAACCTTTGTTCATGACCTTGGTATGGAACCCAAAATCATTTCACTCTTGCATTTCATTTTATTTGCTCGGAGACGAGCAAGGTTTAAGTATAGGGGGTTGATGAATCTGTGATTCATCACTCTAAAAGTTGAAAATAGAGCTTTGTTCCTGAGTAATAAGATGCATATTTCCACTTATATTGCATAATTAGCATTCATGTAAGCATAAGTAATATCTGCATTTTAGCATTCATATTTGCATAAAATAAGAAGCCCAATTCACTTGTAAATATTCACATGTATATTCACCATATTTCACCTATTTGTATATATTTTATACTAACTTCAAATCCAATAAAATCAACTCCATAGTGTATATATTACTAACACTAATTTAAAAAAATATCAAAAAAATACTAACTTGTAAAATTACCCAATAAAACCCTAATCCAAGTTTGAAACTGCCTTAAAATGATCTCTCTCATACAATGTCCGATTGAGGTCTACTCACTTTTAAAGTAATATACATTTAGAGACCTTTAAAATGAGACCAATTTCATTTAAAACGGAGCTCGTATGCAAAACTTGGGTTTTGGGCCCCCTTTTTGTACTATATGTATGTATATTTGTACTCTGGTATTTTTTTATCACATTTGACCTCATCTTCCTTTTTGGTCAACATGGAACTTGTAGATCTCTTCGACATCTACAACTTTCATGTTTTGAGTTTTACCAAATTCAGCCTCCTTCTCTCTCTAATTTTATTTTCTCATTCAGCCATTCAGAGTAGGCCACGTGGTGCCCTCTGATTGTGCTACATGGCCTGCTCCAATGTGCGCCACACGCCCTCCATTTCCCACCGTACGATCTTGTCCTTTCTATCCTGATCTGGGCCGTCCATCATCGCAGCGCTTCTCAGCCACCCGATCAAGTTCTGGATCCAATCTAGACCGCTCGCCAGCACTGCGCCCTCCTTGCGCCACGTGGCGGCATCCACACCCTTCGATGCTTCTGCTTCTCACTTAATATCCACCATCCATCTCCCCTTTAACCTCTGCCGTTCGATCTAGGCTCAAGATCTCATCACAATCGTACATCAGCGCCTCCATCTCTGCCTGCCACGTGGTGCGCCCTGCGCCCTTGATCCCATCACCCTTGATCTAATCCCAACCATCCTCTTGTGCCCTCCTCCTGACCATTGGATCGCTCGATCCAACGGTCCATACATCGTCGTCTACCTCCCACAAGGCCTGCACCAACATCGCCCACCTTGCGCGTGAGCCACCCCCTTCTTATTTGGGATCCACTCCGACCACCCTCTCCGGCCTCTAACACCTCCATTGCGTACCCCACTCTTCCCTCATCCTCGCCGACCTCCTCAATCGCCATGACCTCCACCCATGTCGTCCCACGATCTCCACCAACCTTGCCCTCTATCGCATGTCACTGTCACCTTCCACCTATAAATACTCCACCCCCGTCGACCTTCGACCCCATCCGCCATTGCAGAGAGATCCCTTGAGCTCCCATCTACCCATTGGTGGCAACAACTGTTAGCGAAAGTGAGCGACGACAGGTCTTTATCTCCAGCAAGATCCTCGGTGAAGCCACGCTGTGTCGCAGCTCCTCCGATGAGCTGCTTGAGCTCGGGCCCTCTACCGACCCTCGAGCGACGACCGGAAGCATCCTTCGAGCTTCCAATCCCCAGATAGACACCCCATTCATCCCCTGATCTTCTTCTTTATTTTCTTGCGTGAGGACTTGGTCCAAGTGTATTAAACTTGTATAAAATGAATCACCATGCACCAAGAAGTCATCCATGAACACTTCTAGGAATACTCCCACCATATCGGAAAATACAACCATCATGCACCGGTGAAAAGTGACAAGGGCATTGCAGAGCCCGAATGGCATGCGCCTGAATGTGTAAGTATCGAGTGAACATGTTAATGTGGTCTTTTCCTGGTCCTCATGGGATATAGATACGTGGTTGTAGCCTGAGTACCCTTCAAGAAAATAGAAGAACATTTTCCCTACTAGTCTCTACAAGATCTGATCAATGAATGGCAAGGGAAAGTTGTCATTCTTGGTCATGACATTCAGGCGCTTGTAGTCGACACAGACGCACCATGATGTGGGTACTCGTGTCGCGATCTCTATCCCCTCCTTGTTGTAAAACATCTGAATTCTCGACTTCTTTGGGACAACATGAAGCAACGCCACCCATTTGGAGTCATAAATAAGGTATATAAACCTTTATTTGCATCATTTCTCAATCTCGTTCTTCACTACTTCCTGTATATTTTGGTCAAGTCTCCTCTGGAACATACGGGAAGGTCTCACGTCATCCTCAGTAAAAATGTCGTACGAGCAGAAAGTGGGGATGATCCCATGAGATCTGAAATTGTCCAGTCTATCACTTCGCAGTTCCTCTCTAAGACCTCTAAAAACCTAGACTCATGTTCTAAAGTCAGTTCTGAGCTAATGATAATAGGACATCTCTCTTCGGATCATGAAAGAATGGTGTACTTAAGTGTGGGAGGTAGTGAATTCAGTTCTGGCAATGTGGTATCATCAAGCAAATCTAGTTGAACTGAATCCAGTTGCATGTTGCATAAAGGTGGGTCCAAGTGTGCAGTACTCATCATGAACTCGATTGTGTCAGGAGTTGGATGTCAAAAGAGATGTGGTAATTCAACCAAAGATGCGTCCAACTCGTCATCTATGTCCCTTGATCGTTCCGAAGGAGGTGGAACCAACAGATCCAAAGTGATCTGTAAGTCATCAATGGAATAGGAGGATGCATCTCTCAATACATCAGGCAATACCTCGCAAACTTCATTGTGCACTAAATCCTCTCTAGATGAATTGGTCTCGCTCTGCCCCGATGGGGTCTGTCTCCAAATTCCAACCGTTCTAATCATTCTGCAATCTGCCTTGAAGATGAGTAGTTTGTGCTATTATCTGAATCGGGTCGCTACCATTTTGTTTGCTTCATCTCAAGTTTCACCTCTCCGCCTGGAGAATGGAACTTCATCATTTACCATAGTCAAAAGCTACGAATGTGGTCCTAAGGAAGGGTTGCATGAGAATGATATGAGATACTCTCTAATGATTGGGGGTATCCATGTCTAAGATGGTGAAGTCAACCTGATAGTCCTGCCCCTCAATCCAGATAACGATGTTCTTCACTTCTCCCTTAGGTCTCTTCATTGAACAATCTATGAATTGGAGTAAAGCTGTAGATCTGCGTAGTGGTCCCAACTCCAACTTGTGATATAATGCTAAGGGAAGTAAATTGATTGAAGAACCGTTATCCAAGAGAGTGCATGCAAACGCAATGTCGTCGATACGACTTTCCACGTAGTGAGCACCATCTCTCTCTTTTTCCTTAGTAGTTGTTGATTCTTGAGACAATAGATTGTGGCGACTGACAAGACATGAGTCTTCATATACTGGTTTGGTTTCTTCCTCGTATCCTAGTAGGTGTGCATCTCACCTTAAGGTATTTCTATAATGCAGAATGATTAGCCACATAGTCATCAAATGGCACATTAACTGTGACATTCTCTTTGCAAAATCATGCCATATTAGGGTCATCTTTATGAATCTTTTTGATGCACTTTTCTGACATAAAAACATGGGGGAAGGGATTGAAGAAAGGGAAACAGAAGATAAAGAATCTGAATCATGAACTAAAATACCATTCTTTGCATTAATGGAAATAGAGTTCTTCATACGTAAATATTTTCGATGCAACATGGGATCAAAATCAAGAGTCTCTACTACAGGTTGTGGGATATAAGCTGCAGTGGTATCCGCCAGAACAGGAGGTGCAAGTTCCTCCATAGAATCTGAGGTGTCTCCATATTGTTGATGCTACAATTGTGCTCTCCTTCTATTCTCGTCTCCCTAAGTATCGATCCTTGAATGGCGCTGATGGGGCTCCTGAATATGATGCCTATCCTCCTCATCCTCTGAAGACTCCTCAAGTAGAGCTCCAAAGATGCCCCTCCTCATGTCCCTCACCCGATCAAGTATGATCGTGGTCCTTCCACTCTTGAGTGACATATGGTTATATCTGTCACACGAAAGAATCTCATGTTAAAATCTAAGAGATGTTGAATAGTATACCTGACCAAAGTTCTTCTGAAAACTAGATCGATTCAGGTTATCAATTTTAGCCTGAACTTGGGCCAGGATCGAGATAGAGGGTGCAGACTGCTCGTCTCTCCATCTTGACGGGCGGTTGACATCCACCCATAAGTCATGAATTATGTTCTGGTAAGAATGTATCTCGTCAAGTATCTATTGCTGTAAGTCTACAGGACTAGCCGAATAAGGAAGTGGAAATGACTGAGAAGAAGAACAAGAACACTGGCCCTGCTGGTTGGGGTACTACCTCTACTGTTGTTGCTCCTAGGGTTTCCGTTGAAACTACGGGCCCTCTTGGACTTCTTGGTAATGGCCATGCCTACCATACTACCGGTATTGTTGATGTTGATACTAGGGTGGCTGAAATCCAAGACTCCATTGTAAAGGAGGTGGTGTGGAGGTGAATGTAGTGTTGTGAACATGGTGAACTCGGTACACAAATCAGCGGGTGCAGTCATGTTAGATATCTTTATCTTAGATGCCTTCTCAATCAACTTCTCCATATGTCTGGTTATCTTGGACATGCTCCTATCTAACTCATCAATCCTTCGATCAATCCTCTTGACCACTATAAGCTCGTCCGTGAGGAGTCCCATTTTGGGGATCACGTCTTAAGAGAGATCAACTACAACAGACATTCCCCCTACAGATGAGAGTGAACTACCAAAATGTGCATACGCCTTGCTGGTGGTCTGTGAGTGGCTAGTTTCAATCATCTGCTCGAATACCTTCAAGATGATATGTGCTCCACATGATGTATAGTTTCCTCCACATGCAACACTCACTAAACCATGCATCTCAGAGTTGAGACTGGTGAAGAATGACTGGACCAAGATGTTGTCATTTAGACCATGATAAGGACATTTCTGCAGGATGTCCTTGTACTTTTCTCAGGCAACACATGCTTCATGAGGTAGCTGGGAGAATCTAGTTATGTGTGTCCTCATAGTGTTAGTCCTACTCAGGGGGTAGGACTTCCTCATAAAATAGTCCTTGGACAGGCATATGTAGTGACTATAACTCCAAGGTTTTTTACCCAGTAGTCAGCTTTTCCACCCAAGGAAATTGGAAGGTGATGAACCGCAGATCTACCCTTGTTAATGTTGTCGAATTGACGGTTTCGTTGCAGTCGGATAGATCCGCGTCGATCAAAAATTAACCCCACAGATCGATGAATCGTCGAATGAATTTAGTATGCGGTTTTATGTTTGTTTAGCATGGGCAAGCCCCAGGGTTGACTCAAGGAGGCAAAGGAACAACTCGGGATCAAGTTAGATGGATTAGATTGCGGTTTTCCAAGTGGGATTTTTAAAAAAAATTATGTGATAAAAATGCCAATGCAATGATGCGAATGAACTAGGTTACTAAGAAAATCAACAACTTAGCCAAATTTAATTTTAATCTAAAATTAGTTCAAATTAGCCAAATTATATTTTTCCTAAGAACCTAATCCAACAAAGAATGCAAAATGTATTTTTTTGGAATTTTTGGATTAGAGAAGTACAAATGAAAAATGCAAACTTTTTGGGGTTTTTTATGCAATTTTCATGCAAATGTTATGCAAAAATTTTGAAAAAATTACTGGAAGATAAACATGATGAAATTAAGCAAGGCTATTTTTTGGAATTTTCTGACACTTTGTGATTTTTTTATGAATTTTTAACTGAAAACAGAGCGATTGTGAGTCTTTAATTCCTAATTAATCCACGAAATCAAATTATCTAAAGGGATATTTATCTCAAATAGATATTTTAATAAGGAATCCAGGAGCTTTGAAATTTCTCAAAAATATTATTCGTGAAATTAATTAAAAATCAATTACTTAAATCGCTAAGGAATTTATTTTATGCACAAGACAACTCCTAATTTGACGAAATTGGGATAGTAATTAAAGAATACTTAAATACATCATTCACAATTTTTTCACAATTTTTGGAGCAATAAATCACTATGTGCGAACTTCATAGCATAATTGGGCACAATATCTGATTTTCAATCTCTGATTTTTAATAAAATATTTAATACTCACAAAAAGGCAAATAAATGCGCAGGAGATAAAGAATTAGTTGCTCATCAACATGTTATTTTTCATTAAAATAAATGATGTAAAATTCTTATCCAAAATGATGCGTCAATGCAGGGGTATCAATGCAATACAGAAATTGAAACAATAAGCAAACAACTGTGCACAAGGGTACTTCTGCAAATACGAAAACTTGAAAGGGTAAATTTGCAATTTTCACATTAAATAAAATAAATGTAATGACCTTCTTTTGTATTCTAGGGCACACGACGCAGGACGCAAAGGGGACGTAGGCGGCGGCTCTTCCGAAGGGCGGCGATAGAGCTCGGGGCGGTGCGTCGAGGGCTGGCGACTGCGGGCCGCTAGAGGGCGGCGGCGCGAGGAGCGACGCGGCAAGGGCGGCGGAAGCATGGCGATGGAGAAGGGACGGGCGGCGTGCTAGGGGCCGTGAGGCCAGAGGGCGCGGGTGCGCAAGGTGAGGCCGGCGGCGCGGCCTGGAAGCGAGGAGAACTCGGAGACGCGGCGCGCTTGGGGCGGCGTGAGGCGATGGTGGAGCGCGACCATGCGGCATGCGCTGGGAGGTGAAACGGTGGCTTGCGACTACGGGCAGTGGCACACCTGGGCGACGATGGCGTCGAGCGGTGAGGGAGGTGGTGCACAGGGCACGGACGTGGGGGATCGCGCACGGCGCGCGCGCTGGCGCGGGCGGCGAGGCAGTGCCGCACAAGCGGCGAGCTCGCTGGGGTGGCAACGGTGGCGGCGGCGCACCTGGGTGGAGAGGCACGCATGAGGGACGATCTACTTAGAAGCAGGGCTGCGGGGGCCAGCGCGGTTGCTGACCCATGGCAGCAACCGCAGGTGGATGAGGAGGTGACACCGGTGGCCTGGCGGTTTGCTGGGATGGAGGAGGGCGGCGCCGGCCGTGTGGGACCTGCAACTCATTTTTTTATTTGTTATGTATTTTTTTGTATTTTTTTAATAGAAAATAAAAATGTAAAAAATGGAATGAAAATGTGGTATGGGTGATGATGGTAGAATATGGAGGGGGTTTTATGTGATGATGATTGTGTTATGATGGTGTTCGGTGGACAACAAGGAAAACATTTGTTAGATAAAAAATAAAAAGATGAGATAGAAGATACTTACCTATGAGAAACGCCGGATTTTTGGAGCTGCAGTGTGCGGCTTCCGGTTGTGGCCTCGATCAGCTTGGCGAAAAGCCGAGAAGCTAGGCAATCCACTTGTGGAGGAATGCTATGCGAACAAGGCTCGCGGATCTCACCAATAGCCGAAGATGGCTAGAACTCGTCATTGCTCTATAGACTAAGGTTGTCGATGTCACCTCGACCTCTCCGGAGCTGGAATTCTTCTCACGAAATTGGCGGATGATGAACAATGGAGGAGGGGATGGGAATATAAATAGGAGGGAGTTGGAAAATAGGTGGAGAAGATGGAGTAGTGGGAAGTTATTGGCTTGGAGTGGAAGACAAGTAAGGGAGAAGAGGTAAAAGTGGAAAAAATAATTTATTAATAAAATAATATAGTAGGCTAATAAAATGATTAAAATAGTAATAATAGAATAATAATAATAAATACGAAAATAATAAAATAAAAATCTGAAAATAATAAAATAATGGGGTGACATGTGGTGGCTCCAGGAGCTGCCACATGTCGCTCCTAGAAAATTCAAAAATTAAATGTAAAGAAAAATTAAAAAATAAATAACAAAAGAGATTAAATCAAAAAGTAGTCAACACGAAAGTTGCTCGTCTCGACGAGATCTACAACTTTCGTGAAGGGTCGAAAATCAAATGAAATCATATGTACAAAGTGTATTTTTGGGTGCTACCTTATAAGTATAAAATACCACATTTTTCCTTTTGCAAATTTTTTGTCATTTTTCTATAAGAGAAAAATCGAAATAAAGTTAGAGAAAATATGAAAAGAATATTTACAACTTAATCTATTTTTTTGGATTTTTAATAATGAATAAAATAAAAGGATAAAATACAGGGGTAAAACGATCAATATGTACAATATACAAAAGGGGCCCAAAACCCAAGTTTCGCATACGAGCTCCGATTTTAATGAAATTGATCTTGTTTCGAAGGCTTTGAATGTATATTAACTTAATGTGAGTAGACCTAATTCGGAGGTTGTATGAGAGAGATATGTGCATTTTAGGATCTAAGGTCTTCAACTAGGTTTTGGGTTTTATTGGGTAATTTTACAAGTTAGTATTTTTTTGATATTTTTCTTTAATAAGTGTTAGTCATATATACACAATAGAATTGGTTTTATTAGATTCGAAGTTAGTTTAAAATATATACAAATAAGGCATTTTATCTAATATACAGGTGAATATTTACAAGTATTGGCTTCTTACTTTATGCAAATATGAATGCTAAAATGCAAATGTTATCAATGCATGCATGAATGCTAATTATGCAATATAAGTAGAAATATGCATCTAATTACTCAGGAACAAAGCTCTATTTTCAACTTTTAGAGTGATGAATCACGGATTCATCAGAAGGGCAGTGAGCCTGACATTCTCTTGGCTGGCCAAGGATGTCTAAGGTTAGCATAGACAAGCTCGAAGTCCCTTAGGAAGGAATACAGATCCTCAGAAGCATTCCCATCAAAATGTGGTGGCAAGTTCAGAAACTGTGGCTTCAACTAAAAATCAACTTCGGGTTTGGCTGGACTCAAATAATTCTGAATTATGTACTATCCAAAGTTGTATGCTGCATCCATTGGTGGTTCAACATCAACACTAAGTTGTCCTAACTGAGCTAGGAGTAATGTGTTTTGCTACTCAGATGCAACTAACCTGGAAAGCACCATCCTCATGGGGTCCTCGGGGAATTCTTCCTCTTCATCTTTCTTTTTTCGAGGCATCTTACTTGAATCTTTTTTAGGACCTGGATCAACAATGTGATCTTGATTAGAAGAGGATTCTGAAGTCAAGATAGTATCACTGAGGCGAAGGCCTTCCACAATGAGGTGGGATGAGAGAAAGGGAATGATTGGTGAGAGACCATCCTGAGAGTGAGTGATCCTAAACTCGAGACAGTCATGAGTCAAAGTTGGTCCAGATTGAGAATGGACCTTTGAAGACGTACTCCTTGGAGAGTTCGATGAGAGATTCACAAAGTCTGAATAAATATCCCCCCAATTAGTCATCTTCGATGACAAAAATAATCGTTTAGAGTGTGAAGTTCAATGAGGAAGTCTAATGAGGTGCTAGTTCTACGGTGCACTTGAATGTGCAGAGAAGACTCAAAAATACAAACACTATGCAAACCCCTTTAGAAAGTTCACCAACTTCACATGTGAGAGACATAAAGGTTGTTGAATTATCTTATCATTTTTAGTTGGTGGTAAAACAATCTTTTAATACATTACTCACAGGTGTAGTCTCCTAAGGTATTTCATGTTCAAGCTGGAGGAACATGATGAACCTCGAATTCATCATGATAAAAGTCACAAATTAAACCCCTGGCATAAACAAACCAATAAAACTCACCATTAAATCATCCTTTTTATCTTGTGTGTAATTAACCTTAACTAAATGTATTTATTAATTATTATTTGTCTTGTAAATATTTTATTATCAAAAACCCCTAAAAAACAAGCTACGTAATTGTCTATAATTCAATAACCTTTAAAAGACTAAAAAATACAAAAACAACTGAAAACAAAAAAGTCGGTGTTTTTACCCCCTTAAAAATACCCCCCAAAAAATATTTGTTGTACAAATGACCTCTTTTGACTTTTTGTCCAATAAAAAAACTTGTAGATCTCATCGAGACGAACAACTTTCATGTTTTGACTTTTTCCTAATTTTGCCTCTAGTTATTTCTTTTGTATTTTCTTTGTATTTACATTTTTGAATTTTTCTGGTGCAGCCACGTGGCGCTCTCTGGAGCCGCCACATGGCCACTCCTTTCGCCACCTGGCTCCTCCCTGGACCGTTGGATGCCCTTCATTCAGCCTCCATCTCAAGCGCCTGTTCCGCTCTATCCACATTCGTTAGATCATCAACCAGATCGCATCTAGACCGCTTCATCGCGCCTCACTACCAGTCGTTCGATCTTCTTTTGATCCTACGATTAGTATCTCTCCATGTCGCCCTTTCACTTCAGCCGCCCAATCCCACTTGTACCCTACGGTCCACCGCGCTCCACGTCACCCCATCATCCCAGCCATCCGATCTCCATCCGACGCTTTCCACCATTCCATGTCACCCCATCTCCCAAGGCCGTTGGATCCCCTCTAGATGGTATCCTATCCACCCATCAACGCCTCTATCCCATCCGTTGGATCAGATCCAGGATCGGATCCCTTCCCTCTGCTAGCGCCCTCGTTATGACCATTGGATTGCATGATCCAACAGTCCAAAACCCTTCATCAACCTCCAGCTCACCTGACTACCAGGCGTTACGCCTCGCTGCCCCGTCTCGCCCTTCCTATTTTGGAGCACGCTCCAATCTTCCCTCACCTCCTAACAGTCGCCCCAGGAAGCGTCCTCATCCTCCATTCTCGCGTAACCCCCAAGACCTCTTCCTTTACTCCTCCATTAATCCTCTAGTCATTCAAAACCTCCTTACCACCTCCAGAAACACCAATCCCTCCACCTATAAATTACCCTTCCTCCGCCACAAGTGACCGTCGTCCACCATTTTAGGCATTAGCCCAGCTTCCCTCGCCCCTCCGTTGACAGCGGAGGGGCGGATCGTCGAGGCGACGATGACATCTTGCCCGGTGTCGACCCTCGGCTACTCCGTCGTGTTGCGGTGACTCTGGCATCCGCTGAGATCGCTGGTTCAGCTGCCCAGTTGGGAGACGACCTGAGGCTCGTTTGAGCCTCAGCCCAAGCTGCCACAACGACTGGGTTCCCCTCTCCGACGAGGTCCTCCCTCCTCTTTTTTTTCTTTGATTTTCTCCCACTTTACCCACCATCTACACTA
The DNA here is from genome assembly GCA_037367405.1 of Ottelia alismoides. NCBI lineage: Eukaryota > Viridiplantae > Streptophyta > Magnoliopsida > Alismatales > Hydrocharitaceae > Ottelia > Ottelia alismoides. The sequence continues at coordinate 74,826 of JAZKJV010005000.1, forward strand.
CACTCCACCACCATCTGATCATCCCCTGAGCTTCACCATAACAGCGTCTCCCTCACCAGCCCCTTCGACTACCTCTTCCCCTTCTCCAGAGCCCCAACTGCCACGCACCATTTCACCTCTGACCATAGGAGATGAACCTCTGGGCCTCCACCTCCTATTATCTCCACAGGCCCTTCACTCACCTCACAACTCACGCACATCACTCTTCGGCTTCTTCTAACACTTGCAGGTGCATTTTTTGTCAATGGCCGGAGCTTGCTCGTTTGTCCGATCTACTGCTCTGCCACCAGCGGCACATCATCGACATGCCGATCCATTCGCTGTCGGAGGACTGCCACACTACCAACTGCTTCGCGAGGTCCCTAGCTTGCTTCTCTGATCTTCAGAAGGCCTCGCGGAGCACGGAGGAGCAGAGAACAGGTCACCGGAGCCCTGCCTTCTCCGGCGGCCTATGGAGGAGACGACGCTACAGGTGTCGTCCAATAATATGGATCGGACGGCTATAATGACGACACGTGGCAGACCGATCCTCCAGACGAGCATACAGGCTCGGGTCCACCGAACCTCGAGCCGAGCCATCCAATGCCGCCACGTGTCCCGAGCCGGCTATGCCTCCCGAGCCTTGCCCCCTCGCGTGCTCATGGTGTTGGGTAATTTGCATTGAAGACCCTACAACTCTTTGATATTACAACTTGGTCCAAAGCGCGTGCCTCACGTGTGTGCTTGGGTAATTTATAGGGATGCCCTCACTAGTTTAAAGAATTGCAGATGGGTCCCCGTACGTATTGGAAGAATTACATTGGACCCCTACCGGTTTTTGGTATTTACATAATATTTATCTTTTTATTTTCTTGCATTTATTACAATTATGCCCCTGCATTGTTTTCTTCATTACTTGAGCATCGTAGGTCTAAATTGCATGATTTTATTGTCGGTTTGTTCCTTATTTCTTCATCTATCTCATGGCATGTTAATGTTCTCATCCAACATCATATTAAAAGAAGTGATTTTTAATGTTAGATGATGACCTTCCTCTGCTTGTCCTTGCTCAAATTTGATGACTGATATTATTGTTGTGATCAAAATGACTCCGATTTCAATTCTTATTATGATGCTCATTTTCAGTGATCTCTTTAGGGTATATTTGTAATCTTTTGTTTTTCATATAGGTTTCCTCGCATTACTCATATGCATTATCTTATAATTGCATAAAAATCAACTAAAAATTACATGCATCAATTTATTACGTTATAATCTGCATAGTGCATCATGCATATTTATAGAAACATGGAATTGAGAATTTATATACCCTTGTTCTTAATTGATTAAAATTCGATAAATAGATAGAGTAGCACGTGTCCCTGTGATAGACCATGGTAGACTTGCCAAGTAAAAATAGTCCACAACATTCAAAGATTGTGGTTTTTGCTGAACCAAATTTGCCTCCTATACTATGAAAATTCCTGACTCTTAAAGAGGCAAATTTTTGCGTTCATCAAATGGTGTCGTTGCCGGGGACACGGCTTAACTTAATTTATTTGTTGAATTTTGACTTGTCTTTGTTGAGTATTTTCAAGATTTACAGGTCCTCATTTCATGCATCATTTTTTGCATCATGTCTGCTAATTAATTTCCTCTGTATTTTTCTAACTTTTCTCTTTTATGGTAGGGCCCATGAAAATTGAGGACGCTTGATCTTTGTGGGGGTGTGAAGTCAGGAGCTTCCGCTAAAGAGGCCGCAAAAGAATTGGTGAAGGAAATTTTAGGATCTTCTATCAGTCGGCCTGTATTTGCATACTATAAAAAAATTTTGCATGTGCATGTTTATTTTAATAGTCCTCATTAGAGGGCTTGCATGTTGTAAAAAAAGAAAGAAAGAAATAAAGAAGTACATCACTTGATGATCTACCCCCCTCCCCACCCACCCCCCCACACACATTTGCACATATACACTCACCCCTCTCTCTCTCTCTCTGTATATTCCACAATCACTCACTCTCTCTCTCTCCCTGATCGTCATCTTCTGTAAAAACAACCCTCCGCCCTTGTATCATAGTGTAATTCTTCCTCCAAACACAATAACCCCCCCTCCCCCCACCCAGGACCATACTTAGGTTATTTTAGCCTAAGTATAGGGGGGACCCACCTGCTCATCCTTCCCTCGCATTGTCTTTTTATACTTAGGTCAATTTTTTGTCTAAGTATAGGGGGACCCTCCTCCTCAGTTCTGCTATATCACCCTATATTTGATCGAGCCATGGCTTCATGACACTTGTGCTACGAGGACATAGCAAAATTTAAGTATAGGGAGGTATACCGTATATAACTATATATTTACTTTAGCCATAGCTCGTATTTTTAAAACTTTTTGAAAATTCTTTCTCGAGCTTGGTTTTAGTATTCCTGAGAACTGAGTTTTGTAAAAACCTTGTAAAAATAGTTTCTTGAAAATTGAGGGATTAATTTGTGTAAATAACCCCTTTTCAAAAACAAAAAAAATGAAAAATTGACTTTGACTACTAGGCTTAGTAGATACTTTCAGTGAGGGAACTTTGTCTCCCTTAGCAAAGTGTGTGATTTAGAGGACACTGCGGAAGGCACCATCCTTAAGGAACATGGGTCCGTCTATCGGCCCGTACTTACATGCATACTGGCTGAGAGTAGATACTTTTATTCATTTGAGCCTGGGCCAGTCATTGTCTCTCCAAAAAATTCAAAAAAAATCATAAAATCTGCAAAAACAAAAATCACACAAAAATCATTAACTAAGGCGTCAGTGTATTCCTGACACAATCACATCCACTCAAGGCTTGAGGATTTTGAGGACACTTGACTTCTGTGATCTTGAGAGTCTGAGTTAACATGCCTTAGTCACTAGGGTTTTCAAACTTAATTGTCCACACTTCCCTGGTTTGAAAGATTTGAGCGCTATATTGTACTCTTTATCTCTACCTTCAAAAGAATATGATCAGCACAATCACTTCCACAACTGCATGATTCATGAGATGGGTTGAGTTATCTCTTGAGGAACTAGGACTAGAGATTTGAGTTTAGACCCGATCTAATGATATTCGAGGATGGGATAAAGTTAATGAAGGCTTCAGAAAATCTGAGTGTCAGCAAAACACTAGCCAGTATGTGAACAAGATTCATATGCTATCTCTTTGATATCTACCTATGTGCCAGGGTGTGATGAAACTTAATGATAATTGTTGATCAGTGTGCGCCAACTTTTGGTAAAAGCAGTGGAGTTAGCCAACAAAAGCAATGAAATGTCAAAGAAAAAGTTCTATCATCTAAAGTCAAAATTATAAATGAGCTTCCACTAATGGCGAGCGCTCCCAAACATTTTCAAAGTGTCCACTTGGACCGAGCGCTAATTAGGACCAACGAGTCGGGCTGACACCAAAAAAGGGCTTTGCATCGTAAATGCTACAAGTATGGGCGTCGAAGGTATCTTAGATACTCAAAAGAGACACACCCCAGTGTACTCCCAATAAAACAAGTGTAGATGACTCCAACTATCTTGACAGACACATTGATCAGTAATCTAAAAATTTACATGTGTTGAGTATAAAGGGACTCGAGAGGCCCCTTGTTCCAATGTGAGGGGAAAAAATAGACACAATCCTATGCCCTCCATCATCTGGGCGTCCATCAACATTTAAAGTATGATGAACTAATGAGACGGTTGACTGAAGAAAGAATAGACTTATTCCCTAGTATTGAGGATGAGGTCTAGAGGAGAGTTTCTTGGCTTGGAACTTTGGGTGATGCCTCGACTCGACTCTCATGAATTGCAGTACACTAAATTTCATATCCTTATATTATATCTACAAAAAGAGAGTCTGATAATTAGAGAAGTTGGATTCCTTCTGACTAAGTCTTGGATAAACCCAGAATTTTAGGATCTACTAAATTAAGGGTCTTCGAAAGATTGAGCCTTGAAATCTTCACTTGAACTGTCAAAAATTAATCCGACTCCTTCATTCTTTAGATGCTCTAGGACGAGCACGATTTAAGTATAGGGGTATGATGAACCTCAAATTTATCATGATAAAAGTCACAAATTAAACCCATGGCTTAAACAAACCAATAAAAGTCGCCATTAAATCCTCCTTTTTATCTTGTGTGTAATTAACCTTAACTAATTGCATTTATTAATTATTATTTGTCTTGTAAATATATTATTATCAAAAACCCCTAAAAATTAAGCTGAGTAATTGTTTATAATTCACTAACCTTTAAAATACTAAAAAAATATAAAAACGACTCAAAACCAAAAAGTCGGTGTTTTTACCCCCTTAAAAATAGCCCCAAAAAATATTTTTTGTACAAATGACCTCTTTTGGTTTTTCGTCCAACATAAAAATTGTAGATCTCATCGAGACGAAAAACTATCATGTTTTGACTTTTTCCTAATTTACTTCTAGTTATTTCTTTTGTATTTTTCTTTGTATTTACATTTTTGAATTTTCTGGTGCAGCCACGTGGCACTCTCTGGAGCTGCCACGTGGCCACTCCTCCTTCTGCCACCTGGCTCCTCCCTACTGTTGGATGCCCTTCATTCAGCCTCCATCTCAATCGCTCATTCCGCTCTATCCACATTTGTCACATCATCACCCAGATCACATCTAGACCGCTTCATCGCATCTCACTACCATCCATTCGATCTTCTTTTGATCCTACGATTAGTATCTCTCCACGTCTTCCTTTCACCTTAGTCGCCCGATCCCACTTGTACCCTATGGTCCATCGCGCTCTACGTCACCCAATCTTCCCAGCCATCTGATCTCCATCCGACGCTTTCCACCACTCCACGTCACCCCTTCTCCCCAGGTCGTTGGATCCCCTCCAGATCGTATCCTATCCACCCATCAACACCTCTATCCCATCCGTTGGATCAGATCCAGGATCTGATCCCTTCCCTCCACCAGCGCCCTTGTTATGACCATTGGATTGCATGATCCAACAGTCCAAAACACTTCATCAACCTCCATCTCACCCGACTCCCAGGCGTTACGCCCCGCCGCCCCGTCTCGCCCTTCCTATTTTGGAGCACGCTCAAGTATCTTCCCACACCTCCTAACGGCCGCCCCAGGAAGCCTCCTCATCCTCCATTCTCGTGTAACCCCCAAGACCTCTTCCTTTACTCCTCCATCAATCCTCTAGTCGTGCAAAACCTCCTTACCACCTCCTGAAACACCAATCCCTCCACCTATAAATACCCTTCCTCTGCCACCAGTGACCGTCGTCCACCATTTTAGGCATTAGCCCAGCTTCCCTCGCCCCTATGGTGATAGCGGAGGGGCGGATCATCGAGTCGACGATGATTTCTTGCCCGGTGTCGACCCTCGGCTACTCCACTATGTTGTGGTGCCTCTGGCGTCCGCTGAGCTTGCTAGTTCAGCTGCCCAGCTGGGCGACGACCTGAGGCTCGTCTGAGCCTCAGTCCAAGCTGCCACATCCATCGGGTTCACCTCTCCAACGAGGTCCTCTGTCCTCTTCTTTTCTTTGATTTTCTCCCAATTTACCCACCGTCTACACTACACTCCACCACAATCTGATCATCCCCTGAGCTTCGCCATAACACCGTCTCCCTCACCAGTCCCTCTGAATACCTCTTCCCCTTCTCCAGAGCCCCAACCTCCACACACCATTTCACCTCCGACCACCGGAGATGAACCTCTGAGCCTCCACCTCCCGTCATCTCTTCAGGACCTTCACTCACCTCACAACTCACGCACATCATGCTTCGGCTTCTTCTAACACTTGCAAGTGCATATTTTGTCAGTGGTCGGAGCTTGCTCGTTTGCTCCGATCTACTGCTCCGCCACCGGTGGCACGTCATCGACCTGTCGATCCATTCACTGTCGAAGGACCGCCGCACCACCAACTACTTTGTGAGGTCCCTAGCTTGCTTCTCTGGTCTTTAGAAGGACTCATGGAGCACGGAGGAGCACAGAGCAGGTCACCAGAGCCCCGCCTTCTCCGGCGGCCTGTGGAGGAGACGACGCTACAGGTGACATCCGATCATATGGATCGGACTGCTGTAATGACGACACGTGGTGGACCGAGCCTCCAAACGAACCTACAGGCTCGGGTCCACCAAACCTCGAGCTGAGTCATCTAATGCCGCCATGTGTCCCGAGCCGACTACGCCTCCCGAACCTAGCCCCCTCGCGTGCTCAGCACGTCGAGTGCTGGGTAATTTGCATTGAAGACCCTACAGCTCTCCGATATTACAATTGTTCCCCAGGCATGTATCTCACGTGCGTTCTTGGGTAATTTACAGGGATACCCTCGCTAGTTTGAAGAATTGCATATGGGTCCCCGCGCGTATTGGAAGAATTACATTGGACCCATGCCAGTTTTTATATTTGCATTTAGGTCCCTCCAAGGACCTAAATGTAATATTTATCTTTTTATTTTCTTGCATTTTTATTACAATTATGCCCATGCATTGTTTCTTCATTACTTGAGCATCGTAGGTCCAAATTGCATGATTTTAGTGTCGTTTTGATCTTTATTTCTTCATCTATCTCATGGCATGTCTATTTTTCTCATCCAACGTCATATTAAAATAAGTGATTTTTAATGTTAGATGATGCCCTTCCTCTGATTGTCCTTGCTTTGATTTGATGACTGGTATTATTGTTGTGATCAAAATGACTTTGATTTCAATTCTTATTATGATGCTCATTTTTAGAGATCACTTTAGGGTATATTTGTTATCTTTTGTTTTGCATATAGGTTTCCTCTCATTACTCATATGCATTATCTTATAATCGCATAAAAATCAACTAAAAATTACATGCATCCTTTTATTACATTATAATCTGCATAATGCATCATGCATATTCATAGAAAACTGGAATTGAGAATTTATTCAGACTTGTTCTTAATTGATTAAAATTCGATAAATAGATAGAGTAGCTCGTGTCCCTGTAATCGACCTTGGTAGACTTGTCAAGTAAAAATAGTCCATAACAGTCAAAGATTGAGGTTTTTGCTTAACCAAATTTGCCTCCTATATTACAACAATTCTTGATTCTTGAAGAGGCAAATTTTTGCGTTCATCAGAACACACCAACTTAAAGCAAGATTGCTTATTCTAATGGTCTGAGGCAAGTGCTTGCAGCAATAACATGACCCTAATAGTCAGTCCTAGCACTTAGGGCACAAGTTCAGGGGGTTTGGCTCCAATCCTTAGGGGCAACGTCCTTACCCACTCTTGTATGGAGGTAAGTGCCTGCAATCCAAATGAGGGCTTTATGCACCTATAAAACAAGGTTCTTTTTATTCCAATTTTTTTTCAATCTGCTCAATTTAGTCCCAATTTAAGAGTTTGGTTGTCACTTGAAATTTAATATGAGCACCACATTACACATCTATCGTTCAATCCCAAATTCCTTTTTAATCGTAAGATGTAAAATAGGGGAAGAATCAGAATTCGGAATTCAAATGAGAAATGATGATGCATGCTCAGAATAAGTTATAGTTACAGTGCCTCCCAACACTCTCCATGTGTTATGCAGAACTAAATTTTAAATTTATACTAAATGCATGTAGATTGAGAAAACGGCACATAAAACAGTATAGTATCAGTGAGGAAGAAATAGATTTCAATTTGGCTAAGTAGTTGATGAATCTACGTTTCATCATCTTTATTTTATCATTTTGGCCTTAAAACCCTAGTAAATGCGTGTAAATAGGCTTAATTTAGGCATTTTAGCATTCATGCATCACTGTGTAAATATTGTATAAAATGCGGTTTTTAAAGCCAAAATTATAGAATAAAGAAAAGAAAAGAAAAGGAATAAAATATTGTAAATATTTTATGACCCGAAACCCCGAAACCTAGGCATCTCGATGACTTGGTCGACAAGGAATAAAGTAGGGGGAGATAAGGGCCAAAATACAACAAAAATACCTTTTATTTAATTCATTCTCTATTCATTTTGGGACCTATTTTTGGTTCCACTTTTTATACTTTAAATAAAGAAACTTTGTACATGAAAGTTGTAGATAATTGCATATAGAAAAATACAAAATTGATTTCACTGAAAGATAATGTGCAGATAAAAAGCTATGATCTGAATAAAATTCCAGAATCCCAACTTCCCAGACATGTATCTCCCTAATAAAAGCTTGAAATGCATCAAACTCACTTTAATTGTATATAATTTAAAATAATCTATTTAATGGTGGCGGTTTTGCATTTGGCGGAGCTACGGTTTGAAAGTTGAGTTTGGACCGCTATTGTATACTTGTACAGATTAAAATATTCATTTTTTTATTTATTCATAATTTTTACCATTTTATATTTTTATAATTTTGTAAACATTATTTATAATGAATGTGTAAATTAAAATCAGAATAAAAACCTAAAAAAATACAAAATAAAAATACATGTATATAATACATAGGTATAGGACCTATGCACACACCTATATAATTCGTACTTATATTTTATTAAGTGTATTAAATACATCAGAAAAATAAAATATACTTAAGTGTATAAAAATATTTTATAAATTTATAAAATAATAAACAAAAATAAATAAATTAAATTCTGAAAATAAAAATAAAATATTAAAATATATAGATATAGATACCTATAAAGGGTATAAATGGCAACTTGTAATTACCAATCTCGAAAAAATAAATAAAAATTACCATATAATAATTTATAAAATAATAAATAATTTTTATTTAATAACCTAAAATCAATAAATTCAATTACTATTTTTAAATGATTTTTGAATTATTTTCTAGGGGATTTTTCCTGGTTGGTCTACGTGGACCAACCAGGTTGGTCTGACAGTTGACCTCCGATCAACTGTCTGACCTCCTCCTGTAGCTTGTCAGGACGTTGGTTTTTTTCCATCTTCGAGGATTTTTGCAGATCACATCTTGCATCCTTTGGCAATATGGTCTTCGTGACTTTTTGTCCTCGAATATTGGTGATTCACGCCCTAGTGTTTCCTAGGGGAGTGGGTCAACGATTCGCAAAGATTTCTCTCGATCCTTGGGGCCTCTCCACTCCGGGGTCAACCCTTTAAATATTTCCCCCAGACCTTCCTCTCTCTTTTGATCCCTCTTCCTACATTTTCGCCACTTGTTCTTGAGTGTTGTGAGCTCCCGGTGACAGCAGGACTCCATAGCATCCGTCTTTGCATCATTTGGAGTCGAATCGAGGTGTATCCAACCCTCACCGGAGCTTCGCCCGAAGCTCAACCACTTCTGTATCTAGTGAGCCTCTTCCTCTTCTTTTTGTTTCATTTGATAGTTTTGGTCTAGTATAGGCTAGGGTAGTAGCAGTTTCGTGTTTTATTTAGTTTATTGTCGTGATTTCATCAATCAAACCCACGACGGAGCTGAGCTCCGTCCTCAGTTCCCGATCATTCCAAGCATCGAATCACTCGTTGTTCGCCACCATCTCGATCCTCTCCGCATTCCCTTGCCCTGACACGCCTCCATCTCCTCTGATCTCGAGCAGATCAGCACGTCTGTGGGTCCTCCTTTGCCGTTCACCAGACCCACTCCAAAACGCCTCATCTTCATTCATTTGACACATCTGAAAGCACCTTTCACTTCGGTTTTGCTCCCTTGTGCTAATCCTGCAGGAAATGGACGCAAAAAGGGCTCAATCGAGCCTCAGACATCCAGGACGCACAGCCCAGGCACTCGAGCTTTGCCCGACCTTGTCATGCTACCTCAGGACTTGAGTATAGGTCCATTCGACGCGGATTTAGCCCAGGAGTCTTTTACTCTATCTCTTGGGCTCAGAGGAACCAAGTGGTGGTTGGAATCAACAGCCAAAGCTCACCGGTAAAGTTGTTCTTCATGAGTCTCCCTCGACCGTCAGATCAAGGACACATCCCAGGAGTAGCAGTCATCGTTGGATCGTCCGAGTGCAGCCACCATTTATCAGATCATAGATCTCATCTCCACTGCAGGATCAGGAGAGCCAGATCACATTTTGACCGTCACTTAATGTGCGTTTCTCAGCCGTTGGATCAAGGGCACGTTAAGTGAAGGAACGTCAGTCGTCTGATCATTTCGAGGGACTTTTGAAAGTATACCCCTCTGACTTTTTGTATTTCTTTTCAGTTTTTAACTCGCTTAATTAATTTAAAATTTCTGTACTATTTGTACGTAAACCCCTAGACTTTTCGCATATTTGCAAAAAGGCCCCTGCCAGTTTGTAGTTTCTTGTTGTTGCCTCTATTTATTGCATGCATCCATAAATCACTAAAATATCCCTAAAAAATACCTTAAGCTCCGGTTGCATCCTAGTTCCACGCCATATTTTTATTTTCCATTTTTAATGCATTTTATTATTTATAAAAAATTTAAAAACACGCATTTTCACTACTGTTTGCATTATAAAATCCATAAAAACTATAAAGACACCTCAGAAAATTCTTAAAAAAATATATTTTTTGTATTTCAGTGTGTTCTAACTTCAATCCAAAAATCACTAAAAAATACAAAACCAAACTCCTAAAAATTAGAAAAGACCAAAAACCTTCCTAAAAATCTTACAAATTCTAAAAAAAATCCTTAAAATACAATTTCAATTTCTGTATCTTCTCTTTTTTATTGCCTTGATTTTAAAATTAATTTGAGCAATTTTGGACACTGTTTGCTATTTTTCACCCTCATTTTAATTTCGGCCAGCACTTTCATTCACTGTTTTCAGTATTTTTGACTTTAAAAATACCAAAAACATTAGAAAAATACAAAAAGACCAAAAATACTTTATTTCCTGATTTTTCCTTATTTTTACACTTTTTTATAAATACTCTATCCATATCTCTCTTATATTATATATATATTCTATTATTGAAAAAGAAAATATAAAAATATAAAATACAAAAAGAAAATATAAAATCAGTAAATTAAAAATCAAAATACAAACATATAAAATCAAAAATAAAAAAATAAAAAAAATCAAAACCCACAAAAAAGTGCCAATTGGCTAAGTAGTTCATTAGACACAGGACTTGACATTTTGTCTGCTTACTTTACTCCATGCTTCCTGTGTTCGACCCCTACTTGCTCGCCACTGTACATTCTTAGTAGGGTATTATAAATTTTGATCCTTGCTCTTGATTGCTTAATTGATTGTGTGGGTTGATTGTTGACAAACGTGAAGGATTGAGTAGTCGCCTCAGCGACAGTGAGTCTGATCTGTCAGACCATTATTTAGCGGCTCTCGTCTAATCGTTTTTCAAATGGCGTTGTTGTCGGGGAGCATCGGCTTGTAGAGTAGACTTGTGTCTTTTTATTTGCTTAGCCATTTTTTATTATCTGTTTCTATTGTATATTTGTTTTGAACTGTCTGACTTCCCTTTCTTGTTTTCCTTGCGAGGGATCGCTGACAGAGGAGGATCGCCTAGGGGATCCTGAGCAGCCTTGGGAGGCGGAGCTGGCTATTCTATCCTAGCCGGCAGGAGAGAGCAGGAGGACTTGAGAGAGAGAGAGGATAGTTAGTTTTTTAATCTTTTTGTGAGAAAGAGACATTTGATTTAATTGTAATAATATAGGTACCCTGGACTTTGGACACTCGGGCCCAATTTCCAAGTGTGTGTTCACTTGGGGGCTCACCGCAGTTTTGACGTGTTTTCATCGCTTGTCATTTTCCGATTTTGTTTTCTTTTCTTACCTTTTGTGGATTGAGTCCTTAGTCTTTGGGATTGCTTGATCGTGTAATCTAAGGCCAAACACCTAACAACCATTGCATGTACCTATAGTCTTGGCGTTTGGACTTAGATATAATTAATTGTTGAACATATAACTCGAAAACACCGTGCCGGGAGGGGTCGTATACAGCGCATGTAGGATCCATTGTGGTGGACACCGATCGGCCCCAAGATCGGACTACTAGGTTTTGCTTTGTGTGTTTAGCATTTGGTTCTTCACGCTAGCAATTTCCTGTTTAGGACGATTTCCATGTACATATCGGCATATAGTATAGGTTTATAAATTCCTGTTTTGCATCCCGCATGGAGAGAGCTGGGAAGCACTGTAAGTCTTCTAACTGGGCATTCATCATTTAGGTACTAAGGTGAGATTTCTATCTTAGTGTCGCCTTGCATTGCTTTGCCGACCTTCTCCCTCTGTTTTTGGATCAATAGGAATCAAAGAAAAGACAAAAATGTTAGGCGCTTGTATTGAATTGACTCAAAACAAGTGATAACACAAAAAAATTAAAAAAGGGACTGCTAAAAATACTTGACCTTAATAAAATTGATTAATTGGACTCATTGCCTTGGGGTGAGCAAAGCCCTCAATTGTTTTCAGGTTGCATGGGAAGGTTTCCTTCCAAGTGAGGTGAGTGACGTCGTAAGGATTAGAGCCAAAAACCCAGTCTGTGGCTGCCTTGTGTATCGCCTGGGATTTCCGAAATATTGGCGCTTCTATCGTACGTAGACGAGTAGGGCTTGGTCGACAATAGTGACTCTCTATTGTGTAGAGCACTGACCTTGTCCGAAGTATCGAGCATAGGCCATGCCTTCACGGGGGTGTCTATCTCATCGTCTTGCGTCCAAGTAGGTTCTTGCACGCTCACGGGTGATTCCGTTGCGAGCAAGTTCCGAAGTATCGGTTTCGCGTATTCGCTTCCTCTCTCTCTATTTCTTTGGCTGAGTAGAGATCCAGGAAGGGTTACAAGGACCTTAAAAAGTGCAGACTACATGTTACACGGGAGGAGGACAAGTACGGGATACTCTTCTAGTAGTACTCTCTCTCATATAGGCGTAGCGCTCTAAAGACTCGTTAAAAGATAATTGTCTGGAAAACAAATCCAAAACTCACAAAGATAATTGCGAACCTTCACGGGTCGAGTTGGTGAATCCATTGCTTTGAGGTTTGATTGATTAGTCAAGTTAAGGTCAAGATCAAAAACACCGCACCTTTGCACTATTTTTGTTATCCTCCTAGTTGACCCTTGCTCATTGTAAGCCTTCTACTGTTTTACACTCCATTTGTTTCTTGTTGACCCCCGTATCTTTCATCCACATCGATCTTTCACTTGATCTCCGAGATGGCGACGAATGGACAGTTCAGTCGAGACTTCGTTGACACCCACATCGGTTCCATCCGTTCACCTTCTCTAATAATTCGAGGCGATTCTCGAGAACCCGGTTCAGACTCCGTGAATCGATCTCCAGACTCCCCGTCTTCTTCAATAAATGGGGATCACTCTTGTCCCGAATTATGTCCGTTTTGGATGGCCATTGATTTCACTCCTTACACATCGCCATCCTTAACTAAGTTTTGTGTTGACCTTAACACAAAATTCTTCTCTACATCTGGTGCTGCAATTCAAACTGATCGGTGCATTCTTCCATGTGCAGACCTAGAGCCCGATCCCAAGCCAACAAGTCAAGTAGAATCTGAGATGCCCAGTGGAAGAGGAAAGGGACCACAACCCCAAACAGAAGCTGAAGTTGATCAGGGGGGAAGGGCAGTACACTACACAGAATGAGGTTAACAGTCAATTGTTAGCTTCCATCCAAGCCATCCAGCAGCAATTGACAAATCAGGCCCTGGCCCAGACCGCCTTTCAAGATATGTTGAATGACCTAAGGAGGAGGGTCGATGCAAGAGATGACCGACGAGAGGATGAGCCAGAACAGGAGTTCCAACCGAAAGAAGATGGGTTTTCAGTGCGAGGACCCGAGTTCGATAGAGTGGATGCAGACCACCTGCAGTCAAAGCCAACACTGAAGGAAACATACAATCCTGGAGCGGGCCGTATCACAGAGTGGATTCAAGTTCAACGAATCCATGCCCACTTCGAGCTGAAGCCGCAGTTTCTGTCTCTTCTTCCCACTTTTCATGGGAATCCCACTGAAGAACCATATATCTTTCTCAAGAAGTTTGGTCGCATTTGTGTTATCGCTCATACCCTGGAATCCCATTGGGGGTAGCCAAGATGACTGCTTTTCCATTCAGCCTTCAAGACAAGGCCCTATATTGGGTCGACCACCTAGGGAAGGTAGTCACGACCTGAGAGGAGCCGAAATCTGCATTTCTCCATAAGTTATATCCTCACGAGCGATTGAATCAGATGCGTGCCCGCATCTCCAGTTTCTGCCAACAACCCCACGAAACTATCCATGAAGCATGGGAGAGATTCAAGGATCTTCAGGAGAAGTGTCCCCATCACAAAATCCCAAAGGCCAGTCTTGTGCAACACTTCTTTGGGCTTACACTTGAAAGCCAAAAGCTCCTAGATGTCACTTGTGGTGGTTCACATTTCAACAAGGACGAGGACGTGGTATGGAACGTCTTCGAGAAAATGGCTTAAGGAGAAGCCGCGCAATCCTCGTCCCGAATCTACATGAAGGTGTCAACTGTCATCAGCAAGCCAATGAACATGGCTTCTCACACCGAAGACAAGGATGAGAGCTTCAACCTGAGCATCATTGGGAGCCACCTGTCTAAGGTGGATATCATTGAGAAGAGGTCACATGACCTCGACAAATTATCAGTCATTGAGAAGAGGACCCAGGGCTTGGAAAAGCTCGATGTGATTTATCAGCAGCTGGAGCAACTCGTCCGCGCCTTGAATGCCAACATGGCAATGTTGTATCTACTACTGCCAAGCCGATCGCTGAGAAGAAGGAGCCTACGCCATATCAAACCCCTCAGTCGACGCCACCGCAGCCCCAGCCTATACAGCACGTGTACCACGTGCAAGTCCCGGAGCAGCCCCAGCAGTCACAGACACAGATGGTTGTGTATCAGCTAGAGTCCCAGCCAGCCTACCACGAGCAGTTCTCTCCACCTCCATTGATGATCCAGGAAATCAACGGTGTATGGAATAATTAAGCACAACTGACCCGTCCTCAGGGACACTCTCAAGGTCAGAACATGGGCAACATGCCCTATCACCAGTAGCAGCAGGGTGGGAGACCCTTCTTGAAGGATATGGGATTATCCTCAAGCGCATCACGGAAGCGTGATCGTCGTATTGGATACGACGAAGAATGACTAGTCGCACTAGTTGTTCGATGCAGCGGAATTTAAAAATTTTATTCGATGAAACCACATGATCCGAGAACCATTCTCAGATCGTTTCATCTATAACCACAACAAGTATAATGCAATACCTCTTGAAGCGTGGTTGATCAAGTCTCTAAAGGAAGAGACCTCCTGTCTCAAGTCCGATCGTCGGCGAGACTGCTTGCGAGCGCGGGGATGAACCGCGTTGTCCTCGCAATCCAAGAAGATGATCCAAGCATGGTTGCTCCTGATCTCGTCGCACGAGATCAAATGTCTCCTTCGTGAGAGGAACTCTCCAAGAAGACGGAGAACCGAAGAACGTCGAAGCGGCGGCGCGGTGGCGAAGGCGACGACGGTTCTCTCCTCTAGGGTATGGTGGACGGCCACCAACCAGAGAGGGAGAGAGGGCTGGCGTGTATGAAGAAATGAGGGAGAGAGAGAGCTCCAATATTGCTAGTCATTAGAGAGCATAGTATGCCTCTCTATTTATAGGGTTTTGGGATTCATGGATCTCAATCCATGGGACACATAAAATCAATGGGTGAGATTGATTTGTGTCAATCCAATGGCCAAGATTGTTGTTGTCAAAAGCAACAAATTTAGGTCAAAATATATTTGACAAAATCAGATATAATTTATTCCTAAATCATCCCAACAAATAAGGAGAGAATACACATGGAGATCAAATCTCCATGTGCAATCAAGAGGGGACGGCCACCCATTCCATATAGGAATTGGGTGCCGCCCACTTGTTTCCCAATGGAGAGCAATCTCACGGATTTCCATGAGATTGCATATCTCCTTGGATTTCTCTCCTATTAGTTTGCAACAAATTTTGTTGGGTTTTATTCTTCAAAAATAATTCACAATTATCTTTGAGAATATTGCATTCTTGCCATGGAAAAAATTGTGAATCATATTCACAACCCAAAACAACATATAATTCATATTGTTAATTAATTACACAATGTGTATCCAATACACATAATAATTAATCAACACATATAAATTATAATTAGCTCTCTCTAATACATTATAAATCACATTTATAATATATTATGAATAATTGGATATTTCTATCCACATTATTCTTATCCACATTAATTAAATCACATTTAATTTAATTGGATAATTTCTTCACACATCAAGATGATTAAATCACATTTAATCATTATTTCTTCATTGCTTAGATCTTATGGAATTATTCTTGAACCCTTCAAGAATAATGCAATCTCTCCGCAGATACTTGGAGATAAGGACAGGGCGATTGCATTGTTCCACGTATAGTGACATGGATATTGAGATCATATCTCAAATCCAGATCGCGGGCCTCTCATAGATGCTTGATTAAATCAAGACCGTAAATCTAATCTTCTCATTGTATCTGAATCATATTCAGATCAATGTCCTGAATCATATTCAGATCAATGTCCAACACTTGGACCAAGATTAGATCACTTCTCTACTGAGAGGAGTCACTAAAATCCAGACCTGTTTCATCACTCCCTAGGAATGGAAGCGTCATGGTTATACAACCGTTTATGATCAAATCACCCTCAGGTATTCCCAATACCTGTACATCCTGCATACTGGAAGACTCAGACTAAACCCGAAGTATCGGATCAACTTTATACTGTCTACTTCATGGTTTTATGAGTAAGTTTCTCATTCGATCATTGGGAGTTGGTATCGATCATACACTTTCCAAAAGTGTACATCATACCTAGGTCTTGATCATATACTAAAAGTATATATCAAACCTACAAATTCAGTCAAGCTTCCAAAGCGAGACGACCATGCGCATGGAATTTGATTCTTCCCAATATCTCATGAGTGAGCTCATGTCTTCCGGTTCAGTAACTGAACCTGTATGATCCCTTTGAGAGATCGTATTACTCATATGCCCTTATATGCACACCAGCACGCCGGTGTATAGACCTTGATTAGGTCATCAACCTATTGGTCTGCCAAATGTACACACTCAGACATATAGTAACACATCTGTCTCCGGTCAGAGGATGTGTGCCTATATCATGACAGCATATGATATAGGACTTTGGTTATCTCGATCTTGTTAAGTCAACTCTTTAACCTAACTAATCTGACACCTCCGAATCTCTATTCATATGCAGAGGACCTGCATCAAGAGGTCGGTCAGATATCAGCCTTCAGAGATATGGTTGCCATCTCCTACTCAGGCTGGAGATCATCTCTTAATAATCATTTGACGGTGCTTGATGAGTCCTCAATCTAACTCTTTAGATATTCATCCAAGCACCAGCCTCTATGATTCAATAGTTGAATCAACAGCTGTATGATCATCAAGATGGCCATGGTACATAACCCTAATTGTACTAAGGGACCTATTATACAAATTATTCATTCTTCATTTCAGATCAGGGAATGATATTTGCAATAACATTTATTGCATAATGGCTCGCCGTGGGCTCGCATTTCCAACAATCTCCCACTAGCCCAAAGAGCCATTAATGGGCTAATCATTTAAACTCACACTCATGTGACAATCATAGGCTATTTAGAAAATAGCTAGGTAAGCTGATCAGTCACTCTATTCCCGCGAGACTACGCCAAGTCCTTTTACGGCACTTGCATATCCCCAGTAACAGTGCTCGCATCCAATGCGAATGTTGCATCTTATGCAACTAATACTCAATCTTGTTAGTTATAGTGTCCTTGACACTATAGCTTAACAATTATCATAACCAGTATTTCCATAATCCTTATCAGAATACCCTTTATTCCTGGAGATCACTATCTCTTAAGGTATCCACAATTAAGACCTTTTAGATCTCTATCTATAAAGTCTTAAGTTTTTGAAGATAAGACATCGAGATCACTATCTCAAAAATCTTGTCATCTATGAAGATTTTGTTATTACTGCAACCAAGTGTTTTATTTCCATAGTAGGATTAGTAACAGTTTACTACTCCCACTGCATGGCAGCCACCTGGCTTTTGTACACATCTAGCACACATCCGGCTTCTCAGAACTGATGCCCAAGGGCAAGTAGTTCTAGCATTCACTTCCTCAACTCTTTGAGGTGCTATCCCTTTAGATAGGTCAGTACCATATCTTAAGGGATGGAAGCCATTACTGGAATTTTCCATAAAATGGAATATGTCCAAGATGTACTATAAATGTGACAGTCCCATTATCCTCTTCTCTTTGCTTCTGAACAACTTCAGAACTAAGATCTGAGAGGCATCTTTGAAATCATATTTCAAGTTATGGAACAACCAGATTATAAAACACTAATTATTATCCTTATATCATTTTTAAATGATTAGGATATCATCTACATTTAACACGATGAACACAAAAGCACTCCCACTAAGCTTCATATGGTTCATCAAGATTCTATCTGAAATCATAACATTTATAATTTCATCAAATCTTATGATCCAACTTCAAGAAGCTTATTTGAGTCCATAGATGGATTCCTTAGCTTGCACACCTTGCTTTCCTCAACCATGAAGCCCTGGGGCTACTTCATATGAATATCCTCAAAGAGGCATTCGTAGAGGAATGCAATATTGACTTACATCTTGAAGATGCAATAGTCAAGTTATGTAGCTAAGGTTAGCAATATTCTGATGGTTTTAAGCATGGTCACCGAAGAGCAAGTCTCATTGCAAGCAATGTCTTCTCTTCCAGTGTGTAGCTTATGGCTACGAACCGTGCTTTGAAGATCTCTACCTTCTCATCAGGTTCCCTGTCTCTTGAAGATCCATTTACACCTTTACAGGTCTTACCCATATAGGTGGATCCTCGAGGGTCCATATACAACACTTGTATATGAAGTCTACATTAGACTTTTATTGCTATCCATCTATCCATGCTATGATCTTCAGAATCTTCATCACATGAAGTTCGATCATTGTCAGATTTCTCTAACACATGGAATCCATCCTCAAACTCATTTGAAGAGGTATTAATGTTTCATCTTTAATTGTCCTTTTAGTTTCCAATTTCAGGAGTCTCATTATAAATGAGTTCCTACACTTCATTTTCATCTTGATTCTCAAGAGTCTCAACCTCTAAGAATCACATTCTTGGAGATGAGATATTTTAAGAATCTCAAGGTCATAAAGTAGGTATCCAATACCATCCTTTATTTTCCTAATGAAGCAGCACTCTCAAGTGCTAGATTCCAACATACATGGAACCTTATTAAGGATATACATTGTAGTCTCTACTACACATATATACCTGGAAACTAAGGGATAATTATGCTAAAATTCAACATTGATAAGATCATGTCACACATGATCCAATTGTATCTACCTATAACTCTTTTGAGTTAAGATGTGTTAGGAGGATTGAGATAGAAATTATAATCATACCTCCATAAGGTATTCTTCGAATTTATCTAGTAGGTACTTGCTACCTAGATTAGATCAAATTCATTTTATCTTCCTTCAAACTTTGGTTCTAAACCAAAATTAATGAAATCTTTGAACATTTCAAAGGTTTCTTAGATGAAGAGAAGAAATCTCATATCATACATAATCATCAATAGATATCACATATCCACAATGTTTACTATGATATAGATGATCCGCATACATCAATATGTATGAGATCCTGAATACCTTGGCATCTTACACCATTCCCGAAGAAGGGTGTATTGGACATTTTTACTTTGAATACAATATTCATAAGTATGTAACTTTTGAAATTTCAGACATTCTAAAGTTTCATCTCTTACTAGTCTATTGATCAAATCGATAGACAAATGTCCAAGGCTCGATGCTAGATCATTGTCAAATGATCTTCATCCTCCTATTGATCTTATAAAGGTTTTAATTTCAGTATTTAGAAATATTAATGAACCATTCATTAATTTTTCTAATTTAGTGGAGTCCACCAGATTTTAGATTACTATCTGAAATATCTCCATCATAATTCTTTATGATAGTTCTACCTCAGAATTCATGTTTATTTCCAACATTTAGAAATAAACAATGAGTGTATTCTAATATCTAGGTCACAGAGACATTCTCTAAGACTAAGGGCTCTCCCACTGAAATTAACAAGTCTATTAATCCAACAGAGATTGTTGTAACAATTGCATCAATATTCACTTGGATAACTATAAACCTTTAAGATCAAATTTTCCAGTCTTCTAAAAACATATGCAACCCATTGCAAATGTCATTAGAAGATTGAGATACAATTATTTGACTTTATCTTATTCAATAAGTAAGTCAATATCAATGATTTATGTAGATTATTATGATGCTCCATCTGAGTCCTTTTCTAAGGACTCTAGACAGACTTGATAGTCATACTATCAACACATCAACTTATTGCAGTATTGGCACTCATCCAACTCTTTGGATGTCATATGGAAGTCACAGAAGTCCAGTCAACTCTTTGACTTTCCTTCTTTCTTGGGTCCAACCCATGCTTCCATTGCGCTCCCTTTATCTATAAGCAACCATTGCTTAAGACTAAGGATCTCTTACAATAAATTCAAAAAGAATTCAAAATAAGAGTATTTCAACATTTATTTATGCTTCATTAGATTCACACAATATGAATACTACGAAGCTTCATGAATGACTAGAGTATAGACAGTAGAATAATGACACTCATCATCTACATCCATCTAAACTCATAAAACATAGGTTCAGGTAGGTACTCAAACAATTTGAATACATCATCTCTTTATAGAGCTACCATTCTACATGATGTAGAAAACCATGTCACTCATGATTAAATGTCAAGAGCACATATGTATGCCAGAAAACCTTCATTGATTTTATAAGGATTATATGACAATTATGATCATCATCAACATGTCACTTCCAAAGTACATTTGATGATACCAAGACTATAGAGACATACAAACCCTAGGGTTGTAGTCCTATTTTCTATTTAATTGTCATTCCTCAATATTATGAGGAAACTTGCACATTGCAACCACATACATTATGTGTCCATTTGCAAGTACAATATCTGGATCGTGAGTCCAATCCAAGATATTTCACTCGTTATTATTGAGTATATCATTGAGTGGGTTTTAATGAAGGATTATCTGAAATAAGAAATTTGCATAGATGTATGTATTTATATATACATATTTTACTTTGATTTAGGAATTTTTATATCAAAGTTGTCTTGCCATGTCAACATTGAAAGTTCATTCCCTTAATCACTTTCAATGTAAGAGATATACTTACCATTATATCTCAAGCAAGATCTGGGATCTCCTTCCTTATCTTTGTTGCATCCCAATAATATGAGAACCTACAACTCGGATAAAAAGAAGCGGGAACACATTCCGCCTTGCAAGTCCAACTTGCATCTCCCAATTCGGTCTTTAACACCCGGGCCCACCACCCCTAAGGTGATGTTGACCTGTCATTAATTGAACCAACCGTCAACAGGAATACAACTCGCTATGCGCAATCCAATATCTCCCCAATAATATGAGGACCCGATATTGGGGTCACTACGCATACGTCCTTACTTTTTCGAGAAGCGACGAGCCCGATCCAGATGCGCTTGCATACAAAAGCTGTCACTTCGGACAGGCGTCTCCCACATGCAATCCCTGGCGACGGAACCCTCCGCCTTGACGGGAGACCATGGATGTCACTTATGTGATCCTCCATATCATTTTCAAATTTTAATTAATTATCGTGAATCGCATTCACATAATTAATTCTTCCAAGGGAATTATTAGCTCTAATCATATTAGAGTATTTCAATTGGACATAATCAATTTAATCATATTAAATTAATTATCAATCCAATTCAATCAATCAAACTTGATTATTTTACTTGAATACATATATGGTAATATCTCAAAATACGTATTAATTCGAATTTTAATAATTAGAAAAAATACATCTTAATCCCTCGGACATTATCCCGGCCCTACCCGCTGTCATGGCCAGTACCGACGAGAGTGGGACGGACCACATACGTTGCAATCCGCAACCCCAATGCTCTCCGACTAGGCACCATATCCGCCTCGGGAAAAGATAATGCCAAATTGATTAATTTGTACTTGAGATGATCATCGGTTCTTCAACCGAAATTGTACCATATAGTAATAATCATAACATTTTTTATTATAAGGAAATTTGCTAGACAAATTCCCAAAACCTATTCAAGCATCAAGTTTGAAAGATTGTGGTTTCCAATTATGATTTAGATCACATCTTAATCAATTATTGGTTAAGGCAATGTCATTGAAGGGAATAATTATCATCAAATATTTCACAAATATTTATGCACAATTATTCTAGGAAATTAAACAATTTAATTTCACTAAATGATTAAATGACAATCACCAATCAAACATTAAGTTTGATGAATGTGTTTCCAATTAAGATTTAGATCAAATCTAATCAATTAATTGGTTGAGGCCAAGTCAATTATGTAAATAATCATCTTCAAATATTTCACAAATATTTTTCATGATTATTTCACGAAATTAACAATTAATTTCACTAATTGACAATCACTTGGTTCTAGATTAGGACTGTAATTTCAGCAGTGACCCCTTCTTACTAAAATTAGCATATCTCAATCATATTAAATCCAAATTAGACAAAATCAATTTTCTTAGATTGCTAATTTGATTTAGGACAGAATCCAAGTGATGTTACACGAATTTCGAAGCAAGTCTAAACAGTAATTAACATTTTAATCACGTTCAGATCTACAGTTCCCGCAACAGTGTACACATGTTCATTAAAACAACCATATCTAGAGCATACCAGATCCGATTTACGTAAACTCAGATCCTATGGTTTCCTTATTTAATGGGGAACAAAATCCAAGTATTAAATTCGTGTTTAAACAATTTAAACAGTGCCGAATTTATTTACTAAACAGATCTGCGAAATCAAATGCGATAAAAACTTTCGCGACCTTAACGAACCCAAGTCGTCCTCGGTTTTTCGAATCATATTCGAAACCGTCAACCTGGCTCTGATACCACTTGAAGTATATGGGATTATCCTCAAGCGCATCACGGAAGCGTGATCGTCGTATTGGATACGACGAAGAATGACTAGTCGCACTAGTTGTTCGGTGCAGCGGAATTTAAAAATTTTATTCGATGAAACCACATGATCCGAGAACCATTCTCAGATCGTTTCATCTATAACCACAACAGGTATAATGCAATACCTCTTGAAGCGTGGTTGATCAAGTCTCTAAAGGAAGAGACCTCCTGTCTCAAGTCCGATCGTCGGCGAGACTGCTTGCGAGCGCGGGGATGAACCGCATTGTCCTCGCAATCCAAGAAGATGATCCAAGCATGGTTGCTCCTGATCTCGTCGCACGAGATCAAACGTCTCCTTCGTGAGAGAAACTCTCCAAGAATACAGAGAACCGAAGAACGTCGAAGCGGCGGCGCGGTGGCGAAGGCGACGATGGTTCTCTCCTCTAGGGTATGGTGGACGGCCACCAATCAGAGAGGGAGAGAGGGCTGGCGTGTATGAAGAAATGAGGGAGAGAGAGAGCTCCAATATTGCTAGTCATTAGAGAGCATAGTATGCCTCTCTATTTATAGGGTTTTGGGATCCATGGATCTCAATCCATGGGACACATAAAATCAATGGGTGAGATTGATTTGTGTCAATCCAATGGCCAAGATTGTTGTTGTCAAAAGCAACAAATTTAGGTCAAAATATATTTGACAAAATCAAATATAATTTATTCCTAAATCATCCCAACAAATAAGAAGAGAATACACATGGAGATCAAATCTCCATGTGCAATCAAGAGGGGACGGCCACCCATTCCATATAGGAATTGGGTGCCGCCCACTTGTTTCCCAATGGAGAGCAATCTCATGGATTTCCATGAGATTGCATATCTCCTTGGATTTCTCTCCTATTAATTTGCAACAAATTTTGTTGGGTTTTATTCTTCAAAAATAGTTCACAATTATCTTTGAGAATATTGCATTCTTGCCATGGAAAAAATTGTGAATCATATTCACAACCCAAAACAACATATAATTCATATTGTTAATTAATTACACAATGTGTATCCAATACACATAATAATTAATCAACACATATAAATTATAATTAGCTCTCTCTAATACATTATAAATCACATTTATAATATATTATGAATAATTGGATATTTCTATCCACATTATTCTTATCCACATTAATTAAATCACATTTAATTAAATTGGATAATTTCTTCACACATCAAGATGATTAAATCACATTTAATCATTATTTCTTCATTGCTTAGATCTTATGGAATTATTCTTGAACCCTTCAAGAATAATGCAATCTCTCCGCAGATACTTGGAGATAAGGACAGGGCGATTGCATTGTTCCACGTATAGTGACATGGATATTGAGATCATATCTCAAATCCAGATCGCGGGCCTCTCATAGATGCTTGATTAAATCAAGACCGTAAATCTAATCTTCTCATTGTATCTGAATCATATTCAGATCAATGTCCAACACTTGGACCAAGATTAGATCACTTCTCTACTGAGAGGAGTCACTAAAATCCAGACCCGTTTCATCACTCCCTAGGAATGGAAGCGTCATGGTTATACAACCGTTTATGATCAAATCACCCTCAGGTATTCCCAATACCTGTACATCCTGCATACTGGAAGACTCAGACTAAACCCGAAGTATCGGATCAACTTTATACTGTCTACTTCATGGTTTTATCAGTAAGTTTCTCATTCGCTCATTGGGAGTTGGTATCGATCATACACTTTCCAAAAGTGTATATCATACCTAGGTCTTGATCATATACTAAAAGTATATATCAAACCTACAAATTCAGTCAAGCTTCCAAAGCGAGACGACCATGCGCATGGAATTTGATTCTTCCCAATATCTCATGAGTGAGCTCATGTCTTCCGGTTCAGTAACTGAACCTCTATGATCCCTTTGAGAGATCGTATTACTCATATGCCCTTATATGCACACCAGCGCGCCGATGTATAGACCTTGATTAGGTCATCAACCTATTGGTCTGCCAAATGTACACACTCAGACATATAGTAACACATCTGTCTCCGGTCAGAGGATGCGTGCCTATATCATGACAGCATATGATATAGGACTTTGGTTATCTCGATCTTGTTAAGTCAACTCTTTAACCTAACTAATCTGACACCTCCGAATCTCTATTCCTATGCAGAGGACCTGCATCAAGAGGTCGGTCAGATATCAGCCTTCAGATATAGGATTGCCATCTCCTACTGAGGCTGGAGATCATCTCTTAATAATCATTTGACGGTGCTTGATGAGTCCTCAATCTAACTCTTTAGATATTCATCCAAGCACCAGCCTCTATGATTCAATAGTTGAATCAACAGCTGTATGATCATCAAGATGGCCATGGTACATAACCCTAATTGTACTAAGGGACCTATTATACAAATTATTCATTCTTCATTTCAGATCAGGGAATGATATTTGCAATAACATTTATTGCATAATGGCTCGCCGTGGGCTCGCATTTCCAACACTTCTAGCCTTCATATTAGTACTAGCCTCCGTCTCAGGGAAACATCTGGAGGTACAATTATCAGCATGGTCCTCAGCAGTCTGGATACCGTGGACAAGGATATCACCAGCAACTGGCTACTACATATCACCAGAATTCACAATATTCCTCCAACCCTCCTCTTCACCAATTCTCTCAGGGTTACCAATCGCAGTCTCAGCCATCATACCAGCATTCTAGGCCCCAGCAGGGGGATTCTTCTGAGATTGTACCAGTTAATCCAGCCCTGGCATGCCTTGAACAATTGATGAAGAATATGACCGAGATGAACCAGAAGATCGACGACTTGACGACTGCGAAAATAGTTATCCCTACTCAAGTTGAGGCAAATCCGAACAACTTCCGACGCAAGGAGCAGGTAGTCAGCAGTGTCCAACCCGATTCAGGTGAATTAAATTATTTTTTATCTAATGTTGTTACTCTCAGGAGCGGTAGGACACTCCAGCCATCAGCCACTGCGAAAGGAAAGCATCTTGCATCTGATGGTGAATCATCAGCCAGGCCAATGCCAGGGCCACGAAGCCTTTTTGGAGCAGCACCATCAATAAGAAAATCACAAAAAAATGAAGAAAACAATAAAACACAAAAATATAACAACAACCTCGGTGGAGATAGGCCAGCATTGGAGACGTCTGCACCTGCTACAGAGCCAGCCACAGACGGAAGGAATTTTGCACTTGCAACGAGTCCAACGCCAGCACCTGACACCGAGCCTGCCATTTTTGGTCCACATCTTGTAGATGATTCTATTCCTTTTTGCCATCTACCTGTAAACAACAATATGGACAATATTTTCAATGACACTGGTGAAGAGTTTGTAAATATTCCTTTTCCAGAAGCAACGAAAAAACACAAAAAAATGAAAATTTTGAAAAATGCTTTGTCTGGCCCTGCTATCATAGAAATCAACCAAAATTTGGTACTGAACATGCCATTGATGAAAGCTCTTGAGTACATGCCTGTTGTAAAGAAAGGATTGAAAGAGGCATGTACAACCAAGCGCACGCCTCACCCTCACAACTCCAGAAGCAAGGGTGGCAAGTCCTAAAAGCATATCCTCACAATGGCCATAGTTAATGCCATCAGCAACCTCCGGATAAAAAGCCAGATATGGGAGCACCTCTTGTGTGTTGTCAGATGTTCAATCAGGAATTTGAACGAACACTTCTTGACAGCGGGTTGTCTATCAACCTGATGCCAGCTTCGCTACTTACGGAATTCAGGCTAGGACCACTCAAGCCTACAAAGATGATTCTGTAGTTCGCAGAAAAGTCAGTTAAGCAGCCTAGGGGCCTGTTGGAGGACGTGATAGTCACGGTTCAGGGGAAGCAGTTCCCGATGATTTTATGGTACTAGATATGGACGTCCCCGCTCCATTGCTCCTTACCCCAATCATACTTGGAAGACCATTCCTGTGGACGTCAAATGCAGTAGTGAACTATGGGATGGGAGAGATCACTTTTAATGCTGGCAAGGAAACAATCAGAGTAGAGACCCCGCCTGAGGAAGCACAAGCAGAACGACCATCTGCATCATGCGCAAGGGTGATTGAGTATTCTGACGACTGCGACTTTCTAGTAGAAATTCAAGACACCAACTTATTCTTGGATGACAATGAGATCCATGAACTCCTCTGCCCCGAGGAGGGAGTGAAGATCGCAGTCGAATTTCCCCTTATCGACCAGGATGAGGAACTCGTTGATGTGCTGAATGAGACTGCTGTAGAGGTGATGTGCCTTCAAAACCAAGAGCAAATTGCTAAGGAATCTTGTAATGAAGAGGAAATCATTGAAGCATTATGTCAAAATCTGAGTGAAAAGGCAGAACATGGTATGGTGGACACCGAACAGATGAAAGAATCTCAACCAGAACTAATAGCTGAAGTCACTGTTGAAGCAGCTCCGACCCCACCAGAATTGAAACCCTTGCCCTCCAACATGAAATATGCCTTTCTTGCATGAGAACCGAACATGTACCTGGTCATTATTAATGCACACTGACCGAAGACCAAGAATCTCGTCTGATGGAGGTTCTTGAACGCAACCGTAAGGGGATTTGCTGGCAAACTTCGGATCTCCATGGGATCAATCCATCACTGTGCTTGCATCACATTTTTCTGGAAGACGACTGCAGGCCCTCTCGAGAACTTCAGAGAAGATTAAATCCTAATCTACGGGAGGTTGTTATGAAAGAGATTCAGAAATGGTGTCCGACAGCAAATGGGTGAGCCCTCTACATGTAGTGCCAAAGAAATCGGGGATCACCATCGTAAAGAATGACAAAGGAGAGGAGATCGCGACCAGAGTACCCACTTCGTGGCGAGTGTGTGTGGACTACAGGAGACTTAACCTCGCCACCAAGAAAGACCACTTTCCTTTACCCTTCATTGACCAGATCTTGGAAAGATTGGCCGCGAAGGAATAATTTTGCTTCTTGGATGGATACTCTGGATATAATCAAGTTTCTATTGCTCCTGAAGACCAAGAGAAGACCATGTTCACCTGTCCTTTTGGTACATATACCTTCAGACAGATGTCGTTCGGGCTTTGCAACGCCCCAGCCGCATTTCAGAGGTGTATGCTTGCAGTTTTTGCCGATATGGTGGGCAGTTTTCTTGAGGTCTTTATGGACGATTTTTTGGTCTATGGGGACTCATTCGATCAATGTCTGGAATATTTAGACTGAGTTTTGCGGAGGTGCTACGAAGTAAATCTTGTGCTCTCGTGGGAAAAGAGCAACTTCATGGTGACCGAAGGAATCGTGTTGGTTCATGTTGTTTCTAAACGTGGCATGGAGGTTGACCTAGCCAAGGTGGAGGTAATTTCCAAACTTGAGCCACCGACAACAATCAAACAAGTCGGGTCATTTTTAGGCCATGTCGGTTTTTACCGACGATTCATCAAAGATTTCAGCAAATTGGCCAGACCGTTGACTGGGTTGCTCGACAAGGAGAATGAATTCATTGTGGATGATCGTGTGCTCCTTGCCTTTCATCAGCTAAAAGAACTCATCACACAGGCTCTTGTCTTACAGCCACCAATTTGGACTCAGCCTTTTGAGATAATAACCGATGCGTCAGATTATGTCATTGGTGTTGTGCTTGGACAGAGGAAAGACAACATACCGTTTGCGATTCACTATGCTAGCCGGACGCTCGATGAACCCCAGCGAAACTACACTGTCATGGAAAAGGAGATGCTAGCAGTAGTTTTTGCCCTGGAAAAGTTCAGATCCTACCTCCTTGGATCCAAAGTAATCGTTTACACTGATCATTCGGCCATTCGGTACTTACAGCAAAAGAAGGACGCCAAACCATGTCTCATTCGGTGGATCCTTCTCCTTCAGAAATTTGACTTGGAAATTAAAGATAAACCTGGGGTAAAGAATGTGGTGGCCGTTCATCTATTGAGGCTTCCTGAACCGGAATCTCCAGACCTGAACCTGCAGCCAATCACAGAGATCTTTACAGACGAGGCAATTCTTTCAGTCACCTCACTTCCTTGGTATGCAGACATCGTGAATTATCTGGTGACCAAGAAAATCTCACAGGATTGGCCGAAGTTGAAAATAGACATATTCTTATCTAAAATCCATTTCTACCAGTGGGAGGATCCGTATTTATTTCGTGAGGGGCAGATTGTATCTGGAGAAGGTGCGTTCCTCAGGAGGAAGTTCCAAGTGTCCTCGCCATATGCCATGACCAAGATTCTGGAGGACATCATTCAGGCAAACAAACGGCAGAAAAATTCTTCAAAGTGGCCTCTGGTGGCCTTCACTATTCAAAGATGCAGATGACTATGTCAAATGTTGCACTGACTGTCAGAAAATGGGCAGAACCATAGGAATGAGAGATACGATGCCTTTGAAATTCATTCAGATATCAGATGTCTTCGATGCATGGGGCATCGACTTTATGGGTCCATTTCCCAACAGTCAGGGCTATGAGTATATTCTGCTTGCTGTCAACTATGTAAGTCATTGGGTGGAGGACTGTTTGTCGAATTCTTGAGAGATCACATCATAGCACGGTTCGGGATCCCCAAAATTCTCATATCATACGGGGGTAGTCATTTCATAAACAGAGAGGTGAAGAAGCTGACCCAGGAATTCTGCATTGAACATCGTGTTGCTTCACCATACCACCCGCAGTCCAATGGCTTAGCTGAATGTTCATACAGGGAGATTAAGACAATTCTACAAAAGTGTGTGCGTCCGAATCACAAGAACTGGTCTCAACTATTTGATTCCGTTCTTTGGGCTTACAGAACAGCGTACAAGTCACCCTTGGGAATGTCTCCCTACCGCCTTGTGTATGGCAAGCCATGTCATCTGCCCGTTGAACTCGTTCACAAATCTTTGTGGTCCATCAACATATGTAATTTGGATCCCGAGCGAGCAGGGAAGAGCAGAAATTGGATCTGAACAGATTATTGGAATTCCGAGATTATACATACGACAACAGCCTGATGTACAAGGAGAAGGTCAAAACATGGCATGACAAGCATATCTGCCACAAGTCCTTCGAGCCGGGTCAGAAGGTGTGGTTGATGCAAAATTAAAGATCTTTCCAGGAAAATTGAAGAGCAAATAGACTGGGTCATTTATGGTTAGGCATGTGCGTGACAAAGGAAGTGTATTGATATCTAATTTGTCAGCTGACGCACAACCATTTGTAGTCAACGGACAACTTCTGAAGCCTTACCTTGAACATGATACATTCATATATGTCGTTGACTCTATTCAAGTAATCTACATGGATGAGCTGAATACTTCCAAAATATCAGAGGAAGGCGAAGCAGAGACAAATGTTTTTTAATGACTTTTCTTCTTTTCTTCTTTTCCTTCCATCCTATCTTATTCTACCGACACGATGTCATCCCCTTCATCACTGCTACACTTAGGATGTACCTTATCCTAAGTATAGGGGGGATGAGCATCCCTAGTTGTTCATATCCACTTTCATCTCTCTTCTTCTTTTCTTCTTTTCTTCTTTTCCTCTTCTATCTTCTTTATCCACCGAAAAGGTATCGCCCCTTCTTATCAGACTTCTATACTTAGGACATACTTTGTCCTAAGTATAGGCGGGTGTGCACCCCGAATTAATTCTATTATTTGATCCTCTCCACTGTCTCCTCTTCTTGTCCATACTTAGGGGTATCTTACCCTAAGTATAGGGGGAGACAGTCTGAGTACGATCTGTTTATTCCCTCCCTTGACCCTCCTTGCTTTGTGTACAGTCTGCTATACTTAGGATTATTTGATCCTAAGTATAGGGAGGACGGTCGACTTCTCATTCATTCATCTCTTATTCATTTATCCTTTAGATTTTCCTATACTCAGTACGAGTTATGTCTTCTCTTTTCTCTCTGATCTATGAGGACATAGCTCAAGCTAAGTATAGGGGGGTCGTATATACTGCGTATATACTTTAGCCATAACTCGTACTTTCATATTTTTACTAATAACTATGGCTAATAATTCTTATAAAAGTCAATAAAACCCTAATAAAAAGATCTTGATTATTCCTCAAAATCTTTTTGTATATACTGATTAATAGATCAGGTGAAAATGTTTTTTGCAAAATGTTTGAAAAATAGTATGAAAATCTTTGTGAAAAGCTTTTGAAAACTATTTTGAAAACGTTTTGTTACATGTTTTCAACCTTTCTAAAACATTTTGATTGTAAAAATTATTTTCTTTGTATAAAATAAAATGTTTGAAAAATGATTTGCAAATGGTTTGAAAAATGGTTGCAAAAATATGTGAAAAATCTATATATACTATTTGGAAAACCTTTTGCAAAATGATTTTCAAAAGTGTGTACATGTTTGTAAAAACTATTTGTAAAAATTATTTTGGACTATAGTTTTCAAAAGTGTTTGAAAAACCTGTGTCAAATAAGTTTGAGGAATACATACATCTCACCAAAATTCTATGTATATATCTATAAAATTGACCACTTACCCTTAAATGCAAGATGCATTCCCGTGTAAATATTTGTACCTAATTTTTAGCCAAAACCATTCGTTTTCAAAAATCCCAAAAACATTTGCAAAATGAAAATCCAAAAACATTTGAAAAATTTCCTTGAAAAATCTAAAAAATGCATATGCATCATCTTTTCAAAAATCCATAAAAAGTTCAAAATCTTTGAAAATTGCATCACAAAAATAATTTCTGCATTTGCATAGCATGATCATTTTTCGGATTGAGTTTGAAAGTTGAACGAGTCTAAGTAAAATCCGAAGATTGGACTTGGTTGGACCTTAAAATCTACCTAATTAACAGGAACCTTATAGGAACTAGAATTGAGGTACTTCAGGTCTAGTTGACTTAATTCTTTGAGGATCACAAGGCTTGGTTCAATGGATTCTTGACTGCCTAAGTAGAGTATTTCGGAGCACACGCACGACTCTTGTTGATAATGACCTAACTTGGACATATGCACCTTTCACATGGCTCAACTCAGTTGGAGTGGTGAGGGGGTTGGATTTGTCGGTATGAGACGCACACAGGTGGAAACACTTGTCCTCCTCTAGGGAGGGAAGTGCATCCCAACCCATCCAGTGATGATGAGTTTCGAGGACAGGAGATTGTGGGTTGCAATAAAGCTTCAAAAGAGGGATAGTCTACTGGCTCAAGAGGAAAAACTCCCTATGTAAATGCTACTGTATATAGTATTCAAAAAAATGCAAAAAGCAAAAACTCCAAAAAAAATGGACAGGCATGTACAAAAATAAAAATGCCTGCCGGAGTGTACATATGTGTACAGTCAAATAAGCAAGATTGTGCTTCAAAGTCAAATCATGTGAGCCTGCAGCTGGATGACTTGACTACACTGGTCATGCATCCTAGGATAGGTAGCTACACTAGCTACCGTCCATTCTTCTCTTCACCCCCTCCTCTTGAGTTGGTTGCCACTTGAACTTAGAAGGGAATACCCAGCTCCTTGAGGGATGAGTTGTTGGATTAGGGAATCATTGGGTTGTCATATTGGAGAAGTCAGTCTCTTTGTCATTTCAGTTGGGGAGAGACACCATCACTTACACTGTACGAGTCAGATTCATAGTCATAAGGGTTTGCGTATGAGTTGAGATATTTCTGACCTGGCTATTGAGGAGACTTGAGCAGAGTTTTGGGATTCTCGGAGGCTGTTAGATTTCAAATTCGGTTCTCATTAAGGTTCTGCCCGCACTAAAATTCCAAAGGTCCGATCTCATCTCCAAACTTTGATTTTGTGAAGACAAGTTTGATCATTAAATTTAATCCACATTTCTTCTTTTTCTTTTCTTTGTTTTTCTTTTCTGCACTTATTGCATAAGTGTTTGCTAGGGACTAGCAAAGGCAAGTATAGGGGGATGATGAATCTACGTTTCATCATCTTTATTCTATCATTTTAGCCTTAAAAAACCTAGTAAATGCGTGTAAATAGGCTTAATATAGGCATTTTAGCATTCATGCATCACTGTGTAAATATTGTACAAAATGTGGTTTTTACAGCCAAAATTATAGAATAAAGAAAAGAAAAAAAGAATAAAATATTGTAAATATTTTATGATCCGAAACCCCGAGACCTAAGTATCTCGATGACTAGGTCGACAAGGAATAAAGGAGGGGGGATAAGGGCCAAAATACAACAAAAATACCTTTTATTTAATTCATTCTCTATTCATTTTGGGACCTATTTTTGGTTCCACTTTTTATACTTCAAATAAAGAAACTTTGTACATGAAAGTTGTAGATAATTTCATATAGAAAAATACAAAATTGATTTCACTAAAAGATAATGTGTAGATAAAAAGTTATGATTTGAATAAAATTCTAGAATCCCAACTTCCCAGACCTGTATCTCCCTAGTAAAAGCTCAAAATGCATCAAACGCACCTTTAATTGTATATAATTTAAAATAAGCTATTTAATGGTGATGGTTTCACATTTGGAGGAGCTACAGTTTGAAAGTTGAGTTTTGGACCCCTATTGCATACTTGTACAGATTAAAATATTCATTTTATTATTTATTCGTTATTTTTAACATTTTATATTTTTACAATTTTGTAAATATTATTTATAATTAATGTGTAAATTAAAATCAGAATAAAAACCTAAAAAAATACAAAATAAAAATACTTGTATATAATACATAGGTATAGGACCTATACACACGCCTATATAATTCATACTTATATTTTATTAAGTGTATTAAATACATCAAAAAAATAAAATAAAAATATACTTAAGTGTATAAAAATTTATAAATTTATAAAATAATAGACAAGAATAAATAAATTAAATTATGAAAATAAAAATAAAATATTAAAATATATAGATATAGATACCTATAAAGGGTATAAATGGCAACTTGTAATTATCAATCTCGAAAAAATAAATAAAAATTACCATAAAATAATTTATTAAATAATAAATAATTTTTATTTAATAACCTAAAATCAATAAATTCAATTACTATTTTTAAATGATTTTTGAATTATTTTCTAGGGATTTTTCCTGGTTGGTCCACGTGGACCAACCAGGTTGGTCTCACAGTTGACCTCCGGTCAACTGTCTGACCTCCTCTTGTAGCTTGTCAGGACGTTGGTTTTTTGCCATCTTTGAGAATTTTTGCATATCACATCTTGCATCCTTTGGCAATATGGTCTTTGTGACTTTTTGTCCTCGAAGATTGATGATTCACGCCCTAGTGTTTCCTAGGGGAGTCGGTCATCGATTCGTAAAGATTTCTCTCGATCCTTGGGGCCTCTCCACTCCGGTGTCAACCCTTGAAATATCCCCCCCCCAACCTTCCTCTCTCTTTTGATCCCTTTACCTCCATTTTCGTTGCTTGTTCTTGAGTGGTGTGAGCTCCCGGTGACAGCAGGAATCCATAGCATCCGTCCTTGCATCGTTTGGAGTCGAATCGAGGTGCATCCAGCCGTCACCGGAGCTTCGCCCGAAGCTCAACCACTTCTGTATCCGGTGAGCCTCTTCCTCTTCTTTTTGTTTCATTTGATAGTTTAGGTCTAGTATAGGCTAGGGTAGTAGTAGTTTCGCGTTTTATTTAGTTTACTGTCGTGATTTCATCAATCGAACCCACAGCGGAGCTGAGCTCCGCCCTCAGTTCCCGGTCATTCCAAGCATCGAATCACCCATTGTTCGCCACCATCTCGATCATCTCCGCATTCCATTTCCCTGACGCGCCTCCATCTCCTCTGATCTCGAGCAGATCAGCACGTCTGTGGGTCCTCCTCCGTCGTTCCCCAGACCCACTCCAAAACGCCTCATCTTCATTCATTTGACACATCTGAAAGTGCCTTTCGCTTCGATTTTGCTCCCTTGTGCTAACCCTCAGGAAATGGACACAAAAAGGGCTCAATCGAGTCTCATACATCCAGGACGCACTGCCCAGGCACTCGAGCTTTGCCCGGCCTTGTCATGCTACCTCAGGACTTGAGTATAGGTCCATTCGACGCGGATTTAGCCCAGGAGTCTTTTACACTATCTCCTGGTCTCAGAGGAGCCAAGTGGTGGCTGGAATCAACAGCCAAAGCTCACCGGTGAAGCTGTTCTTCATGAGTCTCCCTCGACCGTCAGATCAAGGACACATCCGAGGAGTAGCAGCCACCGTTGGATCGTCCGAGTGCAGCCACCATTTATCATATATGAGATCTTATCTCCAATGCAGGATCAGGCGAGCCAGATCACATCTTGACTGTCACTTAGCGTGCGCCTCTCAGCCGTTGGATCGAGGGCGCGTTAAGTGAAGGCATGTCAGCCGTCCGATCATTTCGAGGGACTTTTGAAAGTATACCCCTATGACTTTTTGTATTTCTTTTCAGTACTTTAACTCGCTTAATTAGTTTAAAATTTATGTACTATTTGCACGTAAACCCTTGGACTTTTCACATATTTGCAAAAAGGCCCCTGCCAGTTTGTAGTTTCTTATTGTTGCCTCTATTTATTGCATGCATCCATAAATCACTAAAAATCCCTAAAAAATACCTTAAGCTCATGTTGCATCCTAGTTCCACGCCATATTTTTATTTTCCATTTTTGTTGAATTTTATTATTTATAAAAATTCAAAAACATGCATTTTCACTACTGTTTGCATTATAAAATCCATAAAAATATAAAGACACCTCAGAAAATTCTCAAAACAATATATTTTGTGTATTTCAGTGTGTTCTAACTTCAGTCCAAAAATCACTAAAAAATACAAAACCAAACTCCTAAAAATTAGAAAAGCCCAAAAACCTTCCTTAAAAATTTTACAAAAATACAATTTCAGTTTATGTATCTTCTCTATTTTATTGCCTTGATTTTAAAATTAATTTGAGGAATTTTGGACATTGTTTGCTATTTTTCACCCTCATTTTAATTTCGGCCAACACTTTCATTCACTGTTTTCAGTATTTTTGACTTTAGAAATACCAAAACAATTAAGAAAAATCTAGAAAAAATCATAAAAACATTAGAAAAATATAAAAAGACCAAAAATACGTCATTTCCTTATTTTTCATTATTTTTACCCATTTGTATAAATACTCTATCCCTCTCTCTCTTATATTGTATATATATTCTATTATTGATAAAGAAAATATAAAAATATAAAATACAAAATGAAAATATAAAATCAGTAAATTAAAAATCAAAATACAAAAAATAAAATTAAAAATATAAAAATATAAAAAAATTCAAAACCCTCAAAAAAGTCCCAATTGGCTAAGTAGTTCATTAGACACAAGACTTGACATTTTGTCTGCTTACTTTACTCCGTGCTTCCTGTGTTCGACCCCTACTTGCTTGCCACTGTACATTCTTAGTAGGGTATAATAAATTTTGTTCCTTGCTCTTGATTGCTTAATTGATTGTGTGGGTTGATTGTTGACAAACGTGAAGGCTTGAGTAGTCACCTCAACGATAGTGAGTATGATCTGTCAGACCATTATTTAGCGTCTCTCGTCTAATAGTTTTTCAGTAGTACATGTTTATGTGTGTCTTATTATGAATCTTATCATATGATGAATCTTCTAAGATGGGTGGTCTAAGTTACGAAGGGCACATACAAATTTGAACCTATACTACCATTTGCCTATTCTAATTTCGCCACTCAAGTTGAGAACCACTCTCGACACAATCACACAAAAAAATAATGCCAAGTCTCTTTTACACACGTGAGCTCTCAAACAAGAGCCGCTGAAAAGAAGCAATTACCAATATTATTGAAAAGTATTTACAAAAAAATAAAATGCAGAAAATATATCCTAAGACTCTACACTCTCTCATGACTTGACTCGATCTTAAATTTAATGTGAATTCTTTAGTCAGCTTATAACCAGAAAAGTTGGCCTACACTGCTCCCAAGTTTCTCGGCTACATAAAAGGTCGCTCTGTCGTGTCAATTCGCTCGTACAAACATAAGATGGTGGTCAGATAAATAAACACAAAATAAAAATAAAGCAAACAAAATAAATAATAATAAATGTAGGGAAATAAACAAAGAGATAATTATAAGAAAAACTGAGGGTCAGACTACCTGGGGGTGAAAAACTAAGAAAAGATTTTTCTAAAAAAACAACCTAAGCCATGCCTACCAAGCAACGTCGCCATTGGAAAAATCCAGAATTATCCTCGCTAATTATGTGGAATTAATGTTCAAATTCTTTGAAGGTGGGCAATTCAGACTAATCAAATAGGACCACTTAATTTAATTTATCGATTAATGCGAGTGGTCAATTTATATTTTACTTGGGTAAGCCCAAGGTCGAACTTAGGGAGGTAACTAACTCCTTAGGCAGATTATTAGTCGATTTAGAACTTAGATTTTCAAGGAAGCATTTTTTAATTTTTTTATGAAAAAAGAATGTCATGCAAAATCAAGTTAGTTTAAGGACTAAAATGAAAATTACAATCAAATCTAGATCAAAAATTCTCAAACATGGCCAGAAGTGAAATATGATAAAATTAATGCTGTACAATTTTTTTTGTAATTTTCTGATGCAAAATAAATTAATTACGAATTAAATATGTATGTAAGGTAACTTTAACAAATTAATTTCAATAAATAGAAAACGTAATTATTTTGAGAAACTAAAATTATCTTAGATGTATCAAATGAAAATCTATCCAGAAAAAAAAATTAAATATTAAAAATGTTGAGTATATAGTCTATTAAAATTTAATTACTTTAATCATTGTTTAATTTATTGTGACCTCGATATACATGAAAACATCATGAACTTTAGGCACTATGTAGAACAAACTAAAATATGCTTGCAATGAATTTTTTTAAATTTTTGGAGCAATGGTTAATTTAATATTAATTCCAAATCGCATAGTGGGCAAAATATGCAATTTTTAACTTAAAAAATTATATTAAAGAATCCATACCTCACGAAAATAAATCAAATATCCACAAGATAAAGATTAAGTTTTTCCACAAAATACAATTTTTAGAATTAAAAAATGATGCGAAAATGAGACTCAAACAAATATGCAAACATATGGTTCCAAATGTAATTATAGAAAAGAATAAGAAAAAAGAAATTTGCAGATGCAATTACTCAATGAGGGGTGTATGAAATTTTTCTGGGAGGCATGTGTTAGGCACGTGCCTGGTGGCTGATGTGGATCTTTATGTGAGTGTGGGGGTGAGGAACCATAGGAGGGAGAGGAGAGAGAAGAAGGCGGAGGCGCCCCATCGTAGAATGCAGAGCAGGGAGTGCGAGGAAGCGGGGAAGTGCGCACCACGTGACACACAAGGGCACGACCATGTTGCAAGAAAAAATAATTAATTAAATTAAATTAAATTAGAAAATATAAATAAAAAATATAAATAAGTAAAATAAGTAAAGAATTATATAGATAAATAAATAAAGAATAGAAAAATGGTAATAATAAAATAATAAATAAATAAAATAAATAAATGGAATGAAATGAAATGTGTGACACGTGGAGGCCCTAAAAAATAAAAATTAAATTCAAAAAATCAAAAAGAAATAATAAGAAAGGTCAGATAAAAAAAGTTGTTAACATGAAAGTTGTTCGTCTTCATGAGATCTACAACTTTTATGAAAGATCCAAAATCAAAATAAATCATTTGTATAAAAGAAATTTTTGTGGCATTCTATAGATATAAAATACTATATTTTGTGTTTTGTGAACTTCTTTTCATTTTTAAATAAGATAAAAAAATCAAAATAAAATCATAGGAAATATATAATAAATATTTACAACTTATATAAATTTTTAGATTTTTAATAATTAATAAAAAATAAATAAAGGGACATATGTACAATATATAATGATAGGCCCAAAATCCAAGGTTCACATACGAACTCCGATTTTTTTGAATTTGATCTTTTTTAAGGTGATCGATCATACGTTAATTCAAACGTTAGTAGAGGTCCACAGGCGATTGCATGAGAGATATATTAACATTTAAAGATTTGTATTTTCACTTTAGGGTTTGAGTTTTACTGGTCAATTTCACAAGTTAGAATTTTTTATATTTTTCATTTATTAATGTTAGTAATATGTACTCTACATAGTTGATTTTATTCAATTCTGAGTTAGCGAAAAATACATAAAATTAAGGGAAAATGGTATAACACATGTGATATTTACATGGGAATTTGGCTTCTATTTTATTCAAATATCTATGTTAAAATGCAGATATTATTTCTAAATGCATGAATAAAAATAATGCAAAATAAATGGATAAATGCAGCTAATTACTTGGGAACAAAGCTCTATTTTAAACTTTTAGAGTGATGAATCACATACTCATCAGTAAATGGCTTGGCTAATGTATCAGAAATATTATCAGTAGAGGCAACCTTGGTGATCGTGATATCACCACGATTTTGGATCTTCGAGATGATGTGATATTTCCTCTCCGTGTATTTGCTTCTTTGATGGGGTTCCTTCTCTTGCGCTATGGCACTCATGTTATCGTAGATCAATGGAATGGGAGATTGCGATGAGGAAACTACACCACCTGACAAAACTTGTGTACCCACACATCCTTTCTAGAAGCATTCGATACAACTATGTATTCTGCTTCAATTATTGAGTTAGCCATGATTTCTTACTTCTTGCTTCTCCAGCTCACAACACCAATATTCAACAAGAATAAGAACCCTTAAGTTGACTTCATATCATCCACATTTGATCGGAAGTCTACCTCTACATACCGTAAGACTTGGAGATCATTATCTACATAAACCAAGACATAGTCTTGAGTTCTTCTTAGGTACTTCAATACGCTTTTCACTACAGTCAAGTGTTTCTCTCCATAGCAAGATTGGTAATTGCTTATCATTCCCACTTCATGATAGATGTTTGCTCTTGTACACATCACGGCATACATAAAGCTTCCTCGAGGTGATGCATAAGGGCATTAGGCCATGGTTTTTGTATCCCCAGTAGTTATAGGAGCCATCCCTTCAGATAGATGAATAACATGTCTTAAGGGAGGAAGTCTTTCTTAGAATTATCCACATTGAATCTTTCCAAGATTTTTTTGATATATCCTTATTGTGATAGTCCCAATACCCACTTTTCTCTATTTCTGAACAACTTCAAATCCAACATATAAGAGGTTTCTCTGAGATCTTTCATCTCAAAATTATGGGACAACTAGATCTTAACACAAATCATAATCCCAGTATTATTCCCAATGATAAGTATGTCATGTACATAAAGCACAATGAACACGATGGCGCTTTTACTAAGCTTCTTGTACACATATGGTTAATCCAGATTTTGCAGAAATCATAACTCTTAATGATTTCATCGAATCGGATGTTCTAACTACGAGAAGCATGTCTGATCCCATAGATGGATTTTTTCAGCTTGCACACTTCACCTTCCTCATCCTTGAAGACTTGGGGTTGTATTGTCTAAGCTCTTCTCGGGTATTTTTATTTAGATGTAATACGAACAAATGTATTCGTAACCCAATCAAGCGTCAACAAAAAAAGTATTTGATTCTCAAGCTAAAATAAATATAAAAAATGTAGCAAGAGAGTTTTGTTACTTAATTTGCATGTATAGCAATAGGATCGAACTCAGGGAGGGTACAAATCCCGAGGGTTATTCTAATAATTGAAAAGTCAACGAAAAGAATAAGGAATCTCAATGTAAACTATGCTTGGTTTTTTTAATTTATTTTCTTATTTTTTATTTTGAATTTTTTATACTTTTATTTTAATTTTTAGTGGTGTTTAGTTTTGCATATTTTTAATTTTCAATAATGCAATTTCCAAAGAAATTTTATATATAAAAATAAAGAAGGGCTAATCTTATTTTTAAAAGATGGTAAAAATGACCAAAAAGGTCAAAATAAAATTCTTTTGTGTTTTATATTTTTCTAATTTTTTGGTGATTTTTGCAGGATTTTTGAAGTTTTTATGTATTTTCTAAAAATTAGAAATTGAAAATAATGTTAAACAGTGAATAAGCAAGGATATTTTCCAATTTAAAACTGTCAAATTAACTCAAAAATGATTGCATTTATTTTTCCTAAAAAGTATAATAAATTATCTACAAATAGGAAGTGAAACCACAATTTTAGTAGTTTTCTTTAATTTTGTATTACTTTTATAATATTTTTGATATTTTGCCATTTTTTGTCTTTTACAATAATTAATGCGTGAAATTTGCATAGAAAATAAAATATACAAAAAGTATTCTAATTTTTAGAATTTTTGATGCAATATCACATTGAAAATTGCGATGTTTTTTTTAATAATATCATATAAAAATAAATTGCAATGCAAATTTTACACTATAAAGAGACAAGTGAAAGGAACTTAATCTTATTTTAGGAGAATTTATTAAGCATAAACAACAATTATTTTGATGATAAAAACATGCAAAAAAAGTATGGAATACATGAACAAAATAACAATTTTTCAATGTTTTTACATCAACATATAACAAAAATAAAATGCAGGGACAAAGTAGCATTTTACCTAGTATAGGGTGTGCGATGCACGTACGTATATGGTAGGGGTAATTTTGCAATTCTTAGAACCTCCAAGGGTCTAAAGTGATATTTGCCCAAAAAAATAAAGCAGGCATATGTGCCTCGCACGTGTGCCACTAGGGTTGAAGCAAGCCCTACATTTTTTTGTTCCAAAGCAAAAAGGGGGGACATGTTGCCCCTTCCTCTCTTTCCCTCGAATCAAAAGGGCGGTTATGGCGTTCGTCCAAGAGTGTTACTCAAGCGGTTGTGCTAGCTTCCTCTGAGTGCAGTGGACCTTCAGGTTTGAGGGCAGTTGGGTTGTGTGGTGGTCGACAAAGAGGAGACACATGCCAACGGTTCTCACAATGGCGGAGAGCGAACTGGGGAGCTGCGGGTAGATATGCTGCTCCATGTGAAGATGGATCCTTAGAGCGGTGGAGGGGAAAATGAAGGCGTCTCAGGTTACTCCAAGTGGAGGTGCTCCTACAGGGAATGTGGTCGATACGATGACGACAGTCAAGCTCCAGGCGACAAGGCGATGTTGCACTAGAGAAGCATCCCGATGGTAAATGGGAGTAATCAATTCAAGAGATGGGTGGCGGAGCAACGTGAAGGTGTTGTGTGGTCTCACCGTGAATTGTAGAGGTGTAGAGCGGCTAGGGCGGTGATCAACGGTGAAGGATGAGGTGTGATGTGAGGTGACGGCGCGTAGTCGATGACGATCTTCGAAGGGTTGCTGCTCCTGGAGGTGGGCGGCGGCGGTGCTTACAAGTGGAGGGCGTGGCTAGGCGATAATGGGGGCGACATACGTATTTTAATCTTTGGAGTGGCGGAGTGGTTGTGGAGGGGCTCGCTCCATGCAGAGGAGCTCGCTCCAGTCAGAGGAGGTTATCTGATGATGGCAGCTCAGTGGACAAGTGGTATTCATCAATGAAGGCGGAGATGTTGCCCTCCAAAAGATTTTTTTCCTTTTTTTTGAAAGCAACAAATGGATTTTTTGTAATACTTTTTTTTAATTCATGCATCTGTAATAAATAAGAATACAAAAACTGGCGTGAGCACAACGGCTCAGTCTACAAATAATCAAACAGGAATTAATGGGTGAGGAGGATTCGACGGTGGTGATGGATTGGAACCATGTCTTCGTCCACCATACGCGATCGAAGGAGATAGATCGTGTGAGATAGGACGTGAATGTATAGGGACTAAAAGGTGGATGTGAAATCAGATCAGATCAAATTTATGAAGAATATTGATTATCGATGAGAAACTATGATCTAAAAGTGAAAATTGACAACGAAAATCAAAACTAAAATTAATCATAAAATTACCTAATTAAAAGACATATATGGATTTCACTATGAGATCGGATGAATGTTATGATGGCCTCAACGAATATCGCCTCGCTGTCACCGGACAACTCAGAGGTTGGCACCTTCCTACAACAAGATTGCTCTTTGAGATTAGGCTCCTCTCACCAAAAGGATTGATCAAATGGGAGAGGAAAGAGGAGCCAAATAAATTAGAAAAAATAAATTTCAAATCTTTTTCCTTAATAAATGAATGAGCGAAGGAGAGAGCTTCCTTAAAGACAAGGGACTAACTCCTGACGTAAACAACCGGACTAGTGGAAT
Source organism: Ottelia alismoides (assembly GCA_037367405.1). Taxonomy (NCBI): domain Eukaryota; kingdom Viridiplantae; phylum Streptophyta; class Magnoliopsida; order Alismatales; family Hydrocharitaceae; genus Ottelia; species Ottelia alismoides. The sequence continues at coordinate 117,985 of JAZKJV010005000.1, forward strand.
TCCGACCTGCGGAGCATTATATAGTGATCTGGAAGCCAGCCAACGTCAAAGAAATCAAGGATTATGGAAATCAAGCGTAGCTTGTTGAAGGTGAAGTTTGTAGATGTAACAATTCCTTCTGTCGTGTATCCTCGATTGATGCTGCCTCAGATGCTGAGTTGTCGATTTTTGTATTGTGGTTACACCTATGGGTTCTGTAAAAAATGAATTAATGGAGAGGAAAAAAGAAATATGTTAGTGGTGGAATTGAATTAATCAAATTAATGAATAATTTTTGAAATTATATTATCTAGTAATAAAAAATATAAAAAAACCTAAAGAGACACCATAATGGTGGGTTAAGTATGGAATTATTAAATTATACACACAAGGTATATTATTTACATAATCAATAAATTAACTGATTAAATTATTTTTATCATTTTAGTAATTTAAAGAGTACATGTTATTAATTTAATTTTTTATGGTGGTTATTTAAGGAAATTAATTATATACATATAATACATACGATGCATTATACACATAGTTAAATAAGGAAATTATGTTATTTTATGTTTTATATATGTTTTTTATTTTAAGTATTTATTAAAAAATATTTACAATTATTTAACAAAATCATTATGTATAAAAATATGAATAAATAAATACAATAAATAAGTGGTAAAATTGTAAAAGCCACCCCATAAAACGTCTTTCAAACCGTACTCCAAAAATTATGAAACCACTGCCACTTTAAAGATAATTTAATTTAGAATACGGTAAAAGTGAGTTTCATTCAATTTGAGTTAATATGGAGCTGGAATTGGTCTTTCAATTATCGCTTTACTGCTTTTTTCTAAATGTGGGTACTTTTATTCTATCCATGATTTTATTTACAAGCTTTTTTATTATTTAAAAATATTTTTATTTACAACTTCCATTAAGAAAATTATTTAATTTGAGGTCAATTTATGAACAAATAAAATTGTGTAAGTTTTATACCAATGTACATAGAAAAAATTCAAAATAAAGAGTGAAAAGTATTACAAAATATTATTTTTTTGTATTTTCTGGTTAAAGACTCCATCTCCCCTTATTTTATTCCTGGTCGATTAGATCAAGTCTTCTCCTTTTCTCGGGGTTTGGATCAGCCTGTATCTATTACATATATATAGTCTTTTATTTTCTTTATTTTTTTCCTTTCTTTCTTTCTTTATTTATTTTATTAAAAATAGTAGTAATTGCACAATATTTACACATATGCATATTAGTAAGAATATGGATTTAGTAATATATACATGTGTTTTATAAGGGATTTTAAGCTAATATATATATATATATGTGTGATATTTAGTAATATTCATCATCCCCCTTATGCTTTACCTTTACTAGTCCCTTAGCAAACATTTATTTGAAAGAGTAAGTGAATAAAGAAAAAGAAAGGAAAAATAAATAAATTAGGGTAATATTGAGTATTAAACTTATCTTCATAAAGTTGTAATATGTAGCTCTATCAGACCTTTGGATTATTAGTATGGCGGGACCTTAATGGGAAATGGATTCAAAACCTAACAGCCTTCAAGTTCCATAAGACTTCTATTCAGGTCGCCTCAACAGTTAGGTCAGAATAAGTATACATACAGCAATTATTATGAATTTGAATCTTTACTTGTATGATGTAAGTGAAATATAGCTCCCCATCTCAAAAGTAGCAAAGAAACAGCCTCTCTCAACAAGGTAACTCTAGTCCCCCGGTCTAGCAACTCTTTTCTCAAGGAGCAGGGATATTCCCTTCTATGTTCTAGTACAGCCTGCTCAAGAAGAGGAGATGGAGAAAAGAATGTATGGTAACTAGTGTAGCTACCTATCCTTGGATGCATGACCAGTATACCCAAATCATCCAGCTGCAAGCTTACAAAAATTTACTTCAAACATCTTCTTATTTTTTATATACTTGTATATACACTCTGACAGGTATTTTACGTTTCAATCAGGCATGTCCACTTTTGGAGATCCTGTATTTTTTGTTTTTTTTTCAAATATATACAAGGTGTGGAATGTACATAAGGAATCTTTCATCTTGAGCTAGTAGACTGTCATTCTTTTGAAGCATTATTGCAACCCCAGTAGCATCCTGTCTTTAGACCTCAATGCTACTATATCAGGCCGAGATGTACTACCCTCCCTAGAGGAAGACGGATATTCCCACTAATTTTTACATACCTGTGTGCTACCCCAAGCCAAAAGATTCTGCCTCCTCACTACCTCCTCCATGAAGAGCTACGTGTAGAGTGCTTGTCCAACATAAGCCATGGTCTAGAAGAATTATGTGTGTTTCGTTAAATATTCTACTCAGACTACTTAATATGACATGTAATGTAGTCTTATGGACATAAAATTAAGTCGCTATGACCTGAAAATTCATAACTCCAGTTCTTATAAGGTTCCTCTGAAATTAAGTGGATTAAGGTCCAACTAAGCTCCATTCTTCAATTTTATTCCATTTAAATAGCAACATTATTCTGAAAAATGCACATGCAAATGCAAGAAATATATATAAAGTAAATTTTTGTAGAGGTCTATTTTAAGAGAAAAAGAGTTAGTAAAATATATACAAGTATATTGCGATTTATACAATATTTTTATAAGATTTTTTTAATCATCATTTTTTTATTTTTTCTTCTTTTTCTTTTGTTTCTTTTTTTATTTTTTAAATGGAAGGGACCAAAGTCTATATACACACATGTGGATTTTACACATTTATATACATATTCCAATAATATACAAAAAAATAATCACATTTTTATAGTCATCTAAAAGTATGAGTTATGGCTAAAATATATATACAATATATACGACTCCCCCTATACTTAGCTCGAACTATGTCCTCATGGTGATCAAAGAGCTGCAAAGGAAGACACAACTCGTGCTAAGTATAGAAAAATGAAAAGAACATTATATAACAACGACTCGAAGGATGAATAGAAGTTGGTGATCCCTGCTATACTTAGGATTAATTAATCATAAGTATAGAAGAATGTACAAAAGTGAAAAAAATCGAGGAAAAGAATTGACAAACTCAACGGCTCGTCTTGCCCCCCCCCCCCTATACTTAGGGTAGAATAGCCCTAAGTATAGAATATCAACAAGTTGGGGAAGTGAGAGATCAAAAGAATAAAAACACAAAATAGATGATATGAACAACATCACTCCCCCTATACTTAGGATAGAGTATCCCTAAGTATAAGCAACAGCAGGAGTGATGAACAGGATGAATATGAACAACACAAATCATTCACCTCTCCCCCCATACTTAGGATAAAGCACATCCTAAGTATAGCACACATATACAAACAAGAGGTAAATGATAACATGGAAGAAGGAAGGAGCAAATCAGGACGAAACACATATATACAAGGTAGACATTATTAGTGTACCTTTCAACAAGATCTAGAGTTTACGCCCCTAGTTGGGAGCAGAGGCTAGGACAACGAAGTATCGAGGTTCAGGACGGAATCTATAATGCGAACATCATACTGTTGTTGTTATCTCAATGTGAGAATAACAACATGATCAACATTGTGAACAGTGACACCCAGATAAGCGATCAGGCGGGTGTCTGCAACCGGGTTAGAAGAGAAAGTCAAGTCAGGCACCGATAATACAAATGAGATCTTCAGTTAAAGGTCAGAATGGAGTGCATGTGTGGAGCTAAAAAAATGGAACGTGGAGAAATAAGGATCAGTCATGGAATCCTCCACATCAGTCACCATCCTGAAAATGTTTAGAAAGTCAAGATCAAGATACTCAATAAGATAGCAGATGCCTGATGCCTGTAATGGAGAGATATCAGGTATAGCATCGAATGACTCAAGGGCTGACTCATCCTTGCGAGGGTAGTCAAGGAGAGAATAAAGATCAAGCTCGGAGAAATTAGAAGACTTGGTATCGTGACCCGACAACCAGGGAGTGAAATAGAGTACAGAGAACACACCGCCCGCAGATAACCCTCAGGGAGATGTGAGAAATCAGGATGATTCGGGGGAGAAAGCGAATTATCATACTTAAATAATGGGTTCTCTCTCAAAGTAAAAGAGAAGTCGTCCAATGGATCAGGAGATACAAGCTCATAGAAATTTAGGTCAAGATCAAAGAGATCATTGTTCTGCCGAATTGAAGAGATCTGAGCTGCATCCAAAGGACTAATGTATTCTGAAAGAAGAGATCTTGGGTTCTTACCATGATGAGGAATTAAATCAGATTAGGGTGGGAGGGAGGGATTAAGGGGAATGTGACTGCTAATGATCTAGAGAGAAAAGTTCATATTAACTCAACACCAAGCACAAACAAACACAATGCAAATCCCTAATTCACCAACTCAACGCAATGTGAAGACCGTAAAGGTTCGGTCAATTATCTTGTCAATTTTAGAGTTATGTGATCAAACACAAAGTTGTACAAACACGTAGGAAGGCCTGGGACTGGGGCACTAATCTTCAGTGTGTACGTGGCAAATAAAATGCGAATACAAAGAGGGGAAAACTCTCCCAAGACAATGATATGAATCAATTACATTACTTTTAAGGGTCCAAGTGATATTAGCAGTCCCGGTTTTTTATTTTTCAATTTTCACTTTTTTAATATTTTTGAATAAAAACACGTCTAATGTATTTTTCAATTTCCTTTATTCTTATATCCACAAAACAGAGGGAGGAAAACAAAAAAAACCTATGCACAAGAAAATATGAGATGCAAATGCTAGAGATAGAGGTGTGTACCTGACTCCAGCACTCTACATGCAATATGATCCGCGCATAAAAATAAAACTAAATTATATGTAAATGTAAGCGAGAACTGTCCTAAGCAGTAACTTCTATTCGGGAAGAACCAAGCTATTATTTGCCTAAGTCCAAACGATTTATGGGAAGATATATTCTTTTAGATTTTGGACCTAATAACTACATGGCTCAACCAAATAAAACCTAAGGCTAGGGCATTCAATCACATAAAACAAAATAAAATAAAGTCAGAAAACACAAATTCACGAGAAAAAAATAAAAGTGATAAAAACAATGAGAAAATAGTGATGAGGTCCCCAAGTGCACCGGCACTTAGCGAAACAGGGCACGAATAATAAGGTATATAGTGTCCTTTTACAATAGTTTGAATGAAGAAATAAATGCTAAAATCTATCTAAGTCCAATGCCCCAATTGATTGCTCTTATAAATATTATGCTCCTCCTCCTATGTTGTCCTACAACTTGATGAAGAAATAAGTTGCCTCTGCTTCACTAGAGTGCACTGGCGCTCCGAAGAAAGCAGATCAAGCTTGTCGAGCCCTTGCAAGAAAGAGGAAAGAAGTAATGTGTAAGAGGCACAATTATAAAACATTGAGCAAGAAAAAAATGAATTTGAATAAACACAATGATAATGAAAGAATGTAGAAAAATATAAACAGAAATTTACAACCAAAAATAGTAGGTCAAATGAGAAACCTAACTACCTTCGTCGTGCCTCCCCGGCAACGATGCCATTTTGTTGGTCAACATCTTCTCCTTGATTTTTAGATTAGATGTATTACAAACACAAGTAGTTGCAAGCCATTCAAGCGTCAACAAAAAAATTATTTGATTCTCAAGCCGAAATAAATAAAAAAATGTAGCAAGAGAATGTTGTTATTTAATTTACCAGTATAGCAACAAGATCGAACTCAGGGGGCTACAAATCCCAAGGTTTATTCTAATAATTGAAAGTCAACGAAAAGAATAAGGAATCTCACCGTACACTATGCTTGGTTTTTTATAATTTAATTTTTATTATTTTTTATTTTGTAATTTTTATATTTTCCGATTTTTATTTTAGTGGTTTTTAGTTTTGCAAATTTTTTATTTTCAAGAATGTAATTTACAAAGGAATTTTATATACAAAAATAAAGAAGGAATTTTTTTTATGTTTAAAAGATAGTAAAAGTGATCACAAAATCAAAATAAAATGTTTTGTATTTTATATTTTTTTTCTAATGTTTTTGGTGATTTTTGCGGGATTTTTTATGTTTTTTATGGATTTTCTAAAAATCATAAATTGAAAATAACGTTAAACTGTGAACAAGCAAGGATATTTTGCAATTTAAAAATGTCAAATAAACTAAAAAAATGACTAGATTTATTTTCCATAAAGACTATAAGAAATCATTTACAAACATGAAGTGAAATCACATTTTTTGGAGTTCTCTACAATTTTCTATGATTTTTGTAAGATTTTTTATTTTTTACAAATTTTTGGGTTTTAAAAATAATTAATTCGTGAAATTTGCACAGAAAATAAAATATACAAAAAAACTATTCTAATTTTTAGAATTTATGACGTAATATTTGAATGTTTATGAATATTCCAATCTCAAACAATGCAAAATGCAATACTTTTTATTTTTTTATAATAGCAAATAAAAATAAAATGCAATGCAAATTTTACACTATAAAGAGACAAGTCATAGGAACTTAATCTTATTTTTGAAGAATTTATTGAGCATAAACAATATTTAGTTTAATGATAAAAACATGCAAAATAAAAGTCTAGAATACATGGGTTGAATAGAAATTTTTCAATGTTCTGCATCAACATATAATAAAAATAAAATATGGGGACAAAGTAGCAATTTACCCAGTGCAGAGCGTATTGCATATCTGCCAGGGGTGATTTTGCAATTCTTAGAACCTTCTGTGGGTTGAAGTGATATTTAACAAAAAAAATAAAGTAGGTGTACGTGCCTCGCACGTGCGCCGCCAGGAGCGGGGCGAAGGGTGGGGGCCTCCCTGCGTTTCTTCGTTCCAAAGCAAAAAGTGGGTGACACGTCGCCCCTTCCTCTCTTTCCCCCAAATCAGAAGGGTGGCGGTGGCGTTCGTCCAAGCGTGTGGCTCAAGCGATGGTGCGAGCTTCCTCCGGGCGCGGTGGACCTTCGGGTTGAGAGCGATCGGGTTGTGTGGTGGTCGGCAAAGGGGCGACACATGCCCCCAACTCTCACGGCGGCGGAGGGCGAACTGGGGAGCTGCGGGTGGAGCTGCTGCTCCAAGCTAAGATGGATCCTTGGAGCAGCGGAGGGGATTTGGAAGGCCGCTCGGGTTCCTCCAGGCAGATGTGCTCCTCCAGGGAGTCGATACTATGACAACGGTAGAGCTCCAGGCGGCGAGGTGATATTGCTCGAGAGCAGCGTCACGATGGCGGATGGGGGTGCTCTGTTAAAGCGATGGGTGGCAGAGTGAGGTAAAGGTGTTGTGTGGTCTCATCGTGAACAACGGAGGTGCAGAGCGTTTAGGGTGGCGATCAACAGTGAAGGATGAGGTGTGCTGTGAGGTGGCGGCGTGTAGTCGATAATGATCTTTGAGGGTCTGTTTGGTTGCAGGGTTGGACAGGGTTGGGTTGGGCAGGGGTACCCCTGTGAATAGTAAACTGTGAGGAGGGGAACCCTGTTTGGTTGCAGGGCCAACCCGGGTTGGGTCAAGCCAACCCTGCCCAACCCTGCAACCAAACGAGCCCTGAGAGGTTGTTCCTCCAGGAGGTGGACGGTGGCGGTTCTTGCAGGCGACGGGCACGACTAGGCGATAGTGGTGAGCGACACTCACTCTTCGGTCCTTTGAGCGGCGGAGTGGCTATGGAGGGGCTCGCTCCAAGCAGAGGAGCTCGCTCTAGGTAGAGGAGGTTCACTGGCGATGGTAGCTCGATGGACTAGTGGCGTTAGTTGACGGTGGTGGAGATGTTAGTGCTACCGTCCAAAAAATTTCCTTTTTTCGAAAGCAGCAAATGGATTTTTTTGTAATAATTTTTTTTGTAGTTCTTGTACCTGCAATAAAATAGAGTGCAAAAACCGACTCAAGCACGATGGCTTGGTCTACAAATAACCAAACATGAATTAGTGGGCGAGGAGGTTCCGACGGTGGTGTTGGATTGGGACCGTGTCTCTGGCCACCGTACGCGGTTGGATGAGATAGATCGTGTGAGGTAGAATGTAAACATGTAGGGATTAAGAGGTGGATGTAAAATCAGATCGGATGAAATCGATGAAGAATAATGATTAGCTAGGAGAAACTATGATCTAAAATTGAAAATTGACAACAAAAATCAAAACTAAAATTAATCCTAAAATTACCCAATTAAAACATAGAAAATGGATGTGGATCTCACCGTGGGAGTAGATAAATGTCGTGAGCGTCTCGATGAAGATCGTCACGCCGTCATCAGACGGTTCGGAGGCTGGGCACCTTTTTACAACAAGATTGCTCTTGGAGATTAGGCTACTCTCACCAAAAGATTGATCAAATGGGAATGAAGGAAGAGGAACCAAATAAATAAAAAATTTTGAATTACAAAAAAAATAAATTAATGGAGAGGAAAAAAAGAAAAGATGTTAGTGGTGGAATTTAATAAAGTAAATTAAATGAATAATTTTCGAAATTATATTAATTAAAATAGTAAAAAATATTAAAAATTTAAGTAGCCACCATAATGGTGGGTTAATTAAGGAATCAATTTAAATAATATACATTTGGTATATTATTTACATAATTAAGTAAATAAATAAATTATTTTCTTCACTTTATTAATTTAAATAATAAATGTTAGTTATTAATTTTTTTGGTGGTTATTTAAGAAAATTAATTATATACATATAATATATACATATGGTATATTATATACATAGTTAAATAAGGAAATTATGTTATTTTATGTTTTATATATTTTTATTTTTATTTTTATTTTAAATAACTACTAAAAAATATTTAGAACTATTTTAAACTACATTATGTATAAAAATAAATAGTGACAAATAAATACAATAAATAAGTGGTAAAATTGCAAAAACCACCACAGAAAATCATCTTTCAAATCATAACTATAAAATTATGAAACCACTGTCATTTTAAAGATAATTTAATTTAGAATACATTGGAAGTGAGTTAAATTCAATTCGAGTTCCATTATAACGGCTTTTTTCCGAATGTGGTTACTTTTATTCTATAAACAATTTTATTTATAAGCATTTTTTATTATTTAAAAAAATTATTTACAACTTCCATTATAACAATTATTTAATTTGAGGTCAATTTATGAACAAATAAAATAATGTAAGTTTTATACAAATGTACACAAAAAATCAAAATAACAAATGAAAAATATTCATAAAATATTATTATTTTTGGATTTTCTAATTAAAGACCTTATCTCCCCCTACTTTATTCCAGGTCGATCAGGTCAAGTCTTGACCTTCTCTCGAGGTTCGGATCAGTCTGTATCTATTACATATTTACAATCTTTTACTTTATGTTTTTCTTTATTTCTTTATTTATTCATTTTAGGTTAAAAATAGTAATAATTGTATAATATGGATTTAGTAATATATGCAGGTATTTTATAAGGGATTTTAAGATAAAATAAATGAATAAAGATGATGAAATGCATATTCATTAGGCTGCTCCATATAAATATCCTCTTCGAGGTATCCATTGAGGAATGTTGGCTTGACATCCATCTGCTAGATGTCATAGTCAAGGTACGCAGCAATAGCTGGTAATGCGTTGATGGATGGCCACATGAGAGAATGGCTCATCCTAATCGATGCACTCTCTCTGTGTATCCCTTGGTTATACATGGCATGCCTTAAAGGTATCAACCTTCCCATCAGGTCCCCACTTTCTTTTAAAGATACATTTACGCCCTGTGTTTGACCCCTTTAGGTGGATCTTTGAAGGTCCATACACCATTCTTCTGCATGGAGTCTATCTCAGACTTCATTGCTAGCATCCAACTATCTACGCCGCAATCACTCAAAACTTCATCATATGAAGTCGGATCATCATCAAACTCTTTTGATACATGGAATTCGTACCTTTCAGGTTGTCTGACAACAATAGAACTCTTTCTAATAGGTTCAATCATGTCATTTTTAATTATCTCTTCAGTTGCTGGTGTAGGAACTTCATCAGTCTTGTTAGACTCAATTAGTTCTTTAACTTCATTACTTTCTTCGAATTAATTTAAGAGGTATTATCAGAGCTACGGTACCCCCACTACATACATCCACAGTATTATTTTTCCAATCGTATTACGTTCTCAAAAATGCAGAAACCTTATGACTTGGTGCAGGTAAAAATGACATTCAAAATCAATGATCACGATGTCACCATTTGCAACTAATTTACATATTGTATCCCAAGATAAGAAAAGCACAACTAGAGTTATTCGTTAACAACAACTATTGTAATTAATGATATTGGTTCTTATACAGAACCATGGAGTCTAGAGCTGACCTTTCTATGTTTTAGTTGATTTTGGAGCGACGAATGAGCTTTGAGATTTCTAACTTTGGTAGGTAGAATTGTAAAGGCCCTAGATCCTCCATGTCACATCCATGGACTAGGTGACCATTTGTTCGTCATAAGATTAATAGTCAGATGATGCCAGTGTTTATTGGCGGTCACAAGATGATTGTATATTGCTTGCTACTACATATCGACAAGTTCGACTTAATTTTGGGAATGGATTAGATGTCAACTCATCATGCCCTAGTTGATTGCTTCAGGAAGACGATTGTCTTCCAGATCATGGAACTTCTCGAGTTTACCTTTGAGGTCTCATTACATGACTCTAAAGTAGAGTACATTTCAGTGTTGAGAGCTTGGAAACTTATGGATTGGGGATGTGACACATCTAGCTTCTTTCCGAGAGACATCTAATGAAGAGTCGATGGCTCAAGATATCAAAATAATGTCGGATTACCCTGATGATGATTTGCCAAGTTTTCCACTTAGAGAGAGAGAGATTGAGTTCAACATCACATTGCCACTGTATACACATCCGATCTTGATGACTTCTTATCGCATGGCACCAACTGAGTTGAGAGAACTGAAAGTTTAGTTGTAGGAGTTAACTTGAATTTTGTGAGGCCAAGCACTTCACCTTGGAGTTATCCAATTCTTTTTATCAGGAAGAAGGATGGATCGATGAGATTATGAAACAGGAAGATGAACAATAGACTGTTATCCTCTACCATGCAAAGATGATCTTCTTGATCAGCTACAAGGATCTTCCATGTTTTTAAAGATTGATCATCGATCTGACTACTGTCAATTGAGGATTCGAGAGTCCAACATTCTAAAGACATCATTCAGGACTCGATATGGGCACTACAAGCTTGTTGTGATATTGTTTGGGCTCACATATGCCATGTAGCTTTCATGAATATGATAAATAGGATTTTCATCCATACTTTGACAAATTGTAGTAATGGTCATTGACAATGTGTTGATTTATTCTTGAAATGAATGGGATCATGTGAATGATCTAAATAGTCTTGGACATATTACGAGAGCAAAATTTGTATGTCAAGCCGAGCAAGTGTGAGTTATGTTTATCCCATGTTTCAATTCCTGTGCATGTTTTTTTTTGGAGAAGATATCGCAATCTATCTTGCAAAGATTGAGGCAGTTATGTCTTGGTAGCAACCGAAGACAATCACTTAGATTCAAAGCTTCCTTGGATTAGCGAGCTATTACAAACGCTTTGCCAATGGCTTATCACAAGTGTCTTTTCCTTTGACACAATTGACACAGAAAGGAGTTTCTTTCATTTAGGATGATTCACACAAGTAGAACGCATGAGCAGAATTACCCCACCCATGACTTTGTGTTGGCGTCAGTTGTCTTCACCTAAAAGATCTATCACCACTATCTCTATGGAGTAAATTTCGAGATTATCACATATCACAACATTTTAAAAGTACATTTTCAATCGGAAGGAGCTGAACATGAGATAGCACAGGTAACTTGAGCCACTGAAGGATTAAGATTGCATGATCTCTTACCATCTTGGTAAGGGATACGTGGTGGCAGATGCTCTTAGCAGGAGAGATCATGTTGAGGGTGTAGTAAATTACTATATATGTGGGATAAGCTCGCATCTTTGACTGATTGGAATCCTCATGAGAGTGCATCCATATCTACTATTGTGCCTCCACGATTCAGCAATCTTTGGGATCGTATAGAAGAACGAAAGACAGATCCTTGGATTCGAGATAGATACATGTGTTCCATCAAGGACGAAGATGATGATTTTGTGGTGACTAAGTCTATTTTATGGAAAGTTGATTATGTTTGTTGCGCCAAACAATGAGATATTACACAGAGATATTCTTGATGAGGCATGCAGTTCATGATTATCTATTCATCTTGGCAGCACAAAGATGTATCATGATCTGCGCCAACATTTTTGGTGAGATGGGATGAAGCGCAATGTGGCACATCATGTCAGCATATGCTTGACCTGTCAGATGGTCAATACTAAGCACAGGAGACGACTAAGGTTATTATAGTCCCTTCCCATTCCTAAGTAGAAGTGGAGAGTATTTTTATGGATTTTATCACTCGACTACCGAGGACACCAGGTGGCCACGATGTTATTTGGGTCATTTTTGATAGATTGACCAATTCATCTCATTTCATACTTGTCAGCATGACCTACACTCCATCTTGGTTGGCTAGATTGTATGTGCATAACATTATCAAGCTTCATCGTATATGACATAAGGTAGTGTCTGATAGAGACTCGAGGTTTACATCTCACTACTGACACTAGTTCATATCAGCACTACAGACAGAGCTAAAGATGAGTTATGCATACCATTTGCAAAAACTTGAGAATTTGCTACGTGCATGTACTCTAGAGTGGAAAGGGTCCTCGAAGGACAACCTATCGTTGGTAGAATTCTCGTACAACAACAACCATCATTCTAGTATTGTCACAGTACCATTCTAAGCCCTATACGGGTAGAGATGCTTTACACCTCTCAATTGGCGTGAGGTAGGTGAGCATGCTCTTTACTCCATAAATCTATTGGTGGAGAGGCTGAGGGTTGTTGATCTGGTGAGCTGAAAGCTACTGACGGCTCAGAAAAAAGCTATCAGATCGTTGGAGAAGAGATTTGGAGTTTCAGGTAGGAGATTGGGTGTTTCTACGAGTATCTCCCATGAAGGGAGTATAGAGATTTGGTGTTCGTGGAAAGTTGGCACCATGATATTTTAAACCATTTGAGATTATTTCTCATATTAGCAAGGTGGACTACTGAGTACCCTTTCTCCACACCTATCAGCTATACACGTTGTATTTCATATATCCAACCTGAGGAAATATGTGCATGACCCTCTCCACGTCATCGGCTATGAGAACCTCGATGTAGATCTAAACTTGACACATAAGGAGAGGCCAGTGAAAATACTCAATAGTGATGTGAAGAAGCTTCACAGCAAAGAGATTCCCCTAGTCAAGGTTTTATGGCACGAACATGGCATCACAGAGGCGACGTGGGAGACCAAGGCAGATATGAGGGCACAATACCCATAACACTTTTCATGTAATTGTTAAAACAAGCCCATTTAATTATATATTGAAAGAATATGACTTGTTTTCTCTTTGAGGTTTTTATGAGTTCAAAATCCTTTGAGGTGTTTATGGAAAGATGAAACCTAGATAAAACACATAATGATCTTCACTCGAGTCTCGATGACGAGACTCCCTTTGAGTTTTTATATTTGTAACATCTGAATCTGAATAAATTGAATTTGATCTAGTTAAGAGCCTACAAGATCATTTAATATTCAATTAATATGGAATAAACTTAGGTCAATCTATAAATTGCATATCAAAGATTATTCGATTGCAATCGATCAAAAATCAATTGCACTGTAATGCATGCCATCAAAAAACCTGTGATGTTATTGGAAATCGTAAAAATAATCCAAGACCTCAAAAAATTCATCGCGATAAAATAAGACTAATAAAATCGACCGTTCGTGAATTGGAGGTCATTTGATCAATCACAAAAAATCGATCAAAAATCAAGATCATATTTCGTTAATTTCTGTATCCATCTTGGATCAGAAAAATATGAAATTAATATCATTTGATCATCATGCATAGAAGGTCAAAACGAGCTATTATACATCAGAATTCAAGTCTTGAAGTGCAAATATGGATTACTTCGGTATTTCAAATAAGAGAGAGAGAGAGAGATTTAAAAAAAATATTTTTTCCGAAACAGCAAAGTAGCAGTTGTCCTGATGTCCCTCTAGATGACCCTAAATCCTTTCCATTTGGCCCAAAATCCTCCCCCATGTCAACAACCTAAGCCTCTTCCATTAATATAACACCAACCCCCTCCCCTCTTTTCTCTCTACTTCTCCGCCCTTCCCCTCCTTGCTAGAGTTATTGTCCACTAGCTCTAGAGGAGATGTTGCAGCCCTCTCCTTCTGCTGGAGCTGCTCCAAGTAGCTTGGAGATGTTGTTACCTCCTCTATTGCTACTAAGAGCTGCTCCCAATTGTTGAAGACATCTTCAGTTGTTGTCCAATCAACTAGACAGCTCTTGCTACTGCTCCATTGAAGCCAAATCTGATGATGGAGATTTCTCCTCCCCTGTTGAAGCAGTAGCTACTACTATTTCCATTGAAGTTGCTGCCCCTTATCCCTCTTGGAGATATTGCTTCAGCCCAACTATTGCTGCTACTTCAATGGAAATGGTAGCAGCTACTGCTACAACAAAGGATGAGAAATCTCTAGTAGCTGATTTGAATTCAATGGAGCAGCAGCAAAAGCTGTCCAGCTGCATGGACAACAGCTGCAGAAGGCTCCAGCAATTACGAGCAACTCTAGGCAGCAATAGAGGAGGCAACAATAGCTCCCAACTACTTGGATCAGCTCCAACAGAAGGAGAGGGTTGCAGCAGCTCCAGCAAGGAGGGGAAGGACTTTCTCAGTGGATTTGGGAAGAATAAATAGAGAGAAGAGGGGAGGGGTCGGTGCTTATATAGTGAGAGAGAGAAAGCGAAAGGACCTAGGTTGTTGACATGTTGAGGATTTTAGGCTGAATGGAAAGGATTTGGGGCCATGTGGAGGGACATCAGGACAGGTGTTGTTGCTACTGTTTTGGAAAAAAAATAAAATCTCTCTCTCTCTCTTATTGAAATACCGAAGTCTTCCGTATTCGCACCTCGAGTCTCATATTCCGATGTACAATAGCGTGTTTTGACTGTCTATACATGATGATCAAATGGTATTAATTTCATACTTTTCTGATTCGAGATGGGTAAAGAAATTGATGAAATACGGTCTTGATTTTTGGTCATATTTTTGTGATATAATGATTAAACGACCTTCGATTTACGAGTGGTCGATTTTGTTGATATTATTTTATCGAGACGAATTTCCGATGATCTCGAATTAACTTTTATGATTTCCAATTACGTCACGGTTGTTTAGATGGCACGTATTATGATGCAATCTATTTTTGGTCGATTACGATTGAACGAGGTTCGATCTGCAATTTACAGATTGACCTGAGTTTATTCCATAGTAATTTAATAAAAAATGATTAGACTCTTAATTAGGTCAAGTTTGGTTTATCAAGATCTAGATGTTACAAATACCCAATTGTTGCCACTCCTTTAATCAACAATTGGGAGAGCCCCCAATTACTGCAAGATGTTGGTCGTAGAAACCAGAGTTGTTGCTTCAAGTAGCTACCCTTACTACTCCTGGAACTGTTGTTGCATGCGAGGTCGAGCTCCAATTTTTCTCCAAATTCAGAGATCTAAAGGTGTAATCTACCCATTCTCTTGTTGTCTTCCATACATGATTCAAAACCTATGAAATGTCTTATATTAAATAGATAAAAAATAGTGTATTATAAGGAATTGATCAATATTTTAAGTACAACTAATTAGCTCCGATCATATGTTTATGGAATATGAGAGTTTCATGGTAAAATGCATGTAATTTAGTATAAAATTCAGACCATTGTTTATACTCTGATTACATGTTAAATTGTGAAAGATTTGGGGGGATGGCATGAAATTGGTATACAATTCAGATCATTTATTAGTTATTGTATCTAATTACATACCACTAAATAAGCTCCAGATCTCAAGTTAAAATTAAAAGATTTGGGGGTGTTTTAGCATGAAATTGTGTTAAATTTCAGACCCATAAATTGCTCCATATTTAATGATTTAATAGATAAGAAATTTAAGGGAAAGTTGCATTAAATTCTACTACTGTCGAACCAAAAATTTTAGTTTAGAATTTTGTGAATTTATCATCAAAATTCTACTACTATTGAGTTTAAATATAAATCAAAATTTTGGGGGTATGGGAGGTGGCTAGGACTAAAGCTAATATATTAGAGAGACATCATGAAATATAATCTTCTTTGACACTTTGACAATTGTAATTGAAACCATGGACATTGAATAGGATTAAAGCTTGGTCAGAATCTTTCAATATGCAAAATTTTATACATAATTATGAAATGAAATAAGTTAAAATATGGGCATTTATAACTGAGAAGAAAAATTCTTTTGTAATGAACTAACATTTTGGCTTAAAATCTTGTTTACCCGAGTGAGCATGATAGTATAGTTTTATCATATCTGACTTTATTAACAGCCTTTGGAGGTATAACTAAGTAAGGCTCAGTTACTTGTTCCAAAAGTTACAATAATGATATCATGTCTCTAGGTATTTGTTCACGGACATGATCTCTTATTTCGCATACCATACCGATTGTAGAGTTCTTTAACCATGTTCTTACCTTTTTAGATCCTCAACCATAGTATTATTTAGAGAGCAATAATTAAGAAACGTATGTATTGTCGACCAAGTCAACAATGGAAAATGTAATAAAGCAAATAATAAATATATTTTTACAATAAATAGAATAATGCCAATGTTTGGCCCTATCATCTTGACAATGAATTAAACATAATAGAACCTGATAATGCAACAACGCTTTAGGCTATATTTATTCAGAATTTAGAATTTTGCTCTGGACAAGATAGGAAAAGATTTTATATTTATCTATCCTATTATCAATTAGACAAGTTTGAAATGCCCAATTGTTTGGGAATACCTTACCAAATGCAAATCAGAATCTATAAAGTTGACCACAGAAAGGATTGAGAACAAATGATAAATCAAGTCAGTGATGGTGATTCAATGATGACTGGTACTTAAGAGTGCCAGTCATGGTGACCCTTACACCTGACTGTACGAGGGTGCAGTGGCCCTCAGCTAGACAGGATCTTGGAGTCTCAGTTAGGGTAACGATCGCTTTGTGTGTGGATCTAGGATCCTAGTCTTTTTCTCAGAGTTTTTTTCACGAGCACTCGCAGTTTTATGCCTCTTTGGGATCTACAGGATTTCTTTTTAGACCAGTTCCGCTGACTCTGTGTTCTTTAGGGTGCCTAAGTTGGAGGACCCTCGATTTAGGTTTTCTTTACGAGCTCATCATCTTGTATCGGTCAGGTCCATTTTGGAGTGAGTTATTCCAAAAAGTCTCTCCCTTGTCTCAGAGACGTAGTTTTGGAGTAGTCATATCCCTCCCATGGACTGCACTTCCATTGGGAGGGCGAGACGAAAGGATATCTTCAAAGGCTTCCTCAACACTTCAGTTTTGATTATTGTTCTTGAGAGTTGGTTACAATAGTGTTGATTACAGTTGAGTTGGTTACAGTAGAGAGTTGGTTACAATTGAGTTGATTGCAATTGATTTGATTACAGTTGAGTTGGTTATAGTTGAGTTGGTTACATATTAAGCTTGGTTATAAATGATCTTGGTTCCAGCTGAGCTAGTTATTGTTCTGTCAATAGGTCCTAGCGAAGAGAAAATATCATGTTATGGAAATCATCCTTATCAAATTAAGAGATACTACCATAGTTGTCAGAGAAGCTAGTGGACGTGTTGGAAACTCAGTTAGGATGCATTACATTCCACCGCATGCCAATGGAGGAACCCAACCCTAAGTCATTCTTCACGTCTTGGAGTCATAGTGTGAGGTCACACTTAGACCAAGATCACAAACTATTCACAAAGACTGAGAGATTAGACAAAGACAAAGATCGTATCAAAGACTCATTATCCACATTACCAAGATCCATCAAACATGATCTATAATTAATAAAAAGGTGATAGCTTAAATATGGATCATATAATCAATATACGAAAATGTTAAATACGGGTAATTGAGGTAGGATGAGTAAGTCAGGGGACTCACGTACAGAACAAATTGAAAACCCAATTTTCATAAAAGTAGCTAGTTAAATTTATTTGCCAAATCATATCTACTTGCTTTCTTTTGGATCCACTGAATTACCTATTATTTTTAATTAATTAGATTGTGCTCAACTTTTCTTGATATTCTTTTCTCCCTAAAACACAGATTGCAGAACAAGCACATGCATCGTAGTAGTTTGACGGCTAAACCTGAGCTTCCGCGGTTACTCTCAATAGGTACGCATGTTATAGTTTTTGTTCAAGTCATTATAAATGCTTTTCTTTCTCTTCCGCTAATATTTGGATTACATGTACATAAGTTCTTTTGTTACATGTAAATTTTTATGGAAATTATTGCAATATAAATTGTTGACACATAGTTAATTATATGGCATGTTAATTAAATGTGAATGTCATTCAAAATGCGAAAAATTTTCCCTCATTTTCGGTACCCTAATGCGATCACTAGCAAACATGATACTACGAGTAATGTGTAAACGGGTAACTTGGATCCACGGGCGTCACAAGTATTTTCCACCTCAGTCAGATTGAATTCATTTTATCTTCTTTCCATTTAGCTCTCAACCAACTTCATGAATTCTTTGAACTTTTCAAAGGTTTCATGATTGTGATGTGATAAGAAGATAAAACTATACCGCAAAATGGTCAACAATAAAGGTTACGTAATATTGATGTCGGTTTCGCATCACAGTACGAAACCGCAAGTAGACCTTCACATTGTCCACCTTTCTTAGATAATGATGTCCTGGACATTTTCCCATTAATAAAATGTTCTCAAGTTGGTAAATCATGTACTTCTAGGAAATCTAGAGGTTTGTCCTTTACCAGTCTCTTGATCCTATCAACAGACACATGTCAAAGTCTTTCATGTCAGATCATAGTTAAAATGTCAAAGTCTTTCATGTCAGATCATAGTTAAATGATCTCCATCATCTCTTGATCATTTAGTGTATTATTAATAGTGGTATTGACATTCGTGATGCATCTATGCATGTTCAATTCATAAAGTTCACATATTTTTAGAGAACCATCTGCTATAAAAGTACCATAATGATTTGTGATAGGTCTATTACATAATAAGAGAGAATATCCATGTCCAAGTAACTTAGATGCATATAGTATGTTCCTTCTAACATCAAAAACATAGAGACTCCCTCTAATAATTAGGACTCTTCCACTTGAAAGCGATAGTTTGCACGTCCCAATAGCTACTGCCACAACCATTGCATCAGACCACATCTAGATCAGTATCTCTACATAATCAAGACTTCTGGTTTCATGAATTGCATGCAACAAATTACATACATGAAAAGATGCACAAAAATCAATAATCCAACTACCTTCTTGTCCTTCAAGTAATTTAGTTTCAATGATAAAAATAGATGAGTTACTTACTGAAGCAAGACATTTACACTTCTCAAGGGACTTCAGGTATTCTGGACAATTGCGTTTCCAGTTTATAGTTTTTATTTTTTAGATATTTTTCAAGCAAACAACGCCTAATGAATTTACTGGTTCTCTTGGTTATTTAAGTCCGAAAACAGGGGGAGAAGGCAAAGAAGCTGATGCGCGATCAAACACGATGATGCATGTAGAGTAAGAAATGCGTACCTGACTCCAGCTCTCTACATGCAGGGTGATCCGCGCATAAAACTAAAGACAGTAATAAAACTAACTATATGATGCACGAGGAAAACAACCTTAGACGAAGCAATTCTACATGCGAAGCACAGTAGCCGGGTAACCAAGCTAAGTCTGGAGGCCGATCTTGGGTGCCACTCGGTGTCCGCCACAACGGATCTTGCACACGTTGTATGTGACTCCTCACGACTTATTGCAGTGATGGTAGACATGTGTCCTCATAGATGTCAGATGTGTAGAAGCTTTAGAAGATGTGTCAATAACTTGGATCTTCTACTTTTTCTTATGGAATGGACCCTTCTTGGATCCATGCTTCCTGCCGCACATCCCTTTGACCTACGCAGTCATTGCACTACCAGAGATATTCTCTCTCTTCATGATGTCCTCAATGGTTTTAAATGAAAAATAACTCATTATTTGTAAGTTTCAGTTTTTTCATATGATAAGATACAATGAAACCATTGAAACACTTAGGGAGAGATAGCATTTGAAATTAGATTACATGTATGCATCCACCTCAACCCTTAGAGTCTCTAGCTTAGAGAGATACTTAAACATTTTGAGTATGTGTTCTCTAATCGAAGTATCTCCATGCATTTGCAATGAAGAATTTATTTCATGATATTATAACTCTGAGTGTGGTTCACATCGCCAAACATCTCCTTTAGAATTGCTAAGATGTCCTGGGTAGATTCAATATCTATATGTTCTTCTGAAGCACATTGGATAATGAACCAAGAATGTGTCAATGGGCCAACATGCTCATCATCCCACTTATTATTTAAATTTCCAGCATCATCAATCTGAGGGTTGTGATACTTCATGCTCGAGACCTGATGAATCCATAATTCACATCCTTTATTCTTTTATATTAGCCAAATTCCCTATGCAAAATACATGTATGTGTATATATATATCAAAAAATAAATTAGCATTGTGCATTCTTTGTTAATATTGTATACTTAACATTATTTTTAACTAAAATAAAATAATAAAGAAGAATAGAAAAAGAAAGAAAATAAAATAATGATGTATTTATGCGATAAATGTAGACCGACCTGAACCCCGACAGAATTTGGGAGAGATGAGGTCCTTATTTATTCTATTTATATATCATTCATTTATTTTATTTCTTAATAAAAAGATATTATAAATAATTTACTCCCTTAATAAAACTTGAAAAATAAAAATGAGTTTTAATAATAAAAATTAAATTGTGTTGTACAATACCTATACTTGTATATATATATATATATATCAATTTCTTTTGCATACAAATTATATATAAACACTTGTATATATTTCTATTAATTATAAAAGTAAAATAAGATTCACAATATACAAAAGTAAACTAGAAATAAAATCAAGTGTTCATTATATCATAGAACCAAGTGTATATATTATACATAATTCAAATTAACACTTGTAATTAACCTAACAAAATCAAATAAAAATATTTTTACATAGTTTAAATTATTATATAAATAAATAAAATATAAGATTTAATATATTTTTGTGAAAATAATAAAATAAAAGTATATGTACATAATACATAGGTATATGATACCTATATATATTAAGGCATGTTGTATATAATATTGTATGTACATTATTAAATTTATTAAAAATAAAAAAAAGAGTTTGTAAAATAACAAACATTTTTCATTTTATTCATTTTTCAGTTTAAGGTCCCTTACTATTTTTTATGAATTATTCTTTGATTTTTATAAATTCTATTTTCTAATTGGTCAACCTAAGTCAGCCTTTCCACCTTCCAGGACTAACCCGCCATTCCCTTCGCCAAACCCATTTTCTTCCTATTTTTCCGCCCGTATCTGACCACCTCTTCCCTTGAATTGAACCCATGTGCTCCCTGATGATCCGTTATCCTCGTGTACCCCTAGGAGGGTCTGAAATCACCTCAGATTGTGTGTACTTTCCTAATCCATATAGTAGTCCAAGGAACCTTATAAATTTTCTCTCCCGCCTCATCTGTGCCCAATCTCGCTCAGTGCCTGCTCTTGATCCACCAAAAACCCTTATAGAAGTGACAGGGTCCTAGGGATCCTTTGGTGATCAATTTGGTGGCGATATGAGTCGCATCTCACTTCGTGGTCGAGACCTCTGCCGCGACTAGCCTCCCAAGTCTTCCGTAGTCCGGTCGAGGCAACGACCCCACTATCCCCTCTACTTCGCTTCGCCTGTCACTTCCATAGATTCATGTATCTTCCTCTCTTTGCATTTCATAGTTCATCATCGATTCATTCATCGTCATCGTCGTCCGCTCCATCGCTTCCGACCACCAGCTCTAAGGCTCATCTCGACCATCTATCTGCATCAATCGACATGCCATATCACCCTCCACTTTCCCTCATGACCTAATTATCCTAAATCGTGCTCATCAGAGCGAGATTAGGCATGTACCTCCTTTTTCAATGTACTCCAGAGGTTGATTCCATATCCCCGACGCTTCTTTCCTTTTTTCAGCCAAATAATACGAGCCGAGGTGTCGCCCTCGAGTAGTGATTTCCCTTGCAGGTTCAGATGTGCGCTATAGGTTTGAATTGACCCCCAACTCTAGTGGAGTAGTAGCTCCAGGCAAGCCAATCTCCAGATCATCATCGAGCCTTCCACCGAGTCATCTGAGACCTCCATCCGATGCGGCTCCACTCCAGAGATGTGCTGGACCCTTTGGCCGGCTGATCAAGATACTACATATCCAAACATTCGCAATCAAACTAACCTCGATGAGAGCTTCTTCGAGTTCTTCCAGTATTGTTTTCCGCAGTCCGATGAGTCATCCCCCACCCAGATTTGATCTGGTCCGACGTCATAACCCAAAAGCTGACCGTCAGGTCTTTTCCAGACTACCATCTGACCGCACATCTACCACATTCTCTAGGTCGTTAGATCTGCAAAGTAACGGTCCATCAGGGCCATATGTCAAAACCTACACAGTGCACGCCACGTGTCTGCAAGGGTATATTGCACTTTTTACCCTATCATTTCCTTTATTTCGCTCTAGTACAATATTTGTAATAATTAATTAAAAATATTTGAAATAAGGACCTCATAGTTTTTTTATTTGCATTTTAGTCCAACTGGGTTGAAGTTACATGTGTCCTCACGTGTTTTTATGGGATATTTGCAAACATTACCCCGTGCTTTTATGTGTTACTAAAGTTTTCTAGAAATAGCAATTATGCCCCTATGAATCGGAGTCGCGTGCATCGCATGTCTTATTCTGGATTAATTCTACTAGGGCCCTTGGATTTTAGTGTTTATTAAAATTTGGCTCTAGTAGTTGAAGTAATTGCATTTAGGTCCTCTTGTTCTAGCATTTTATTGTGTCTCTCTTTAAGTGCAATAAATAGCAAACTTCATCTAGAAATTGCATAAAAATTAGGTTTAGCTCTTGCTATTGTTTTTCTTTAGTGGTAATTTTCGTAGGTTGTATTTCTTTTATTTACTATTATTAAAAATTCAAACATAGTATAAAAAGTACCTGTTTGCATTAGAAAATTCATAAAAA
This sequence comes from Ottelia alismoides, assembly GCA_037367405.1. Taxonomy (NCBI): domain Eukaryota; kingdom Viridiplantae; phylum Streptophyta; class Magnoliopsida; order Alismatales; family Hydrocharitaceae; genus Ottelia; species Ottelia alismoides. The sequence goes on from JAZKJV010005000.1 coordinate 141,250, forward strand.
TTGGAAAAAGCCTTAAAAATTTTGAAAAAATAGAGTGGTTTTATTTTTGTGTATTTGAATTTTTATCCAATTTTCATCTCATTTGTTTTTATAAAACTCTAAAAATTTGCAAAACCCTCAAAACATCATAAAAATTATATAAAACTGTTTGAAAATCCAAAAATGTGATTTCAGATTCTGTTTGTAGATATTTTCTTATAGTTATTATTAAAAATGGTTCCCATGAGTTTTAGCATATTTGATAATTTTTAATTTGAAAATTTTCTTAATTGTGCACTGTTTGAGTTTTTCTTAGTTTTTAATTTTTAGAAAATCCATCAAAATCAAAAATTAGGAATAAATCAAAAAAATAGTATAAAATCCATAAAACATAAAATTTTTTATTTGGGATTTTTTTAGCAATTTTACTATATTTGAAAATACAAAAAGAGAGTGTGTTTTCCTTATTTCATTGTTTTTATTTGTCCTTTGTGTGAAAATTAAAAATATAACATTTTATAAAATTAAAAAGAATAACAATTTCTGAAAATTAGAAAATAAAATCTAAAACTTAATTTTTTATAAAAATTTATAAAAATAAAACCACATAAAAAGCCAAGAGTATTGTGCCTTGATTGCTTATTTCTTGTCTTTGATTTTTCATTGACTTGATTGACTCTCACATAAACAGTTTCCACCTTGTGTTTGACCCTTGTCGTTATACCATGTTAATAAAAGTAGCTTAGATCACTTGCTTTGCTTGATTAATTCTTATTGTGGTTGAATAAATATTTTCTTAATTTCAGCTGGGTTGATTTGGGTGACAATGACAGCTTAATTAATCAACTTAACCCTTGTCAGTCGGGCGGACATCAAGACCACATACCCTATGCACTCCACCACAAGTACAAGCTCTGAATTTTAGATCTAATCTGAATAGTTTGGACGAGTCAACTGATTGACCTCAAGTAGCTTGTTCATTGGTTAAGATATTTCATATGAAATTAAAAGAATACATTTTCTTGAGTAAGTAATATAAATATTTTAAATACTTTTAAATCAATGTGTTCTTGTATTTTTCGTACTTTGTAAGTCTTTCCATTATAACCTTTCAAAGCATGAGGAAGACTAACCCAATGGCCTTACTACGAGATCTGAGTCTCCTTTCCACTTCCATTGCACCCCAACAATATGAGAAAATGCAACTGTAGTGAAAGAAGCTAGAAGACTTTCCACCTCACAAGTCCAACTTGCATTCTCTGTTCAGTCCTCAACACCCACACTCCCATAGGAAAGGGATCCTACTCCATGTAGTAGGTAACTTACCTACTCCACTTTCATTTTTTTACCATTTTTTTATTTTTTTTCAAATGCTTTCATGAATTTTCATAACTATATCCCTCTAATATGTCATTCAGATTTTGTCAGAAACATGGACTCTTATGCCCTCCATCCAGAATAGGTAAATTACAGCAAATCTAAGACTGTTCAAATTACATCATCTGGATGGCGGGCATAGGAGTCTCTGTTTCTAGCGAAATTTGAATGACATATTAGAGGGATATAGTTATGAAAATTTATTGAAGCATTTTAAAAAATAAAAAAATGAAAAAAATGAAAATGGAGTAGGTAAGTTACCTACTCCATGGAGTAGGATCCCCTTCCTATATATATATATAGAGAGAGAGAGAGAGAGAGAGAGAGTTAACAAGTCGTCGATCAAAAACAATCAATGAGCGAATAAAATATTATGTTATGCACAATCCAATACCATCTTAATAATATGGAGAACAATATTGGGGCCATTAAGCATACGACCCATCTATTTAGATAAATGAAGTATCCGATCTATGTGAATTTGTATTCTAGAGTCTCGATTGCACTTGAACATCTCTTAAAATACAACCCATGGTGATGAAGTTCTTCGCAATGACAGAAGATCGTGGATGTAATCATATGACTTGTTCATATTTTATTTAAATTAATGACTAATCATTTTGAACCATATTCTCATGATTGATCTTAATAAGGGATCTAACAATGATACTTGATTATTATCTTAGTTTTAATACAAATAAAATATTGATAATAAATTAATCCATGCATTTCAATCTTATACACTTGATGTTATCATATAGTATTGTTTACTCAGTGGATTGGTCTGTTATGGTCAACAAGTTAACTAAGCAATCATTGTGTGACCAACCAATGAATAAGCAACAAACAACCTACAATCAGTTGAACAAATCAAAGTGTGAATTTGTGTAAGTCAAAATTTATTATTATTCTACAATAGTGCCTATAGGTGAAAATACAGTAGTGTGTCGAGGAAGCCATATGAGGATAGATAAATATTTATTAATTATTTCTAATTAATAGATGTTTTTGGATTTTTAGTTTTCTTGTTTATGTCTCCTTTTTCTTTTTATGTTTTTCGGTTTTTAATTATATTCATTTTTTTACGGTTTTTATATTTTTATATTTTTAATATTAAAATTTTTAATTTTTACTTCTGAAAATAAATTGAATAATAATATAGATTATATTATATTATATTATAGATATAAGATATATATAAAAGATATAGAATATATAGATAATCGATTTTTAATATTTTTAAATATGTCAAAATAAAGTCAAATTATAGGAAATAAACTATTTTTGTACTTTTTATATTGTTCTCTATTTTTGGTAAGTGGATTTTGTCTATTCTTGTGGTTTTTTAAAGCTTAAAATATATATAATATTAGATATTTAAATCCAAAAAATAAGGTTTTAAAAATAGATATCAGTTCAAAATAACCCTAAACTGGTTTTAATATATATTATATAGCATAAAGAAAATTTGGAGATAGAAAACACATTTTTTTTGGATTTTTGTAGAGTTTTTGCACATTTTTATAAGTTTTCCTGTGTTTTATTATTTTCAAGGTTTTTATTTTGTATTTTTATATGATTTTTGGATATAAGTTAAAATCTATTGAAATATAACTACTCTGGTTTTAGAATTTCAAGACAAGTATTTGAATTTTTTATGGGTTTTAAATAGTTAAACATGGAAAATGACTTATTCTTTATTTTTAATAAATTATAGAATAATTTTAAATGCCCTATGATATGTGATGTAATATGGTTCCATATACTTAATCAAATTTCCTATAATTTTTTGCTCAAAAGAAACATTTAATACATGTAAAATAAAAAATAAAAATTATACAACTGGAAGGGACCTGATTGAAATTATAATAAAGTTTTTATGCATTTAGTGACTCATACAACATACCTAAGGGCCTATATGCAATGTTTGCAATTAAAAATACAAAATATTCATCCATGGTAGGGCTATAAATGTAAATAGAACAAGTTACACGTCTAAATGTGCAATTTATCCTAAAATATTACACTTAACTTACAAAATATGGGACTAAAATGAAATAAACAAAGTTGGAGGGTCCCTCACAAAATACCAGGCACCTCACGTGGAGATCCATGTGAAGTTACCAAGCACTGGACTGAAATGCAAATACATAAAAGCTTAGGGTCCAAGCTTGCAATTTATCCTAAATTTATTATAGTGCATATGAATTTTTAATTACTAAAAGGAAATACAAATAACCATGGGTTGAAATATGAAATATACCCAGAGTTGCGCTTATGGACAAAGGATGGTGCTCCACATGGCTCCACTTAAGCAATGGACAATCTGGATGCGAGTGTAACGCTTCGACGATGGTTGTCTCTGATTAGATCTCAAGACAGATTTAACAGTCGATGATATGCTCTATCCGAAGGTTGAAGATAGACCTAGAGTCTCCTACTAATCCAACGATTACTGCCTCCTAGAAAGAATAGGGAAGAATGTTCATTTGTTCTAGCTTAGATCCGCAAAAACTTTGGCCTTCGGTGGTGTCCTTGGCCGATGAGATGTTCACATGGTTCCTGGCGGTGGTCCACAGTTGGTGAGATGGTCAAAAGGGTATGGGCCCCATCGATAGAGGCATGGAGCTTTGACGAAGTTCGAGGGACCTAAAGTGAGTTGTAGGCCCTTGGATCACCCCAGAAGGGGTGCACGGTTGCTCGGATATGCACCAAAATGCTCAAGGGTCTAAAAATGATGCTCCTCGACCCATTGGATGCACAAAAATACATGGAAATAGAAGGGGTGGAGGTCTCCGACGTATGACGGAGGAAGGAGACCTGATCTCCTGATCTTTGCAAGCTGAGGGGGATTTTAATGGATCTGGGATATGAAAATTGCTTTAGAGGGGATCTGATGGGGTGATCAGTGGGTCGACGCGAGGGTTCACAAAGATAGAATAGTTCCTGGAGCCTAGAGCTCCAGTGAAGGAATTTTAGGGGTTATAAATCTATTGTGATCGAAATTTAATGAAATAAAATCTTACATAATACTAAAAAATAATCTACGAAATGAAAAGACAAGAAATGGCCGGATCACCTGACCTATAAGGCATGGGAGGAGAACCACTTGGAGATTGGCTCTGACCATGATGAATCTACCCCCGTGACTTGTCCATGCCTCAGATCGAGGATGGTACTCCTCCTGTCACTAGGGCACTCACTCCAAGTCCAATCCTAGGGGTTACGGTTGGGAAATGGGGAGTTTCCCTGGGTCCATGGGCGACATCTCCCCATTGGTCCATGCGGCCCACTAGAGGACAAAATAAAGTCTAAAATAGCAATAAAACAAAAATAAAATGGAAAATGATTTTATTAATTAAATATCAAAACCCGAAAGTTTTTATTATTTTATAAATTATTTTAAGTGTTTTTTTATTTTTATTAACTTATTTGTTAGTATATAATATTTACATACTCTATGTATAGGTATTTATATATGTATATTTATATTTGTATCTTTATGTTATTACTTTTATGCATAACATTATATTTGCATAATTTATTTATTTATAGTACAATCTAATACATATTTACATATTTTTATACTTCGATATATGTGTATTAATAACTACATATATGTACATTATAAGTATAATATACCTATGTTTTAGGGTTTATTATTTATTTTGGTATTTTTAATGGTTTTAATTTTATTTATATTTTATTTAGGTGTTAAATAATATGTATTAATAAAACAATAAAGAAGTTAAAAATATGTAAAAAGGTAAAATATAGGCATCATATATAGGTGTACAAGCGCTATAGTACATCAATTAGTTGGCTTTTGCATTAACTCCAATTTGAATGAAATCACCTTCATTTCATAGACAAATTAATCTGAAATATATTAGAGGTGAGTTCAATGAATTTTGAATTCACATAGAGAAGATATTGATCAATGAAGTTCTGTTTACGCCTTTTTAAACTGATTGTACAAAGTGACTTGTGCTTTATTTGTTTATGCCAATATTTTTATTATCTTCTTTGTATTAGTATGTACATATTTGGTGTTGAAAAAATTCTGATTTGAGGTATGTATGAGTGTGTATAAAATAGTGTAAATAATGATATATATATATAGTGTATTGTACGATACGGGTTTTTGTGTATTGTGTACATTATCCTGCCCTTATATCCACATACTTTATTCCTTTTTCACCTAATCAATATTTGACTGGGTTCGGGGTTTAGGGTCGGTCAATATCTTTGATACCTCCTTTATTTTTCTTTTCTTCTCTATATTATTTTATTTTGGGTTTAAATATAGATATTTACATGCTAATTAAGATTAATGTTAGAAATTAATTCATGCAAGCTAGTGATATTTACATGTATTTTACTAGGGAATTAAAGCTAATACTAGAGAATAAATGTGACTGAATGGCTATTCATCACCCCCTATATTTACATTTGCTAGTCTCTAGCAAACTTATGAGGAAAAATAAGTGACTAAAGCAAAAATAAAGAGAAGGAAAACAAAGAACTTAAAAAGATTATGATTTTTAAATTTATTTTCAGTAAATCAAAGTTTGTAGCTCGGTAAGAACTTTGGATTGTTAGTTTGTTGGAACCTTATTGAAAATAGGATTTAAAACTTAACAACCCGTAAGCTCCATAATTTGTTGTTCAGTTTGCCTCAATAGCCTGGACAGAACAAGTCTTTTCCTATGAAAACTCTTATGACTATGAGACTTACTTGTACAGTGTATGTGAAAAGTAGTTATACTCATCTAAAGTGTTAAAAATCAATCTCTCCTAGCAAGGAAACCCTAATTCCCCAATCTATCTACTCTTTCCATGAGGAGCGGAGTATTCCCTTCTAAGTTCAAGTGCAACCAGATCAAGAAGAGTGGGTAGAGATGGAATAATGGACTGTAACTAGTGTAGTCACATATCCTTTGTAGCTTGACCAGTGTAGTCAAGTCTCCAACTGCAGGAAACCTTATACTTTAACTTTGAAGCATAAGCCTTGCCTATTAATGCATACTTTGATGGGAATGATTTTCATTGAATTTTTGCCCATCTATTATTTGGAGTTTTTGATTTTGTACCTTCTTATATATAGAAGCATTTACATAAGAAAGATTTTTCTTGAACCAATAGACTATCCCACTTTTGAAGCTTTATTACGACCCACAATCTCATGTCATTAGACGTCCATGCCACTAGATCGAGTTATGGTGCATAACAAGCCTCGAAATGCCCTAGTTAATAGTGTCGATTGTTGTAATCGGGCAATCAAGATCGATCAAAAATTAACCACACGAGTTGATAAATCAAAAAATTAATTAATGTGCGGTTTTGTGTTTATTTTACCTAGGCAAGCCCCAGGGTTGACTCAATGAGGCAAAGGAACAACCTAGGATCCATTTAAGTTACTTAGAACATGGTCTTCCAAACGAGATTTTTTACAATTTTTTGTGCATTATAAATGCAAATAAGAAATTGAATTAGGCTATTAAGAAATCAAGCAACTTAGCCAAATTAATTTTAATGTGAAATTAATCCAATTTAGCCAAATTGTATTTTTCCCAGAAACCTAATATAATGTGCAAAATGTAACTTTTTGAAATGTTTGGGTTTAAAATGAAACAATGGAAAATGCACACTTTTATAGGTTTCTATGCAATTTTTCACACAAACAAAATGCAAAAATTGTCAAATTTTTACTGGAAGTGAAACATGATGAAATAAAGCTACATTAATTTTTTTCATTTTTAACAAAAAATGATTTTTTTATGAATTTTTAATCAAGACAGATTTATTGTGAGTAATTAATTAATAATTAATCCATAAAATAAATTTATCCATAAACTAATTTATCCCATATAGATATTTTAATAGGCAATCCAAAAATTTGAAGTTTTGTGAAAATAATATTTATGGATTTATTTAAAAATCATTTACTAAAATCACTTTAGAAATTATTTCATGCGCAAAAGATATCCATTTCTTATGAAATTTGGGTAGTAATTAAAGCACAACTAGAATACCATCTATGATTTTTTTTCATAATTTTTGGAGCAAGCATTAATTAAATATGAATTTTAGATCATGAATTAAGAAAAATATGCAATTTTTCTTCAAAATAGTTTTAGTTAATTAACATATATTCACAAAATTCCAAATAAATAGCCAAGAGATATAGAATTGAATGGACTACGACATGTAATTTTTGTATTAAATAATGATGCAAAATGGATGTCCAAAATAGAGCATAAACACAGGGGTATCAGTGCAATTATAGAATTAAAATAACAAATTGAACTGCTTATAGGGGACATTTGCAATTAAATAAACATGAAGGGAGAAACTACAATTTTCACAAATAAGAAAATAAAAAGGGAGGGGGGAATCAACCTTCTCTTCTCTTCTCGAGAAACATGGGTTCCAAGAATGGAACCCACGACTAGGGCTACGTCGGGGGCGGTGAATTACCCTAAAATACCTTAATTAATTTGTCGACCTTTTGTAGTATTCGAACAATTAAGGCTTAATCAAAAAAATGTAATTTTAATTAAAGTGAGTGGTCCACTTTTTTACTTGGGAAGTCTAAGGTCAAACTCAGGGAGGCCCCTATCTCCTTAGGTTGAATTTTGAACAATCTAGAGATTAGGTTTTCATAGAGGCATTTTTTACATTTTTTATGCAAATAAATAAATAAAATGAAATTATGACCAAATTTGAGAACACAAATGAAATTTCCATCCAAATAATGTTCAAAAATTATGAAACTTAACTAGGAAATGAAATATAATGAAATTAAGCTACTTTATTTTTTGGAAATTTTGGATGTAAAATGAATTAATTATGAAATAAATATGCAGAGTAGGTAATTTTAAGTTAATTAATTTTAATAAATAATAAATGACAATATTTTCGAGAAATTAAAAGATATGTCTTTGTGAGAGGTGTCCAGAATAAAATTTTAATTCTTAAAAATACTATGTGAGGAATTAATTAAAAATCAATTGCTAAATTCACCTTTTCATTTATGTTGACCTCGATATATGTGCAAATGACATGAAATTTGGGCACAGTGTAAAACAATCCAAAATTTACCTACTACGATTTTCTTGAGATTTATAGAGCAACGTACAATTAATATTAATTCCAACATACACAGTGGTTAATATTTGTTATTTTCCACAAAAATAATCCTATTAATTAATCCTCAACTCATAAAAATAAAGTCAACATCCACAATGATAAAGCATGAGTTGTTCTACAATATGCAATTTTGTAAATGAAGGTTCAAATTAAGGTCCAAACACAGAGGCCTAGATGTAATTTCAAAAATAAAATTGATAAAAAAAATATGTCGAGGGGACTTAAATGCAATAACATGTACCCGCACGGTTATTTGAGTAAATTTTCCAAGCACAAGTGTGCGTCACATGTGACTCCAAGCTATGGGGACCTTTGCATCAATACTGTAATATGTGGGGAGTGACTTGCAAATTTTCCAGAAGTCACGTGCAATGTATGTGACTTCCAGCTGTCATGACTAACGTAAAACAATGGAACTAGGGGGATTGTCTGTAATATCTACCCCACCCACGTGCCATGCACGTGCAGTGGGAATAGGCAGTCGATGGGGCTCTCCCCCCGAGGTATTTGGGTTGCAGAGGAGGCTGGGTCTCGGGCTACGATTGAAAGGAGGGGGCAAGAGACGTTGAATCCTCGGTCGACACACGGTGAGCAATCGAGCGGGCGGATGACGAGGCGTGGATGGAGCTTCTCCAGGGGAGGCGGTGATGACGCATGAGAAGGCACGAGGGAGATGAGGAGGACGAGCTCACCTGGGATAATTGGCGATGTAGACCGTTGAGGGCGGAGGCGTAGTAGGTCCGATGGTGTTGTCCAGGAGGCACGAGGGTTCCAACCCCAAAGGCAGCTGAGATGGCACCACATAGAGGATATGAAGCGGATGTCCAGATGGTGCATGCGGTGCGCAAGAGCGTGTGGGGGATGGCCTTGGGGGTTACAGATGTACAACAGGAGGAAGAAAGAGTGTGGCATGTAAGGAGGTGTGAGGGTGTGTGGTGGAAAATGGATCGAGGGAACTTGGTTCGATGGACAGGCCGGAACAAGGAGCACTAGCGGCGGTGGGGGCGTGATGGATGAGGACTGCTTGATGAGTCCGGATATCACGTCTTTAAAAGTTGTTTTTAATTGTTCGTGCCAAAAATATGGTTTGTTGTTCGTTGTAGGCGGCGATCAGAATCGGTCAAGAAATAACCACAAAAATTATTCGTCAATTTTAATCAAGTGGTTTTATGTTTATTTTACTTGAGCAAGTCCCAAGGTCAATCACAAGGAGGCAAAGGAACAACCTAGAGTTATGTCTATCAATATTCGTGCAAGGTTTTCGAGGCGGTCTATTTTTGGAATTTTTAATGCAAATAAGGGATGCGCGATGCAATTTTGGCCTATTTTAGAGACTAAAATGCAAATTACGATCAAACAATGTTCGAAAAATACGAAACTTAGGCCACAATATAAATTATGACAAAATGAATGCACTGTGATTTTTTTGGAAGTTTTGGATGCAATTTGAATTTTTAAGGATTTTTAAATGCAAAAAAAAATGAATTTCAATATTTAATTAAGATAAATACTAAACCTACTTATTTTCGAGGAACAAAATTATCTAAGATCTATCACTAGGTGATTGATCTCAGAAAATCCTAAACTTCAAAAATGTGAGATCTAATACCTATTAAAAATTAAATAGTGAAATGTGCAAAATGATTTTTACAGGGCAAATTATGCATGCAAATGCAACTCTTTTTGGGCACAATGTCAAGCAAAATTAACTCTACAATATGTGATTTTTGGGGAATTGTTAGAGCAAGGATTAATCAATGGAAAATTTAATAGCAAAAAATGGTTAAAATTCACAATTTTCCACAGAAGAATTGATTATTAAGTACCCATCAACCATAAAAATATCCACAATATACCAAAATGTAGAGAATTAAGTGAGGAACATCATGCTATATTTTGGAATGATAAAATAATGACAAGAAGAGGTTCGAAACAAAGGGGGAACACAAGGATATAAGTGCAATAAAGTAAATGAAGTAAATAAAATGCAGGGGGACCTAATTTGAATTTAACGATAATGGGAGGGTATCTTTGTAAAGTTGCCACCAGGTCACGTGCCTCGCACGTGACCTGGACGGTGGGTGCTTTGGCGCAAAAAGGTGGAACTTGGTTGCCGCTTCTGTAAATGACCCAGCGGGTCACGTGCTCTGCATGTAACCCCTGAGTGCTGGCAACTTGCTGACGTACCCCCGGACGCACGTGCCTTGCACGTGCGTGGGGGTCTCGGGTCGGAGCCCCGGCACAAGGCGGAGACGAGTCGGGCGGTGGAGGCGCGACCGAGGTTGTCATGGGCCGCAGCGTAGTCGGTAGAGGTGAAGCTTGCGGCGGTGTTGTCAGAGACGATGTTGCTCAGGTGGTTGTTGATGAAGATGTCGGAGCAGAAGTCGGAGGAGAAGGACGATGAGGCGGGGTCAGATGTGTTGAAGACAGTGGCTCTACGGCGCGAAGGGCCGGAGCAGTGTGAAGCTCGAGGGCGATCGACGTCAGGCAGACACACGGCCAGGGGACGGCGATGGAGATGCGAGGTGGTGGAGACTCAAAGCTTCTGGAGGAGCGGCGGAGGCATAGGCAGATGTTGTCGAAGGCGGGGGAGAGCGGCCGAGCTTGTTGTTGCATCGTTCGAAGGCGAGAGACTCGGCGGCGTGGTCGGAGAAGACGAGGTGAACAGGAGTGAAGGCGGACATGGATGATGATCGGACGAGAGAGAGAGGATGGGAGCTCGCGGAAGAAAGATGGAGGAGGAGCGGAGCAGGTGTGTACCTGATGAAGGGGGCTCGAAGGGGATAGAACCCGGAGCGAAGCAGCTGTCTGGAGACCGTCCTGCAACGAGGTGTCGAGCCTCGGATTTCGCTGGAGAAGAAAGAGTTTGGGCTATCACCCCAAGTCCTTGCTCACGTGCAGTCGACGGATAGGGGAAGAGGAGGTGATGGTGTCGCTTTTATAGGGTTGCGAGGGGTAGGATAGCCAGAGGAGGTGGTTAGACGTTGGCGACGAAGGCGGGGGTGGTTGGCGGCGATGGATGCGGAGGCAGTTGCGGGGTCAACGGTGGAGGTTTCGAAGGCGGCGGTGTGGTTTGGCGACCGGTACGGAAGCGAGGGGAGACGAGCGGAGAAGTCAAAGGAGAAGAAGGGAGGTAGGAGATAAGGGCGGGTCGTCCGATCGGCCGAGATCGGACGACCCAGATCTAGACACGTTGCGGGGGTGAAGAGAAGGGACGGGGCACGTGCGATGCACGTGCGATTATTATATTTTTTATAAAGAAAATGAATATAAAGAGGCCCAAAAACCGCTGACACGTGGCGGCCTTAGGGGCTGCGCCATGTCAGCACCAGAAAAATCAAGGCTAAAATATTTTGTAAAATCAAAAAGAAATAGTAAACAACCTCGGATCAAAAAAGTTCCTTCACAAAAAATGCTAGTATCGATGATATCTACAACTTTCATGAACACATCAAAACCAAAATCGATCAAATGTACAAAGTGAATTTTTGGGGTATCCCACGTACATAGAATACCTAGATTTTTGAGTTTTCTAGTTTTTTTGTCATTTTAAACTAGATAAAAAAATTCGAAAAAAATGGGAAAAATCAAAGAGAATAAAGACACCTTAATCTAATTTTTATTTTTATTAATTAAGAAGATATGTACATAAAATATCAGGTCAAAACCGCTAAAATACACAATGTGCAAAAGAGACCCAAAACCCAACTTTCACGTACGAGCTCCGATTCACTTGAACTTAGTCTGGTTTTGAAGGTAATTGAACGTGCATTAGTTCAAAAGTGAGTAGGATCAAATCGGACACTGGACGGGGAAGATATGTGGCTTTTAGTCCGAAAATCCTGAAATTAGGGTTTGGGTTTGGTCCACTTATTTGGGTTAATGATTTTGTTGTATTTTTCATTTATTCTTGTTAATGATATGTACACAGTGGAGGTGGTTTTGTGTCATTCGGAGTTAGCATGAAGGAGTTAAAAATCCGGGAAGTTATGCTATTTACAGGTCAATTTTGGTTGAGACTTTTGGCTTCTTATTTTGTGCAAACATACGTGCTAGAATGCAATTCTTATGAAAACATGCATGAATGCTAATTATGAAAAATAGATGAAGAAATGCTGTTGATTTTGAGGGAGTTGAACTTAATTAATGATATTTAGAGTGATGAATCCGAGATTCATCATCCCCCTATACTTAAACCATGCTCGTCCCTGAGCATCAAAAAGAAATGCCATGAGGTGAAATGAGATTGGGTTCCATACCAAGACTATGAGTTGAAGGTGAAAGCGAAATAAACTCGACCTTTGGGTTATTTGTGTGTCGGAACTTCTGTGAGACTTAGAATTTTAAAATCAACAGCCCTCAAGTTCTACACTTCATTATTACAGTTTCGGCTCAGAAGTCATCTTAGATCAATCCTCTTCCCAAAGTATACCCTATGAACATTGAATAACTGACTCATGTGTATGAAGGGTTTTAGCTCTTCCCATTAAGAATGCCGAACTGCCAAGCTCCTCTCCTCTCCAGTAACTCATCCTCGGGGAGTCAGCTATTTCCTTCTAAGGTCTGTCGTGCAGTGTTCACAATCGAATTGGGGGAGAAGTGAGAAGAAGGAGAAAAGAATTGGAGGGTGGCCAGTGTAGTCACCTCTCCTTGTGAAGCTAGCCAGTGTAGCCGAGTCTTCACCAAGATCTGCAGGTTGCTTGAAGCTTGGACCTTTTTGGTCAGGTATTTATTTGGTAGTGGCTTCTTTGTATTTGGAATTTTTAGTGGTTCTGTTTGGATCTTGTTGTGCCCCTACGGATATAGAATCTTTTTATTCTGTGCATTTTGGGGTCTTAGAAAAATTGTGCCCAGCCGTCCATCCCTTTTCCGAAGCTTTATTTCAACCTGTACTCCAATCTTTAGATTTCCATGCTACCAGAAAAGAGATTCACACAGTCTTCCAACATCCCATCTGAGTTGAGCTAAGTGCATAGTGAGAGAGTACAAATTAATTCCTATTCCAGAGTTGTACCCAGAATGAAGAGACTAGGTTAGACACTAAGAGTCAAGTGTTGCACATTGTCATGTGGAACTTAAAGAATTAAGTCAAAGACCTGAAGTTCTTAAAATCCTATTTCTCGGTGAAGTTCCTCTGAAAATTAGGTGGATTAAGGTTAAGCCCAGACCACTCTCGATTTCTGCTCATAACTTGGTTTAGAACCCAATGACTTTTCACAGATGCAAATGAATGCGATGCTGGATGAAGTGCAGGTGTGTGGAATGCAGACATATATATATATATATATATATGAAAGGAGTTTTTTTAATTAATTACCCACCCTGTAATTACATATAGACTTATGCGAAAGTACGAGGTATGGCTAAAATATATATAAAGTATATATACATACCCCCCTATACTTAGCGAGTGATGTGTCCTCAGAGCACAAGAAGCGTAATGAAGACATAGCTCGGGCTAAGCGGAAGAGAGTTAAAAATTTATATACAACGGGTTAAGAAGAAGAGCAGAAAAGAGGCGGTCATGATATATGAATGAGGAGAGTATATACAGGTGAGTGTCGGTTCCCCCTATACTTAGGCTCTGGTTAGTCTAAGTATAAGAGAAGGGTGGAAATGGAGTGATCGGGAGAAGGAGTGTGAGAGAGAAATGGTATATACAAATGGCGAGGAAGAATTTGTACAAGGGGATCGATGTGGTTGGGAGGGAGGGTGGGTTTGATCTGATGGATTTTCAATGTCCTCGTTCTGCGTGAAATAGATGGCCTCAACTTGAACTATCTCTTTGGGTGATTCAATATATGGCTTCAGCAACTATCCATTTACTGCGAAAGGTTGTGCATCCTCTTTGAGTTCGACAATATCTACACTTCCATTGGTATGCATATCGATAAAATGTATGGCCCCATCCATTTTGATTTTAGTTTCCCATGAAAAATCTTTAACCGAGCATTAAACAACCACACTTTCTGTCCAGGGACAAAGGTCTTGTCTCGAATGTGTCTATCATGCCATCTCTTGACCTTGTCCTTATAAATCACACTATTGTCATATGCCTGATTTCGGATTTCAATTAGCTCATTCAGATTTAGGTCTTGACATAATTTCCCAAGGTGACAACTCCACTTCAACTTTTTGATCGCCCATTCCGATTTGTGAATCAATTCTGCAGGTAGATGGCATGGTTTGCCATAGATCATCCTAAAAGGTGAAGTACCGAGTGGAGTCTTATAGGTTGTCCTATAGGCTCATAGAACTTGGTCCAACAGCTTAGACCAATTCTTCCTATCTGGACGAACCAACTTCTGAAGGATTCCCTTCACCTCTCTATTAGAAACCTCTGTCATGCCATTAGATTGTGGATGATATGGGTTGGCTATTCTATGTTCAAATTTGTACTCCTTAGCCAAAGATCTCATCTCTCTGTTCACAAAGTGGCTACCTCCATCAGAAATCAAAACTTTTGGTATCTCGAATCTTGCAATGATATTATCCTTGATGAATTTACAGACAGTTTTGCTATCTGCAGTTCGGGTTGGAATAGCCTCTACCCATCTTGATAAATAGTCAACCACTAACAAGATGTACTCAAATTCATTGCTATTGGGAAAGGGACCCATAAAATCAATCCCCCATGCATCGAAAACATCACAGAAAATCATTGGTTGCATGGGCATTTCATCTCTATATCCCGCAGTCCCTCCCATCCTTTGGCAAATCGGGCATGACCGTACAAATTCATTAGCATCTTTAAATAAGGTCTGCCAGTAAAATCCACATTGGAGTACCTTGTGCGCGGTTCTCTTTCCCGAATGGTGTCCTCCAACCTCGAGAGAATGACAATGTGTGAGGACACTATTATATTCCTCCTGAGGAATACATCTTTGCCAGACACAATCCGGTCCTTCATAGAAAAGGAAAGGATCGTCCCAATGGTATTTTCTTGAATCTGACTTTAATCGATCAATCATTCTCTTGGTCCAACCAAAGGGAACCTTCTTGGAGACAAGATAGTTCACTATGTCGGAATACCATGGGGTTGAATCAATGACACAAACTGATTCATCTAGAAAAGTCTCCTTAATTGGTCCGGTATCAGGATGATCATTTTGCTCGATTCGGGAAAGGTGATCAGCAACAACATTCTTTATTCTAGGTTTATCCTTGATTTCCAAATTAAATTCTTGGATTAACAAGATCCATCTCAAAAGTCGTGCCTTGGCATCCTTCTTATCCATGAGATATATGATTGTCGTGTGATCTGTGAAAATAGTCACCTTGGAGCCCAATATGTATGATCTGAATTTTTCAAGGGCCCAAACAATTGCGAGCATTTCCTTTTCAGTCACTGTGTAATTTCTCTGTGCAGGATCCAACACTTTGCTCGTGTAGTGAATCGCATAAGGAATTCCATTTCTTCTTTGTCCAAGTACCGCTCCGACAGCAAAATCCGATGCATCAGTCATGATCTCGAAGGGAAGAGACTAGTCGGGAGCTTGTAATATCGACGATTCACAAATTTTCTTCTTCAGAAGCTCGAAGGCCTCTAGACACATGTGATTTACAATAAACTCGGTGTCTTTGCCTAAGAGCTCAATCAGTGGGCGGGCGATCTTTGAAAAATCAGGGATGAATCTTCGATAAAATCCAACAAGCCCTAAGAAAGACCTCACTGACTTGACGTTGGTTGGTGGCTCAAGTTTCTTGATCACATCCACCTTGGCAGGGTCGACTTCCATTCCTTTTTTGGAGATGACATGCCCCAACACGATACCCTCAGTCACCATAAAGTGACTTTTCTCCCAGGAGAGTACCAAATTAACCTCCCTGCATCTCTGGAGGACTCGGTCCAAGTGCGCTAAACATGTATCAAATGAATCACCATGAACCGAGAAGTCATCCATGAAGACTTCCAGGAAATCACCAACCATTTCGGCAAATACGGCAATCATGCACCACTGAAATGTGCCTGGGGCATTACAAAGCCCAAATTGCATGCACTTGAATGCATAGGTACCGAAGGGACATGTGAACGTGATCTTTTCCTGATCCTCGGGAGCGATAGCTACTTGATTGTAGCCGGAGTACCCATCAAGAAAATAGAAGAATGCTTTCCCTGCAAGTCTCTCCAAGATTTGATCAATAAATGGTAGAGGAAAGTAATCTTTCTTGGTCGCAGCATTCAGGCACCTGTAATCGACACAAACACACCACGACGTGGAACTCGGGTCGCGATCTCTACGCCCTCCTCGTTGGTTACCATCTAGATCCCTGATTTCTTCGGGACGACATGAAGGGGGGCCACCCACTTGAAGTCAGAAATGGGGTATATAAATCCCACTTTGCACCATTTTTCTATCTCTTTCTTAACCACTTCCCAAAGATTGGGGTTTAATCTTCTCTGAAATTCACGGGAAGGTCTTGCATTATCCTCAACATAAATTTGGTGCAAGCAGAGAGCGGGGTTTATTCCTACAAGATCCGACACAGTCCAACCGATGGCTTTTCGATTTCGCTCAAGGACTTTGAGTAATCTAGACTCATGATCCAGGGTTAAGGATGAGCTAATGATCACAGGAAATTTTTCTTTGGGTCCATTGAGAATTGCATACTTCAGCGTGGGAGGTAGGGGTTTCAGTTCTGGCAATTCTAAATCATCGATTAAATCTGGCTGAATGACTTTTGCATCTGGCTCAGTGTCGGTTGGCGGTGAATCATTGTGTGAGATGTTGGCTGCCAATTCTGAAGAAAGGTGAGTCGAATCGCTAAAGTAGAATGGTAATTCAGCCAGAGCCGCGTCCGACTCATCATCAATATTTCTTGATTGTCCCAAAGATGGTGGGACTGACAAATCTGAGAGGATTTCTGTGTCATCAAGAGTGTAATATTCCGGGTGTCTAGATATGTTTGGAAATATCTCACAAACGGCATTGTGCATTATTTCTTTTTCTGAGGATGTGCTCTCCATATGTATGTCTGGCAGTTGGTCCCACGACCCAGTAATTCTGAGGAGATTGCATTCTGATGTTTCGGCATCTTTAGTGGTGGATTTGGAGTCTGGCCTTTGCCACTTTGTTTGTTTCATTTCCAAGTCTACTTCTCCGCCTGAAGAACGGAATTTCATCATGCCAGAACCATAATCGAATACAGCCTTAGCGGTTCTTAAGAATGGTCTTCCGAGAATGATTTGTGATTCCTTCCAATGGTTCGGGGTCTCCATATCAAGGACAGTGAAGTCCACTTTGTATTCCGTACCCTCGATAATGATAATGACATTCTTCACTTCTCCCTTAGGTCTTTTAATGGATTTATCAGCAAATTGGAGTAAAGATGATGAATTTTTTAGAGGACCTAACTCCAATCTATAATATAAGGCTAAGGGTAGAAGATTTATGAAAGAACCATTATCGAGAAGTGTGCGTGTGAACGCAATGCCGTCAATGCGACTCTCCACATAATGGGCGCCCAGATCCCTTTTCTTTCTTGGCAGATGCTGGTTTTTGACACATTTGGTGGTGGCAACTATCAAGATATGAGTCTCCACAAATTGACTTGTTCTCTTTGTACAAGTCCTGGTGGGAGTGCATTTTGCCTTTAAATATTTCTGAAAGGCTGGATTACTGGCCACATACTGATCAAAGGGTACTTTGACAGTGATATTTTGCTGGAAGAAACTTTTCATCACTGGGTCATCCTGAATGTTTTTCTTTTGTTTTCCCTTCTTAAGAGCGTAGGGGAAAGGAATGGAAGTATTTGAAACAGGAGATAGAGGGTCGGAATCATAAATAAGAGCATCTTTATTAGACTTGGAGTTTTTATTACAATCATAAGATTTTTGATAATAATCAAAATCAGGTTGTTGAAAAGGTGACAAAGGTATTTTGCAGCAACTAGAGGTTAAAGGTCCTCTGCAGACTCCATAGATGCTTTCTCTTTCTCTTGTGTTGTGATCTTCAGGCGTCCTTCTTCATCCTCCTCGAAAGCATCCTCCGGCTGATCTTCCGAGTCTTCATTGTCCGGTTCCCTAGCCCGGTCAGGTACGACTACGGTCCTTCCGCTCTTGAGTGACATGGCATGGATATTGTCAAACGAAAGGATCTCATGTTCAGATGAGGAAAAATCTGAATAGTATACTTGGCCATTGTGTTGAGATGATTGAGATTTGTTGAAGCTATTGGGGTTAGCTTGAACTTGAGCGGGAATGGTTGTGGCTGGGACAGTCTGCTCATCCTTCCATCGGGATAGACGATTAACATCTACCCGTAGATCATACAGCTTATTTCGGAAGCTGCGAATTTCTTCAAGCATTTGCCTCTGGATATCAACCGGTTCTGGAGGGTTGGATGATTGAGCTGATGGTTTGGGAGCTTGATGTTGCTGACGGTATTGCTGAGGTAGGTTCTGATGATTGTAGGGTTGCTGCTGCTTTGGATGCTGGAAAGATGCATTGTTCTGAGGGTGTTGTGGAGGCTGAGGAAATGTGGCATTATAGAAAGTGGGTGGACGTTGATAAGACTGGCGGTCCCCCATACTACCCTGTCGGGTAGTGTCCTGTGTGTACCAAACGCCGTTTATTTCAAAAGTCAGAGGCGGGGCTTCTTTGACTGTCTCGGCTGGCGGGGGTGGTTGCTGGTAAGCTTGGGCATAGGATTGGTCATGAGCCCATGGTTGTTGTTGCTCCGATCCTGGTTGCTCCTGGACATGATGTACATGGTAGATCGGAACCGTTGGTGCAGTAGGCATCCCCATCTTGGACACCTTCGTAGTGAGCTCCTCCATCTGCTTTGGGAATTGGGAGATCTTGTTGTCGATGTCGCTCATTCTCTTATCCACTATTATCAAGTTATAAGCTATGAAGTGCATGTTTGGAATCAAATCCTCCGCTATTTCTGCGACAGTCTGCTTTCCGCCTTTGGCTTGAAGGGTGTTCAGGGAATCAGTATATGCTCTACTCGCAATCTGAGAACAGCTTGTTTCTGCCATCTGCTCTAGTATTTTCCAAATGGTCTCAGCTCCACGCGATGAGTAATTCCCTCCGCAGGCAGCGCTAACTAACCCTTGAGTCTCGTAGTTGAGTCCAGAGTAGAGTGACTGGACTAGGATGTTGTTGTCCAGGTCATGGCAGGGACATTTCTGTAGTAGGCCCTTAAACCTATCCCAAGCCTCACAAAGTGGTTCATTGGGCATCTGAGAGAAACTGGTGATGCGAGTCCTCATTTGATTGGTCCGACTCAAGGGGTAGAATTTCTTCAAAAATAGGTTTTTGAACCTCTCATAAGTAGTCACAGTCACCCCCAAATTCTTCACCCAGTAGTCTACTTTCCCTTTCAAGGAGAAAGGTAGTGCAGTGAGACGAATGCAGTCTTGGCTTACTTGTGGGTGCCTCAGATTAGAACATATTAGCTCCAGGTCCTGCAAGAATTCATATGGCTCTTCAGTCGTATTACCATGGAATTGAACTAATTGACTTACAAAATGTGGCTTCAGTTCATAGTGGATCTCTGGTTGTGGTGGCTGCAAATAATTCCACACTCTGTATTGTCCAGGGTTGTATGCAGCTTCCATTGGTAGTTCTTCCCCAGCGTTCA
Organism: Ottelia alismoides; assembly: GCA_037367405.1. Taxonomy (NCBI): domain Eukaryota; kingdom Viridiplantae; phylum Streptophyta; class Magnoliopsida; order Alismatales; family Hydrocharitaceae; genus Ottelia; species Ottelia alismoides. The sequence goes on from JAZKJV010005000.1 coordinate 161,346, forward strand.
ACTGCTCAAGTTGTGCCCTCAGTAACTGCTGTTGCTGCTCAGATGTAGCCAATCTTGCTAAAATCATTTGAATAGCATCGTCATTGGTTTCATCTTCAGGATCTTTCTTGGAAGACATCTTGGGTGGCATCTCTTCTTCTTCACCTTCAGAATATAAGGGGTTCGAGTTAATAGAGTGGAAAGAATTGATGTAACAGTTTTCCTCGATCTGTTTTTGTGAGAAAGAGACAGTGTGGGTCTGTCCTCCCTCTAGGAATAAGAAGGAATCGTAGGAATAGGGTTCTTGGGAAGGTTTTCCCAGAGGCCAAGAAGGTCCAGAGTAAGAGTCTCTCTAGGCTTTTGAGATTGGAGAGTTTGTGGTAGTGAAAGAAGTGTTCACGGAGTCCGAACAAGAATTACCACAATCTTCCATTCTCAAGATCAACAAGAGGTTTGTGGTTTATGATGTAGGCAGAAGTGTGCGGTATTCGTTGATTACTTATTTTCTACGCACAAACCAAACACAATACAAAGATTTCTTTCACCAACTCACTCAGTGAAGGCCGTAAGAGTTCGGCCAATTATCTTGTCAGTTTTAATTGGTGAGATTCAAGTCTTGCAAGCCATTTAAATGAGCAGTTAGGTGCCGATATTTCCTTAAAGGCTGTCCTGAGTTCGTACGACTAGTTGCATCCACTTTCAGCCAGTATAGGTGTAAGTACGGACCGTAAAATGGCTACCCGTGTTACTTAAGGACGGAGCCTTGCGCAGTGTCCTTTAAACCACCCACTCTGCTAAGGAAGTCCGGACCGTAAAACGGCTACCCGTATTCCTCACTGAAAAGTAGCTAATCGTATTTAAAATCAGTAGTCTATATGAAAATCTTGGCTTGTCTCTATCCTAGTGTGCATCTCTCTCCTCGCTGCAAGATAAAATCAAACAATGTCGGGGTTGCTCTCCCGCAAGAATTCTTGATTTTATGGGTTATTAAGATCAGCAATGTTTAGCAGTCCCAATTTTAGTGAGGCGATCACTGAAAAATTAGATGAGCACAAATACACGTCTACCATACAGTCCCAATTTCCTTTTAAAATTATGTGATAAAACAAGATGAAGGAGTTCAGGAAAAGCCGATGCACGCGAAAATAATGATGTATGCTCAGTTAGAAAACTTACAGTGCCTCCTCGCAATCTCCATGTGGGATGCAATATAGAATTAAAAAATTATTCTAAATGCATGCAAGCCGATAAAAACCGCACCTAGGCAGAAAGTTCTATTAGCGGGAAGAATTGAGTTAAATTTTTGGCTAAGTTGAACGATCTAATGTGCGTCTCAGTTAAAGTGCAGTGTGGCCTTAGATCCTACGAGCACAAGCAAAAATATAAATGCTCTGAGAGCCGTATGTGCAGGTCTATCCTAATCGCCACTCAAGTCGGGCCCCACCCTCACCAGAGAGTGAAACATGCCACGACATACCACAGAAAAGTTTAAGGTTTTTTTACATGCGTGAGAGTCCAATCAGACACCGCTGTAAATGAGCAAGTAAATAAAATTGTAGAAATTAAAAACCTAGACTCTATGCTCTCTCACGACTTGACTCGATCTTAGTTTAATTGTGGCTTTCTCAGATGTCGGTGAAGATGCTTCGGCTTCTAAGAAAACCACTCCACGTACGCCAAGTACCTCGCAAGAAAAATAAGAGAGAGAATGTAAGAGAGTAACTCAGAAAATCAATTAAAAAAATAAAATAAGAGAAATAAATGCTGAAAAATAAATGCGGGAAATAAGATGGTATTTATAATGAAGAATTCGGGGGTCAGACTACCCGAATGCGGAAAACCGAACAAAAAATTTCAAAACACAAACTAAGTCGTTTGCCTCCCCGGAACGGCGCCATCTGACGAGTCCGGATATCGCGTCTTTAAAAGTTGTTTTTAATGTTCGCGTCTTTAAAAGTTGTTTTTAATGTCCCCGGCAACGGCGCCATCGGAATTGGTTAAGAAATAACCCCAAACATTATTCGTCAATTTTAATCAAGTGGTTTTATTTTTATTTTACTTGGGCAAGTCCCATGGTCGATCACAAGGAGGCAAAGGAATAACCTAGAGTTATGTCTATCAATATTCGTGCACGATTTTCGAGACGGTCTATTTTTGGAATTTTTAATGCAAATAAGGGATGTGAGATGCAATTTCGGCCTATTTTAGAGACTAAAATGTAAATTACGATCAAACAATGTCCTAAAAATACGAAACTTGGTCACACTGTAAATTATGACAAAATGAATGCACTTTGATTTTTGGAATTTTTGGATGTAATTTGAATTTTTATGGATTTTTAAATGCAAAAAAATGAATTTCAATATTTAATAATGATAAATACTAAGCCTACTTATTTTTTAGGACCAAAATTATCTAAGATCTATTACTAGGTGATTGATCTCAGAAAAATCCTAAACCTCAAAAATGTGAGATCAAATACCTATTAAAAATTAAATATGAAATGTGCAAAATGATTTTTACAGGGCAAATTATGCATACAAATGCAAGTCTTTTTGGGCATAGTGTCAGGCAAAATTAACTCTACAATATTTGATTTTTGGGGAATTTTTTGATCAATGATTAATCAATGGCAAATTTAATAGCAAAAAATGGTTAAAATTCGCAATTTTCCACAGAAGAATTGATTTTAATTACCCATCAACCATAAAAATATCCGCAATATACCAAAATGTAGAGAATTAAGTGAGGAACATCATGCTATTTTTTGAAATGATAAAATAATGATAAGAAGAGGTTCGAAACAGAGGGGGAATACAAGTATATAAGTGCAATAAACTAAATGAAGTAAATAAAATGCAGGGAGACCTAATTTGAATTTACCGATAATGGGAGGGTATCTTTGTAATGTTGCCACCAGGTCACGTGCCCCGCACGTGACCTGGACGGTGGGTGCTTTGGCGCAAAAAGGTGGAACTTGGGGGCCGCTTCTATAAATGGCCCAGCGGGTCACGTGCTCTGCACGTGACCCCTGAGTGTTGGCGACTTGCTGACGTACCCCCGGACGCATGTGCCTCGCACGTGCGTGGGGGTCTCGGGTCGGAGCCCTGGCGCAAGGCGGAGACGAGTCGGGCGGTGGAGGCGCGACCGAGGTTGTCGTGGGCCGTAGCGTAGTCGGTGGAGGTGAAGCTTGCGGCGGTGTTGTCAGAGGCGATGTAGCTCAGGTGGTTGTTGATGAAGACGTCGGAGCAGAAGTCGGAGGAGAAGGACGATGAGGCGGAATCAGATGTGTTGAAGACGGTGTCTCTATAGCGTGAAGGGTCGGAGCAGCATGAAGCTCGAGGGCGATCGACGTCGGACCAATACACGGCCAGGGGACGGCGATGGAGATGCGAGGCGGTGGAGACTCGAAGCTTCTGGAGGAGCGGCGGAGGTGTAGGCAGACGTTGTCGAAGATGGAGGAGAGCGGCTGAGCTTGTTGTTGTGTTGTTCGAAGGCGAGAGACTCGGTGCCATGGTCAGAGAAGATGAGGTGAACAGGAGTGAAGAAGGACGTGGATGATGATCGGACGAGAGAGAGAGAGAGGATGGGAGCTCGCGGAAGAAAGATGGAGGAGGAGCAGAGCAGGTGTGTACCTGATGAAGGGGGCTCGACGGGGATAGAACCAGGAGCGAAGCAGCTAGCTGGAGACCATCCTGCAACGAGGCATCGAGCCTCGGATCTCGTCGGAGAAGAAAGAGTTTGGGCTGTCACCCCAAGTCCTTGCTCATGTGCAGTCGACGGATAGGGGAACGAGGAGGCGGTGGTGTCGCTTTTATAGGGATGCGAGGGGTAGGATAGCCGAAGGAGGTGGTTGGACGTTGGCGACGAAGGCGGGGGCAGTTGACGGCGATGGATGTGGAGGCGGTTGCGAGGTCAACGACGGAGGTTTCAAACGCGGCGGTGTGGTTTGGCGATCGGTGCGGAAGCGAGGGGAGACGAGCGGAGAAGTCGGAGGAGAAGAAGGGAGGTAGGAGCCAGATCTAGACACGTTGCGGGGGTGAAGAGAAGGGACGGGGCACGTGTGGAGCACGTGCGATTATTATATTTTTTATAAAGAAAATGAATATAAAGAGGCCCAAAAACCGTTGACACGTGGCGGCCTTAGGGGCAGCTACGTGTCAACACCAGAAAAATCGAGGCTAAAATATTTTGTAAAATCAAAAATAAATATTAAATGACCTCGGATCGAAAAATTCCTTCACGAAAAATGCTCGTCTCGATGATATCTACAACTTTCATGAAGACATCAAAACCAAAATCGATCAAATGCACAAAGTGAATTTTTGGGGTATCCCATGTACATATACATAGAATGCCTACATTTTTGGGTTTTCTAGTTTTTTTGTAAATATTAAACTAGAAAAAAAATCTGGAAAAAATGGAAAAAATCAAAGATAAATAAAGACACCTTAATCTATTTTTTTGGATTTTTATTAATTAAGAAGAAATGTACATAAAATATCAGGTCAAAACTGCTAAAATACACAATGTACAAAAGAGGCCCAAAACCCAACTTTCACATATGAGCTCCGATCCACTTGAACTTAGTCTTTTTGAAGGTAATTGAACGTGCATTAGTTCAAAAGTGAGTAGGATCAAATCGGACACTGGATGGGGAAGATATGTGGCTTTTAGTCTGAAAATCCTGAAATTAGGGTTTGGGTTTTTGGTCCACTTATTTGGGTTAATGATTTTTTCGTATTTCTCATTTATTCTTGTTAGTGATATGTACACAGTAGAGGTAGTTTTGTGTCATTCGGAGTTAGCATGAAGGAGTTAAAAATACGAGAAGTTATGCTATTTACAGGTCAATTTTGGTTGAGACTTTTGGCTTCTTATTTTGTGCAAACATACGTGCTAGAATGCAATTCTTATGAAAACATGCATGAATGCTAATTATGAAAAATAGATGAAGAAATGTTGTTGATTTTGAGGGACTTGAGCTTAATTAATGAGATTTAGAGTGATGAATCCGAGATTCATCACTGCTCACGTGTGGCTGGACTTGGTGAAGGCTGGAGTAGATGTTGTGGTGATGGCATCAGCCTCAAAGTGAATGATGAAGGTGGATAACTTGAGGGGGGTTTGATCGATAGAATGGGGAGGGAAGATCAGAGGAGAAGATGTAAAACAGTGGAAAAAGAGAAAAACAGATGAAGCGGGTTTGAGGGTTGTCGCCTAAGATGGTAGAGGATGGTGATCCTCTCTTTGTTCTCACCTCGACTCCACGGCTGAGGAGGAGGCTTGGATGATCGTGCCTGTAGGAGGTCTTTACCGGAGAGAGGAGGGTTGCCACCACCTCCTCCTTGAGCTCTCTCTTGATGGGGATTGAAGGTCCATGATGGCGGATGATGTGGATGTGGCTCATGTGTTTGTTTTTATAGGTGGGTGAGGGTTAGGCCGGCGAGAGGATAAGGGTGTTGGGTGCGAAGGTTGGTTGCAGGCAGGTTGTGGGGAATGGGTGAGCTCGCCCGAAGAGGGCAGAGGAAGATGGTTACGTGGTTCTGAAGAAGGTGCATTGACTGGGTTGATGAACACGTGCAAAGCACGTGATCTGAGGAGGGGAAATTAGGAGAGAGAGAGAGAGAGAAGGTGGGGCGGCACGTGGCTTCCCCAAGAGGCGCCACATGTCATCCCAAAAAAATCGAAATTTAAAAACAATAAAAAATCAAAAGGAAATAGCAAACAACCTCGGATCAAAAAGTTTATTTACAAAAGTTGCTCGTCTCAATGAGATATACAACTATCATGCAGGTATCAATAGCAAAAGAGGTCATTTGTGCAAAATGATATTTTTGGGGTACTCTATGTACATAAAACACCGATGTTTTTAGATTTTTGTAGTTTTTTGTGATTTTTTAATTAAGAGAAAAAATCAAGAAAAATTTTGATAAAATAAAAGACACGTATTTACACATTAATCTTTTTTATTTTTATAAATAGAAAATATGGAAATAAAATAAAAATGGAAATCGAAAGATATTTGTACCAAACTCACAAAGGACACTCAGACTCGATCAGTTTTTTTGATTTCAGTCCTATTTTGAATTTGATTTTTTATGAATTTTATTTAAAACTTTCATCAAAAGAATATAAATGAAAAAGAAATAAAAATAATATGGTTAATTATGAACATAACATGTCAAAGCCTGCTAAAACACAAAATGCGCAAAGAGGTCCAAAACCTAACTTTCTCATATGAGCTCTGATTTCTATGAAATTGATCTTTTTTTGAAGGTCAATGAATATATATATATATATATATCTTTAAAAGTGAGTAGATCTAAACCAGGCATTATTTGAGGAAGATATGCGTGTTTTAGTCTATATATGGAGTTTCGTCTCAGGGGCCAATTATTTGAGTTAGCATTTTTTGTATTATTCCTTTAATCTTATTAGTAATATGTACACAATGAAGGTGGTTTGAGGCCAATCGGACTTAGCATGAATTAGTTAAAATGCATGAAGTTAGGTGAAAATATGAGATGATTAAGAATGCAATTATACAAGCTAAAATGCAGATATTAATTCTAAGTGCATGAATGGTAAAAATGCAGAATAAATGATGAAATGCATCTAATTACTTGGAAACGAAGCTCTATTTTAATCTTTTAGTATGATGAATCACAGATTCATCAATTCCTCTATGCTTAAACATCGTTCGTCCCTGAGCAATTAAAATGAAATGCAAGAGTGAAATGATTTTGGGTTCCATATCAAGGTCATGAAAAAAAGGTGAAAATAGAGCTAGACTCGACCTTTGGATTAATAATGTGGCAAAACTTCTATGAGAATTAGGGTTTTAAAAATCAACAGCCCTTGAGTTCTACATATCATTGTACCTGTTAGGGCTCACAAGTCATCTTAAATCAATCCTTCTCCCAAAGCTTATCCCATGAACATTGAACCATTGTATCATGTATGTGAATGGTTTCAGCTCTTCCCATCAAGAATGCCAGACTACCATGCAAACCTCTCCCCCAATAAATCATCCTCAGGAGTCAGGTATTTCCTTCTAAGATATGTCGTTGCTATGGTCACAATCTAAAAGGGGAAGCAATTAGAAAAAGGGGAAAAGAATGGAGAGTGACCAGTGTAGTCATCTCTCCTTGTGAAGTCGGCCAGTTTATCTAAGTCTCCACCAAGATCTGCAAGTTTTCTTGAAGCTTGGATGTTTTGGTTAAATATTTATGTAGTAGTTGGCTTTTTTTGGTATGGATTTTTTGATAACTCTGCATGGATTTTTTATACCCCTACGGATATGGAATCTTTTTTCCCATACATGTTTTGGGGTCTTAGAAAAAACTGCGCCCAGTCGTCCAGCCCTTTTATCTGAAGCTTTATTTCAACCCGGCAATCTGGTCTTTAGATGTCCACGTTACCAAAAAAGAGACCCACAATAGTCTTCCAACACTCCCGTCTGAATTGAGCTAAGTGCTTAGTGTGAGAGAACAGACTAATTCCCTATTCAAAAGTCATTACCCAGAATTAGGAGACCATGTTAGACACTAAGAGTCAAAGGCTGCATATTTTCATGCGGAACTTTAAAGAATTAAGTCAAAGACCTGAAGATTCTAAAATCCTCTTTCTCAGTGAAGTTCTTTGGAAATTAGGTAGATTAAGGCTAAGTCAAGACCACTCTCTACTTCTATTCATAACTCAGTTCAGAACCCACTAACTTTTCACTTTGCATATGCTAGATATGCAAATGCAATACAGATGCATATGAGGGCAAGATGATTTTTCTCTTTTTCTCTTTTTTGTATGAATGCAAGGATGAGATGCAAGAGTAAAGTTTGTTTGGAATTCCTTTTATACTTTTAGTGTTTTATTTTTTGTAATTATTTCAATTTTTACTCTCTTTTTTTTATTTTTACCCATCATGTGATTATTAAATATATATATATATATAATACGTGAGAGTACAGCTATGGGTAAAGTATATATGTAATATCTACATGCCCCCTATATTTAGCGTGTGATATGTCCTCAGAGCACAAGAAGTGAGGAAAAGACATAACTCTGCTTAGCGTAGAGAGTGAAAAATAAAAAGGAGTATAGAAGTCGATCGTCCCCCTATCTTAGGCTCTGGTCAGCCCTAAGTATAAGAGAAAATCAAAAAGTTGAGCTATCGAGGAGAAATGGATAATATATACATGATGGCATCGATCCCCCCTATACTTAGGCTCTAGTTAGCCTAAGTATAGGTCAGGAGTGAGTATGAGGACCGATGGGATCTGGAGAATATACATAGCATGTGAGGAGTAGGGAATAGAAAATACATATCGCATCGATTCCCACCTATACTTAGCCTTGGACTAAGTATAGGAAGAAAATGTACAAGGGAACTGATGGGGGCGGGAGGAAAGGATGGTCGATGATCAAGGAGGTTAAGGCCAAACTTTTTTGAAGCATGTGATGGAAGGGAATATTGATAGAAAGAAAAGAATCCGTAGATTCCCAGCCACCGTCAGAGTTGTCATCAGAATAATAATACTTAAGGTCACTTCACTCCAACTATTTCTAGTCTTGAGCTGCTTTCTCAAGGTTCGCTCAGTTTTGGGTCCAACCAGTTTTTCCTCTGAATATTCAGATGAACAAGTATCAGTTTGGTCATAATAGATTACCCCTGATGTATTGAATGGGACCAGGGGAGTTGGCCCTAGAAGAATAATAGTGAGTGTCGGGGGAAAGTCCAACGTGAGTCAACATTTGACTGTTTGTTCTTATTAGGCTTCTAAACCACTGAACTGATCTCACTCACTATGATAAGAAAAGGAAAAGAATTAATCAAGGAAATATTTTTGTCCAGCTCTGAGTCTGAATATTTTTGTTTCTACTGGAAGAGCGTCAGAAATACCACATTGATTGAATCTGCAATGGATAGGAATGTATTATGCTCTATGCATGGCTTCAATAATTGTTCATTGACAATGAAAAAGAAATACATTAGATGACAATCCAGATATCAAAATGCTTACATTGTCATGCATTATCTTCACAACATACAACCCTTTCTATTTGCTCTTCAATTTTCCAAGGAATATCCACAACTTTTCATCAAACAACCAAACCTTCTGACCCGACTCGAAAGTCTTTCTTCGTATGTTATTGTCAAGCCAATGCTTGACTTTCTCCTTGTATGTTAGGTTGTTGTCATAGGCATAGTCTCATAATTTCAAGATTCTGTTCAAATCTACCTTTCGGTTCCGATCATTTTTCCGTGATTCCGCATTACATATATCCACTGTCCATAAATTATGAATGAGTTCAACAGGAAGGTGGCATGGCTTCCACATACAAGTTGATAGGGAGACATTTCTAAAGGAGCCATGTAAGATATGCGATAAACCCATATAATAGAATCAGGAAGTTTAGACAAGTTCTTCCCTTCATGTCGTACAAGCTTCTGCAATATACTCATGATCTCCCTATTAGATAATTCAGCCAAACCTTTGATTGCGGGTGGTAAGGAGAGGAGACATGACGGTCAATATCACACTCCCTCATATTCTGACTTCTTTATTCAACAAATGACTACCCCCATCTGAAATCAAGATTTTGGGAATTGTGAACCGTGAGATAATGTTGTCCTTCAGAATATGACAAATAGTAAGACTATAAGTTTCTTGGGTGGGGATAGCTTCGACCTAATGACTTACATAATCGACGATGAGAAGGATGTATTCAAAACCCTAACTGTTGGGAAATGAGTTCATAAAGTCAATGCCTAAAGCATCAAAAACATCGAATATCTAAATGAACCTGATTAGTATTGAGTCTTTGGAACCAATGGTCCCTCCCAATTCCTAACAGTCGGTGCAACCTTTCACATATGTTACGGTATCCTTAAATAGTGTAGGCCACCGACAGTAAACTGCAATACTTTTTCTACCGTTTGGTTACTAGAATGGTGTCCTCCTGCTTCGAGCTTATGACAGTGCTCGAAGACAGTAGTGTACTCCTCCCGAGGAATGCACCATCTCCAAATACAATATGTGCCTTCCCTAAAAAGGTACGGACTGGAAGAAATGGATGTCGAAAAGAAACTTGTCCTTCTTGACTTTGATCTAATGTTGTGTGACCACCCCAAAAATGAGGCATTTTCACAATATCGATGTACCAAATGATGAATCACCAATTCATCATCTTTATTCATTCATATTGTCTTAAAATCCCTTACAAAATACATGTAAATATCACTAATTATTACTTTTTAGTAATCTCATATTATCTGTAAATATTGTATTATTTATCATTATTTTAACCCAAAATAAATAAATAGAGAAATAAAGGAAAAGAAAGCATAAAGAAGATTATAAATATAGAATAAATACAAGCTGATCCTAACCCCCGAGAGTAGGTCAACACTTGACCTAATTGACAAAGAATAAAGTAGGGGGAGGTATGACTTTAATCTATAAAAATATAGAAAATTAAATCTCAGTTGTGTATATTCATCGTTGTATATATTGCATATATCTTATACTATTTTATTTATCATCAAAACAACCTCAAATAAAAATAGTTTCTTATCAGAACTTGTACACAGAAAAAGTTGTAAATAATAAAATAATTGCAAGAAGAAATTGTGTACATAATAAGAGAAACAACACTGAAAAAGCCATAAAACCAAAATTGATATATCAATATCTACTCCATGAATACTCAAATTAAACCAAACTCACTTTTATTATGTTCAAAATCAATAAGCTTTAAAATGAAAGTGGTTTTATAAAATCGAATTTAGATGTGAAAATTAGCTTTTTGGAGTGTTATTTTATATAGTGTCTACATAGTACATATTATTTTATATTTATTTATTTCTTTATTTATTTGCACATTTTGTATTTTTATTATTTTGTATATATTGTATGTTATTTACATATAATACAAATAACAAAAAAAAATACCCAAAAATAAAATAAGTATGTTTTTACTATAGGTATAATATACATATATTGTACATAATTCTATTTATTCAAATTAAATTAATTCAAAAAAATAAAATAAAAATATATTTAAAATTCTTAAATTATTCTATAAATAAATTATTAAAGTATGTAATTATTTGTAAAAATAAAGAACTAAAAATTTATATGTTATATATAGGTATGATATGCTTATAAATAAAGGTATTTATCTATACCTATTTAATTAATTTATTTAATTTATTAAAATCGCCAAAAATAAGTTTGTTTGTTTATTAACATTATTTATTTTGAAGAAAATTTAAAGTAAAGTCATTTATTATTTTTTCCTTAATTGTCTTTATTTTATTTTACTCTTTTGTCCTATAGCTCCTTGTCCTATTCGGACCATGCCCTGATTGACGGACCTGGGTTTGTTGACCTGGGTCAACTTCCCTTTTTATTCCCTTATGCTCGAATAAAGCACGACATCCCTTCTTCCTAGAATTTTGTCGTCCGATCAAATGCCCTTATCACTTAATTTCTTCACCCAAACAAACTTGGATTATCAGACTCTCGCGCCTGATTATCTTTTCATCCAACAATGACTCAGTTCGCATGCTACCTGCTTTTGAAATTCACCTGGACTTCACCTCAATAAATACACCTGCTAGGGCGTCTTTCATTCATGATCTGATTTTTATCTAGTTTTCACCCAAGATCGATTCCAGGAGTGTATCTGAGGTGACATAGAAGGTGCCTAGTGATCAGGAGCACGTAAAATAGCTTGAAGATCGAGATCCAGTGCTGCCATCGGAACCCTTCGGTGAGCTCAGCTTCTCCACCATCTCAGCAACAGATTGAGGTCATAACCTTTCCATTTCCATCGTAGGTTCATGTAGGTTTAATTTAGTTTAATTATTGCATTTAATTTCATATATTTCATTTAAATTTCACGTAGATTAGTAATTTTCCAATCAACCTCCTATCTGCTCAATGTAGGTTCCTGATGTGTCCATTACCCATCCCAATCATCACATCACCTTCACCGAGCGTTTCTCATCTCCCCACGCAATCTGACCATCAGATCTACACCAGATCTGAATTGTGATCTCAATTCCCCCATCATCGTTGCAAATCAATCCATCACCTATTTTCTCTTATTTTTATTCAATAACCACCACCGGAGCACCGCCTATAAGAGAGGAATGTGCAGGTAATTGGAGATTCATTTGGAGCGGAGATACACATTTGGGAGTCGAGTTGGAAGCGTAGTTGGGCATGAGATCCATGTCCCCGATCAACAGGTCTCGAACCTTCTTTTCATCTCATATCAAGGCAGAAGGACTTCAGGTTCCTCCCGAATCCTTCAAGTATCATATTGGAGGTGGATCTAAAGAGCACGAGGAGATTGAACTTCATGAGGGGAGACATTCAAACCAGTTCCTAAAGGGGGCTTGTGAGATGTCGTATCAAGAACAAATTCTCCGTATTCAATCATCGATGTCGGATCGCACCCCAATTTGCATCGCACGATCAGATCCCTAGTTGCACATCAAACCATTCATCATGCACGTGACGCACCGGTTCCCTTGGTGATTTTGCACTTCCTTTCTTGCATTTAATTTTAACAGTAAATAAATATAATTTAAAAATGTGTTTGTTTGTGGTTTAGTGAAAACTTGCATTTGTATCCTTTCTAGTTTTCATATTTACTTCTGCTTTTTGGGAAAATTGCAATAAAAGCTTTGAGGTTTCTTATTATGATTTGATCCATACGTTTGTAATACATACATTAAGGTCCATGCCAGCACGACTCAAATGCCCTTCCACGTGCATTTGCATGGGAATTTTGCTTCCAGACCCATATAGTTCTCAGTTTTGCTATTGTTTAGTTCCAGAACTTTAAATAATTGTTATTAAGTCCCTATTCTGCAGATTAGATGTTTTGATTTTAATTGCCTTTAATAAATAGTTAATCATTTCTAAAAATATCAAAAATTAGATTTAGTGTTTGTTAATTTGTTTTATCACTCATAGTTTTAGTTTTGAAAATTTCTTTTATTTGTTATTTTTAAAAAAATAAAGAAATCTAGAAATTGCTCTATTTAGCTTTTAAAAGGGGGTTTTCACCCCACGAACCTTATAAACTCTATAAATTACCTTCTTGACCTTTAAAACAACATAATTCCTCCCTTGACCCTATAAACTTGCTAACTCTCACTCCATGAACCCTACTGTTAACCTGTTAAAAGCTCATGGGGGGTTTTGGGGTAATTAACATGGTCGATGGGTAACTACATTGTGCAAAAGGTCGTAGAGGAATTTTAACAAGTTTCTAAGATTCGTGGGGTAAAAATCCTTTTCTAAAATTCATAAAAATTTGAAAAGTGTTTTAAAAGGTCTAAAAAGGTATTAGAGGTTTCTTTTACATTATTTTATCATTTATAAAATTTCTATTTGAAAATTTCATTCAGAAAACCCTAAAAATTGAAAAATACATAAAAATTCATAAAAAAACTTAAAAAATAAGAAAAATACATAATTTGGCTTGAATTAAAACTTGAAAAATCTTCTTATATTTTAATTTATATTTTCAATTTATTTGTTTTACTTTATATTTAAAAAACTCATAAATAGTACCTAAAATTGATTTTGTGTTCTATTTTGGTTTTTATTCATTTTAAAATCCTTAAAATTCTAAAAATTGGATTAATTTTAAAAAATGGTATAAAACATGAGAAACAAAAAAAATACTCTAATTTTTTGAGTATTTTATTATTTTTGAAAAAAAATCCAAAAAGTTCATTTGCTTTTGTTGTTTACATTTTTCATTTATTCTTTTCTTTTAAAAATTTAAAATAAAAAAATTAAAAATTTAAATCCATTAAAAAATTAAAACTATAAATATATTAAAAATATAAAAATCCATAAAAAATATAAAAATAATAAAACACATAAAAACAATAAAAAGAAAAGGAAAAGGAAAATTCTTTATTAATTAGCAATAATCAAATAACCCTCGGGTAATGTTGCCTCCTTGAGTTCAATCCTGATTGGCTATACAGATAAAATAATGGCACTAGCATTGTTTTATTTTCTTGCTAGATAAATAATTTTTGTTTTAGGCGGTTTTGGGTTATGACGACATCTTACTCCACTTGTGATATATATCCACAACTCATTTGTTCTTCTTTTCTTTAATAAATAAAATACCTGAAACTTTGTCAATTCAACAAATGACATTGTCACCAGAGAGGCACGACAAGGGTAGTTAGGTTTCCTATTTCTTCTACTCATGTTTGTTTATTTGTTTGTTTGTTTGTTTGTTTTGTTTTATGTTCATTTGTCTACTTATGTTTTATTTTATTTGTTGTATCATTATTTATTCTCTTATTTTTACCATAAATTAGCATGACAAACTTTCGTTTCTCCTTTGCTGCAAGGGACCTATGAGCGAGAGTGATGATTCTATGAGAGATAATACACCCGAGCGAGGCAGAGGTTGAGAGCTTCTTCACCGACCGACAGGAGAGAGCAACTGAGGAGGAGCATAAGAGTTGAGGACTTGTCTTTTATTTTCCCCAATTTTTAATTGTAGTAATATATTGGTACTTGCCCTTTTTCTATTTTCCATAGATCCATTAGACCATTTGTGCTTATAGAGGTCTATTCACCAAGTATCAGTGCACTTGGGAGATCCCATCATGATTTTGTTTTCTCGACTTTCTTTTGTATTTGTTTCATGTGTTTTGAGTTTTCAATATTTTTTGCTTTATTTTCTATGCTTGAGCCCTTAGCTTAGGATTTTATTATATGTTTAAGCTGAGTAAATAATAGATCTATACACATTAATATCTTCATGTACCTATAGTCTTATTCGATCTTGAACTTAAGCAAATAAATTCGGTTCTTTGCAATAATAGAAATTCCAACTAGGATGGTGATGAATCCCATATTCATCTAAATTATCTTGTTATATAATATCTCTTGCTTAAGAAAACATACAAAAATCACTAATAATGTCACTAATTAACTAACATTGTGTAGTAAAATAATAGCATATAATTATTGTATATTATTATTCCTATTGTTGTGTTATTATTTTGTGTTTATTATTTCAAAAAAAATTCAATAAAAATCATTATAATGTTGTACATAGTTAATTTAACCTAATTTATAAAATAAAAACCCATAAAAATAAGAAAAGAATTAAAATTAAGTAATGTATTTCTTTAAATTACTTGCAAACATATTTACTGTATATAAATGCTTTTACTTCTCTTTGGGTTCTATATGAGAGTTGTAGATCTCATTGAGAGATATAACTTTCATGTTTTCCATTTATTCTGATTTGATCACCTTCTATTTATTTTTTATTTTATTACACTTTCTGTATTTCTCTTAATTTTTTATTGGGCCACGTGGCCCTCTCTTATTGAACCACGTGGCCCCACCTCTTCTTTGGTTTCTACCTCCATCTGGGACCGTCTGATCATTTGATCAGATCAGAAGGCCCTGGTCCGTCAACAACTGCTATTTTTCCACCGCTCAATCTGATCTCAAGATCAGATCAGAGTTGTCCTTTAGTGCCCAAATCAAGGCTGTTAGATTTTAATCCAATGGTCATATACATCTTCAACCTCCAGCCACCCTCCTCGAAGAGTTGCAACTTTCTGTGCATACCTCCTTTTCCCAATTTCACCAGTTGACTTATGTACCCTAACCACCTCTTTCAATGTCATTCTATCCCCCGATCATCAACCATCTTTGCCCAACCTCTATTTATCTTCCTCCTCCTCACGTGCTCCATTGATCGATAGTTGAAACTACCACATTAACCACTCAGAACCACCATTTTCCCCTCCATCAAAACCACTTCTTCGACAATCGTTCCACCTATATTCCATTCTTGTGAGTTACTCCCGGACATCCCCTATGATTTTGTGACAGAGAAAGTTGGTGAGATAGAGTAATGACAGAGATTTAACTCTGGAGAGATCCAAGGCTCTTCTGCCTTGTCGCAACCACTTCATAGCTGCTCGAGCTTAGTTTCATGCCCTGGAACTTCAAGAGAGGATCTATGAAGCTTTTAAGCTTCGCTTGGGCTCAAGATTCATCATTCAATCCATTGTCCTTGTTAGATTCAATTACAAGCAAGTTTTCAAAATGCCCTTTCTTATTTGTTCTTCATTTTTTCTATAGTGAAGCACACACTAGTTTCGGTATCGCAAAACACAAGCAAAATCACCTTCCATCAATCATGTGTATAGTTCTAGTGGTCTTGTTCGTTTCTTTATTCTTGTGTTCATATCAATTCATTTATTCTCCTACAAGGAGAATAATTTCATCATAGCTTAACTCCTTCACTATTAGAAGCATGTCGTTTCACTCCATTTGACATTCCCATAGGTTATAGATAGCTCAGGTTTTGTCACTAACCAATGTGGGTGTTCAACGGTTGGAAAATTAATTAAGCTCTGATATTGACATTAGTTGATGAAAACACTTCATCGACAGAGCTTCCAACACATGTCTTACTTTGTAAGGCTATCTTCTTATTTGTCGTGACTCAAGGAAGGTTCTACAACCTTCAGATTTAATAGAGGTGCTGTATGTGGAAATGAGGCCTCATCGGAGCTTCATCCGTACGCCGCCTCACGTGGAGGAGAGGGAAGAACTCATTGTACAACTGTCGTTAGATCTGATCCTTCATATCATATCCAACAACACTCCTTATACCCAAACCTCACTCCGAAGCAACATTTCATCCTTGAGGTGTGGAGTGTTCGATCCTATTATGAAGCACGAGGAGGATACATGTGGATCGAGCCACACCTACCGATCCTAGCCTGAGTCACATGCATCATGTTGTGATTTGGGCAAATTGTAGACAATCCCCAGAAAGATTCAAAATTGCAACTAAGTCTTGCCTGTGGAAATTTTGTGATTATACTCTAGCTGGTTTCTGTATTTTCTATTTGATCTAATTTGGACCTTTTATAATTAAATAATTCATGTTTTATTGCATTTATTCCCCTACATTGTCCTTTTAATAACATGTGAACCAATTACCCATTTTAATGAAATTGGTGTCATTGGAAAGCAAATTTTGTGCTATTTAATTTAATGCAATTTAAATCACTGATTTGATCTATAAATTCATGCATTAAATTTGGAATGTTATTTTTGTTTGTTCACCCTTATTCTTCACTCAAAATTGAATTGCATTTAGGTTGGATTCCTTTCTTCTTGGCATTGATGTATTATTAGTTAAACAATTGATTTTGCAAGTATTTATTCTACTTAAAGAGAAGCTTATTTTGGATTGTGTGTCTAAGGTGTTAATGCACTGCAACATGGTTTCTCATACAAAATAACTGCATTAAAATGTTCAAAAAAGTGCATACACTTTGTGTTTCTTTGCAATCTGCTTGACCTAGAGCCTATAAATTGCTCAAGTAAATAATTGGTGCTTAGATTTAATTAGATAATTGCTCATGTGCTCGTGTTCAACCCTAGACTAGCCCATGTATAAATTCAAGCTGAGAACTATCCATGGAGATCTTCTCTCGGTTCTGAGTGATTGTTGAATGGCTTGTGCTACAATGAGACCATATTATTTTAGTCGATTGATGATTCATCAGATGACACCATTGCCGAGGACGCGACTTATTGTTTGATTTCATTTACTGTTAATTATTTATTTTTATGATTTCTAGATATTTTTTGGTTAAGTTCTTGTTGTGTTTTGTTTTATAGTTTTTGTCTTAATTTTCTCGATGGTTTATAGCTATTTGATTCATTAAATTTCTTACTTTCTGAAGGCCCGACTGACTCGGCCAGGCCGGGTGTGATGCGAGACCTACGAAGCTTATATCTAGTTGGGAGCCACAACTTGCTTCCCTCGAGATTCACTACTCTCGCAAAGCGACCCAGTGAAAAATCCTTCCCCAAAGTTCTCAAGTTTATAGATAATCGACAATTGTAGTTCTCGTCATGGGAGACGGGGTAGGCGGATTTTGTCATGCGTCTGTCAGGCCGGGGGACTGAGGACTAGAGTCAAAGTGGTTTTTCACCGAAACAAGCTCTTTAATAGAAGAAGCTATTGATTTGAAGCCTGACGCTTCTTCTTTTTTTGACCACTCGGCTCCCTCCCCACCCCCTTAGAAGACCGACTACCTTACTAGAAGCAATTCCTCTATCTGACATTGAGGGGAGGGGCATCCTCATCAGTTGTAGAAAGATGATCTCTTGAGT
This sequence comes from Ottelia alismoides, assembly GCA_037367405.1. NCBI lineage: Eukaryota > Viridiplantae > Streptophyta > Magnoliopsida > Alismatales > Hydrocharitaceae > Ottelia > Ottelia alismoides. The sequence continues at coordinate 179,537 of JAZKJV010005000.1, forward strand.
CAGAGAAGTTCTCTTTCATCTTGATTTTTGCTAGATCTAGACTAAAATCGAGTCTGTGTCTGCTCTTCTAGCCTCAGTCTTGTGCTAGTGGGTTGGTTGGCTGACGTCGAACTAACAAGGGGTGAGAATAATTTTGACACTTATTGTTTTAGGGTAGGGACCATGGAGCTGATGAATACTAGAGGACCATGAAGATGAGAAGCTTGGAGCTTCAGCTGAAGAGACTGCAAAGCAATTTCTATTAGGAGAAATTCCAGTTCAATTGAGTAGTATTTTTTTGTACTCAGTGGTGTATTATTCGTTGTAATTTGTTCTGTAATTAATTTGTAGTCAATTTCCCAATTTATAGTGGTTCTTGATTGAGCTATCGCGTGTGGTTGTGTTGAGAGTGATTGTCGACTTGAGTGGCGATTTAGGTCAAGGCATTATGCTTCAAATAGAGATATCTTAGGTCCTTTTTGCTTGATCTTTATTGTAACTTAGGAGACATAATTTTTGTCTCATAAGATTCACTAAAATCTTAGGAGATTCATTGAGATGCACTTAACCTACGTTCTATCCCGTCAAAAATAATTGAACTTCATCATCGTTAATAGAACTCGTGCTAGGTGCAGTTTTTTCGATTCGTATCACTCAGAGTAATTTTTATATATTTAGTCTTGCATCCACATGGAGATTGTTGGGAATCACTGTAATTATTCCTAAACGACTGTATGCATCGTCGATTTCTGACTGCACCCCATTTTCTGTCTTCTCCCTCGATTTTTGCCAACCAAAGGAAAAAGGAGAAAGGGATTATATGTTAGGCGATTATTGTGGTCACCTAATTCAAGTGATCACCAACAATAAAATTGGGATTGAATTAATGCAAGTTGACATTTAAATAAATTGTAATAAAATTCACCTTGTATTACGGGCAATAGAACCCTCATTGTATGCATGTACTTATCCCCAAACATAGTAGGTAAGGACGGATCCCTAAGGTTAGAACCCAAAACCCTAGACTTCCAACCCAAGTCTTCAGGTCCGATTTTCACAGATTTTGGGGCTGCAAGTTGTTGCCTCTGACCTTAGAAATATATTTTTGTTGTCTGCGCCTATAAGTTCCTTTTGTGGTGTGATATCGAACCTGTCATCTCAAGAAGATCAATTCATTGATTGAGGGCTTATATGACTTCAAGTGTAGTAGGAGACTCCTTGTATGCTTTGTATAAGATTGTTTGAATCACTAAATTAAATTTTACAAGATAAAAACAAGTCAAACTCTTAAGGCTTTCACATGTTGAGTCGGTGATTATATTCAAAGGGGTTGATTGCAATATATTGTGTGAGTTGATTCCGCACATTTACGTGCACCATAGCACTACTTCTTTTTTTAATCGAGCGTGCTCATTTCTTGTATTCTCTTTGAAATCGAAGATGGATAATTGGTCGGAAATTTATTCGAACTTAGGGAACCTTTTGTTGAACCGTCCAAATATCACGTCTTCCAAAGTCCAACTACCTTCTTCTCATGGACCTTCTCGAATACGAAATAACCCTTGTTTCAATCTGACATATCATGATTCATTATTAGGGAGCAGATACATCTCAATCGATCCCTTTTTTTCTTATCTTCTCACCGAGGAAGACCATTGTTATGGTGAAACTGATTCGATTTCAATATCTTCGTCAAGATCTCACTCCAATCCTCTTTTTTATGGAGGCTTAGAAGATTCATTAACGACGCCTCCAAAGAGATAGAACGAAGAGGAGGAAGAGCGCGAAGATCCAATGCAAATGGTTTAGCTAGGATAGCAGCTTCAAAATAGAATGCAACATTATTAAGAGCGTAGATTGCCGACAAAACTTGGGATTAGATGCACCTATGGATGCGGCGTATAATTCTTGACAATACCAAATGATAAATTGGTTGAATCCAGTGGAGCCTGAAGTAGAATATGAGTTGAAGACATTGTTCCTTAGTCCGTTACCTAACTTTCACGGGAATTCACATGTGGAACTGTATGCATTCCTAAGGGACTTTGAGTTGGTTTGTACTAAGCTTAGGCATTCTAGGGTTAGCCAATACTATGTAAAGCTCAAAACCCTTCCTTCTACCTTGAAAGATAAGGAAAATTATTGGATGAAGAAATTGGGGGTAGTTGTAACTACATATGTGTAGTTCAAGGACCTTTTTCTTAAAGAAGTTCTGCTCTTTGAGTAGAAATAACTTAATGTGCTCATACATCACTAGTTTCTCCCAACTTCATAATGAAGCATTCTGTGATACGTAGAAGAGCTTCAGAGATATCTTGCAGAAGTGTCCTTGTCACGGTTTAGAGCATACCATCACGGTTCAGTCAGTGTATTATGGTCTCAGCCCTGAGGTGAAGGGTTTGGTTAGTGCTGCTTATGGAGGCATCTACACTTCACATGGTGTGGACACCATCTGGAAGGTGTTCGAGAGGATGACCAAGATGAGTCAAGCATAAACCGTGAGCAGAGCTCAGACAGACGCCTCCTTAACACTCTTACTTAGAGGGGGGCGAGGGATACGGTTGATCCTTCTGGTATGGGTATCATATCAAATAAATTAACCGATGTAGCGGATCGACATGAGGATGGATGAGTTGGACAACAACTTATCCAAATTGTTGAAAGCGGATGGCATAGCTGTCAGATAGGGTATCCACGATCAAGATACATACCGTAAATGCATTTGATGCTCCTATTTACCATTTCCACAACATCTAGGATCAGCTGATGTCAGGGCCACCCCAACCATGGGTAGAAGACCAGACTCTTGCCCATTCTTGTCAACAACAACCACTATCTGCAGATATAGTTACCAAGGAGCCTTCCTAGGTTTCGGAGGTAAATGGCGCATGGTATACACATGACCCTGCTAATGAATCCACGATTCATCATCTTAATATCTTGATCTTAGCAAAATCCCCGAGTAAAATCCCAAATAAATGTCCATAAAATCAATAAATTAATAAAATAAATATTGTAAATAAAACACACTAATTATTGTATATTAGATTGTATAAAATAAATTAACAATAAAAAGTCGCAAAATCAAGGGAGTTTCTCACCTGTAAATAGCCCAAAACTTCATGTATTTTTAATAATTTTATTTCAACTCCTTTCTAGCTAATTCTTTTCCAACATGTTCATATCAATGTATATAAAAATACAAAAATACAAAACAAATTTTACCTCAAATAAATGCTCCTAGATCCCAAAGGGAAAAAGCCGTAAAGACCAACTTCCAAGCCAAATTCTCGCTCTGTATGAACTCCAAATTCACCAAACTCACTTTTAAAGTTCAAGTTAGAAAATTATCTATCCAACGGAAGTATTTTCATTAAAATCGGAGCTCATTTGCAAAAGTTGGGTTTTGGGACCTAGATGTACATTGTATATTATGTATATGTTCATTCTTTCTTCATTTTTTTATTTTTCCTTTCTTAATTATTAAAATACAAAAAAAATAATGGTGGTGTTGTATTTTGATTGTAGTATTTTATTGTATTTTCTTATTGTACATAGTTATTATTAAAAAGATAAAAAAATTATAAAATAGAAAAGCAAACAAAAAAATTGTACATGTTGTATATCTTCTTTTGTAAATTCTCCATTATTTCTCTTCTCTTTTTATTTTATTGTATTTAAAGTAACCTACTTTATTTATTTATTTATTATTTTCCCATTTTCTACAATAACTTCCATTCTACCACCAACCTCCATTCCACTCCATATTCTTCATCCAACCTCCCAATCAACTCCACCAATAATATAACCTCCCATTCAACTCCACCCATAATCTAACATCTCATTCAACACCACCACCATTCTAACTTTCCTTTCTCTTCTCTTTATATTCATTTGTACATCCTCATTTTTTCCCATCCACCATTCTTATAGAATAAGGAGAGAGCTTGGAGTGTTTTGTTGGTGACAGCTGCGAAGCATCGTCCTCAAGCGACGACCTCCTTCAGGTGAGATCCGTGGAGCTCCCCTTCGCGTCACGAGTTCCCCATCGAGCTCGCTTAGCTTCTCCGATTTTATTTCGCCAATCGGATCGAGGCGACGACAAGAGTTCAGCGTAGCTGCTCCGCCAATCCGGCGAAGATTCAGGTAAGTGTTTTTCTTCATTCTTCTTGTTATTTTGTTTCCTTTTTTTATATATCACATCATTTCATCACACCACCTTCATCATATTACCACCATCCTCATCATAACCCCATCATAACCACACCATTTTTTCCTTTTATTTGTTTCTTATTTATAAAATTTTTTTTAAAAAAATATAAAAATCTGAAACAAAAAAATAATAGTACAACAGTTGTTTTAAAAAAACAAAAAATAAAAATAAAAAAACGGAGGTGGAGCAGTAGCTCCAGGGCCGCCGCCCCACCGCCCATTCTCTAGCGCAGAGGCAGCGCCGCCCGCCATCATCCCACCGCCGCCCGCACCTGCGCGTGGCTCTGCCCACGCCGGCTTCCTCTCCTGCGCGCGGCGCCGCCGCCCACGCATGCGCGCGGCTCCGTCGTCGCCGCCACCTGCGGCCTCTTCATCGCAACCGCCGCACCGGCGGTCCTCCGCCAGCGGTTCCGCCTTCCGCCCTCCACCAACGCACGCCGCCGACCACCTCCCTCCTCCGACGTACGCCCGCCCCGCGCCTCGCCCCGCGACGTCGTCGCGCCGCCGAACCCCTTTTGGGTTCTACCACCTGGGAATGAAGGAAGAAGAAGGAGGTTTGTCATTTTTTATTGTAAAAATTGTATAAATGTTTTGTATAGTTTCTAATATTACATAACAGTCCCTATATATATTTGCATTGTAATTCTAGTTTTTCTGATTTTGCACAGATACCCCTGTGTTCGCATCTTAATTTGGACATTCAAATTGCGTCATTTTATTCAATAAAAATACCTTTATGTTGAGCAAATTATTCTCTATTATATGAATATTTATTTGTATTTTAATGGTATTTGGGTAATTAATTAAAATTGCTCAATTGAAAATCTTGACATTTTACCCAAATTAAGCTCTTAAATTAATATCTCCCACACGGTTGCTCTAAAAATTATATAAAAATTTGAATGATGTCTTGAAACGTGATTGATTTACTGTCCAAATTCCATCCAAAGTGGAGTTGTCTTGTGTCTGAAATAAATTGTAGAGTGATTTTAGTACATGATTTTTAATTAAATCCACAGATATCTTTTTCATAAAATTTCAAGTCTCCTGGATTCCATATGAAAACACATATATGAGATAATTTTCTCTCTGATTAATTTGATATTGTGGATTAATTAGGAATTATTTACTCACTGTCACTCTGATTTCACAAAAAAATCTATAAAAAATTCATACTTTGTCCAAAAATTCCAAAAATAGTACTGTAGCTTCCTTACATCATGCTTTCATTCTAGTAAAATTTTCATAATTTCTACTTACTGTTTGTTCGAAAAATTGCGAAAAAAACCCATAAAAAGTGTGCATTTTTAGCTGTTGCATTTTGACCCATAAAATTCTAAAAAATGTGTTTTGTATTTATCACTGCATTAGGATTCTAGGAAAAATATAATTTGGCTAAATTGGATTAATTTGACATTAAAATTAATTTGGCTAAGTTGTGTGATTTCTTAGTACTTAATTCACCCACATTTTGCATTTGCATTTTTTTTGCATTAAAAAATATAAAAAAACCACATTGGAAATCTAAATCTAAATTTTCAAATTATCCTAAAGTTGTTCCTTTGCCTCCCTGTGTTCGACCCCGGACTTGCCCGGGATATAAATAAAGCCGAGACACTCTTCACGGAGATTTTCTCTCGGTTCTAACTGAATCGCTAAGTACACATGCTACAACGTGACCGAATTAATTATCGTATTTAGCGACTCGTCAGATGGCGCCGTTGCCAGGGAGGCAAACGGCGTAGGAATTAATTTAAAAATTTAGATTTAATTTTTCATTTACTCAGGTAGTCTGACCCCCGAGCCACCTTGTATTTAGTCCATTTTCTTTCAATTATTTCTCTCCATATTCTTGTATATATTTTGTTTTTATCTCTTTAATATAAATCTTATTTTCCTTGTGAGGGCCCGGTGGACTTGGAGTGCATCGGAGGTCGACGGATGTGACGCGCGTCGACTGTTGAAGATCAAGGAGAATTAGTTTATTTTTGAGAGAGTTTTTGTGATTATTGTAATAATTTAGGTAATTCACACTTTCCAGTGGCTCTTGCTTGAGAGCTCGCGCTTGTATCCGGACTGGACATTTGACCCGCTCGTGGTTGTGTGGTTGCTTGACGTAGATTAGGACTTGCACTCGCGGCTCTTAGAGCTTATTTTAATATCTTTATTGCTTGTGCTCGTAAATTTTTAGGACCACACGTCACATTTAACGAGACACACTTAGACCGCAGAGTTATTAGTCAAATTTAATTTGTTCATCACTCGCTAATAGAACTTCTTGTCTAGGAATGGTTTTCTCATTTGCATTCATATAGTATAAAATTTCAATTCTGCCTTGCATCCTGCATGTAGAGCGTGAGGATCACTGTAAGTCTCCTGAACTGGGCATGCATCATTGATTTCACTATTTGAATCGGTTTTCTCGACTCCTTCCCTCTTGGTTTTTGAAACTTAGGTTAAAAGGAAATCGGGACTGATCGTTAGGCGTGCTTTATTTGGTGGACTAATCAAGTGATAACCAAACTTAAAATCGGGACTGCTAATCAGAGTTGATCAAAAAAATTGACTAAAACTAACAATTGTTTTGGGAGAGTAAAACCCTCATTGTATGCTTGGCTAATTGTGATAGTTGAGAGGTGAGGACGCATCCCTAGGATAGTGCCCAAAACCAAGGTCAACCAGACAAACCGAATGGAGAAGCCTGCACTACATGATCTTCCTGACTTGATTGACCTCAGTGATAGATCCGACATTGACAAACCTTCATATCACCCATTCGGAGAGCCGACATATACAGGGGATTGGACTCATGAGACCGATCTACAGACCCCTTGTTTACTGACTCCACCTTATGAGGCTCCGACCAACATCTGCCATACAGATGGGTCTTACTCAACCCAGCATTACACGCCTGAGTCAAGATGTGTTGAGTATAAGATCCCAAGTTCTCAGCGGTATCCTCCAACTGAGCAGACTTCTCTCATGATGTGTCATGGGAACTTAATGGAGGATGACATTTGTAGATTGATCAAGAGTCCAGGTAGGAATGTGGATCATGGATTTCGCGGATTGAATCTTGAAAACCTGGAAGACATCGGATTGACCACACATCATGTACAGCTGGAGTCCCTTCTACCTTCCTCTTCTACTAACCACTTTCCCTCCAAACCAGAGTCTGTACATTCTCCTAGTCCTCCTTCACCTACCAAAAAGACCAAAAAAATTGAAAACTCAGAAAATACCATAAAAATTGAAAAAGGAAAAGATCTAAAAAAATTGGATCCTGCGGTTAGGGAAGCATTGGATAGAAAGTTGATTTTTGAGCTTCCCTTATTAATGGCCATTGAGCACTTTCCCGACCTTAAAAGATTTGTGAGAAGTAAATTGATGCCTAAAAGGTCGGGCAATAAGAGAACAAGGACTGAGATACATATAGTGTCTATGGCCACATCTTTGATGATAAGGAGAAAAACCAAGAGCCGTAGAGTAAAGCGGTTACCTAGGTTTGATTGTGAAATCAAAGATACCACATTCACCCATGCAAGAATCGATGATGACTTACCGATTAATATCCTTCCGACCTCCGTGTTTGCCAAGCTCAAACTCGGATCTGCCAAGAAGTCAAGAGAGATCATTCAGTTGGCGGATCGGTCTGTTAAACGGTCGAGAGGAATCATTTCAGTCATCGTTACTTTCCAAGGTGCTCTAATACAGGTGGACTTCACGATCATTGATATTGAGCATCGAGGAGTGTTCACCCAGTCTCCGATCATTCTTGGCAAGCCGTTCTTAGCCTTAGGTAAGGCAACTATAGATTGCGAGACTCGGGAGATCAATTTCTCTACATTGGGAGCACTCCGACCTCACCCGATCTTTGAGGATACACGATATTCCAAGGTAATCCGAAAAGTTGCAGACAGTCGTGACCTTCGAGAGACAGTTGAGTCCCGTCTCTCTACTACACCTGCCATACCGACTGTCCAGGCGACCATTGGTTCAGAGACTCCCTACACCTCCACACCACTCACTGCTTGCATTACCACCACTGTGATACCTTCTCGAGAGGACTCACGATCAGAAGTTGTCCCTGAGTCGGACATGATCATTACTGATTTCCTTGATTATTTAGATGATCTAACTCATGAACCAATCAATGCCAAGCCAACTGAGAACACTATGCCTTACCAGAGACGTGTGTTGACCCTGCAGGAGTACTACAATGCATATGGTGACTCATCTGATGATGAACCTCTAGTCAGCACCTCACTACATCCACGACCTACACCGAAAGAGATAACTGGGACCAAATTGTCCAATCTCGATAAATCGATTGTTCCATCCTCTAGTCGGGCATCTGGTAAGAAGAAGAAGAGTATTGATTCCTCGAGGTGTTCCCCCAAACCCCTCAAGGCTTGTCAATCTCCTCTTCCTCTTGATGCTTCAGGTTCTAGAAAACTGACTAAGAAGGTTACCTTCGATGTTCCAGAGAAGGAACTTTCTGAGGAGTCCTCATCAGGTCCGGATGAGGTGATCTACATGAGTGAGCTTAGTTCGGCTGTTCTGAAGCCATATTTGAGTAAGCAGCCTTGTGTCGACCCTCGTTGGACGTTCCCCACACCTCACTATTATTCCTCTACGAACGATTCTGACAGCGACACATATGTATACTACCCACCCCCTCGCTCTCGCAAGAAGGTCCGTCACAAACCTTCTTGATCTTTGTATAGATTCACTCCTCTTGTACATTCTCCCTTCTTTATATATTCTCTAGATCACATCGGTTCTCACACTTACTCTTGTCCTATACTTAGGCTTACCAAGAGCCTAAGTATAGGGGGAGCCGATGCCCGACATGTGTATACTCATCCATTTCTCCTCTTGACCTCGTCCGCCCAATTTTCGCTCTTCTTCTACACTTAGGCTGTCCAGAGCCTAAGTATAGGGGGGGCGGATCGACTTCTATAATGTTTATTATTTTAGCCATCCTACGCTTAGCACGAGCTATGACTTTTTCTCGCTTCTTGTACCATGAGGACATAGCACATGCTAAGTATAGGGGGCGCGTATATATTACATATATACTTTACCCATAGCTCGTACTTTCACGTATTTTTTTGTATATATTATACAATAATTATGGGGTGGGTAAAAAAATCTCTTAAAAAAGACTTTTCAAAAAAACTTTTTCCTAAAAAAACTCTTTTTCCTTATTTGCTAAAAAAACTTTTCAAAAAAATTCTCTTCAAAAAAAAACTTTTTCACAAAAAAATCCTTTCTTATTTACCTATCTTTTCAAAAAAAAACTCTTGAAAAAAAAGAGCAAAACTTTTCTAACAAAAAAATCTCTTCTTTGCCTTTGTTTGTCAACAAAACTTTTTCTGAAAAAAATCATTAAAAAACCTAAAAAAACTAACTAATAAGTTGGTTTAACCCCTGACACATTCACTTCCACACAAGACTAGTGATATTCAAGAACTTTATGAGCTCTTGAGATTTTGAGTTAACCAGCCTTAGTCATTAGTCTTTGACTTAATTATTCACATTTCCCTAGTTTGAAAGATTTGTGTGCTATATTGCATGCTTAGTCTCTACCTTAAGAATATTATCAGCACCTCACATACACGACTGCAGTTATGATGAGATGAGTTCAAATTTCACTTGAGGAGCTGGGATAGGGGATTTGATTTTGGACTTGATTTAATGATGCTCGAGGATGGGATAAAATCAATGAAGGCTTCATGAAACCTGAGTGTCAGCATCTTTAGCCAGTATGAGAACATGGTTCTTGTACTATCTCTTGACATTTACCTATGTGCCAGGGTATGATAAAATAAAAAAATGTTGATCAGTGTGCGCCAACTCTTGGTGAAAGCAGTGGAGCTAGCCACAAATTATACAAGTCAATGAAATTTCAAAGAAAAGCTCTCATTCCACAAAGTTACATATCAAAGAGCTTCCACCAAAGGCGAGCGCTCCCAAACTTTTCAAAGTGTCCACTTGGACCACCACTATTAGGACCAGGAGTCGGGCTTGCACCAAAAAAGGGCTCTGCATCGTAAATGCTACAAGTCTGGGTGTAGAAGGTATAATAGATACTCAAAAAAGACACACCCCGGTGTACTCCCAGGAAAATAAGTGCAGACGGCTCCAACTTCTCTTGACGGACGCACTGATCAACACCAAAAATATGCGTTGAGTAATAAGGCACTCGAGTGGATCCTTGTTCCAATGAGAGGGAGAGAAGAAGTGACACAATCCTATGCCCTCCATCAACTAGCCATCCATCTACACTTTTAAGTCTGACAACTAAAGAGACGGTGGATTGGATGCAAGAAATGGTTTATTCCCTAGTGTTGAGGATCGGGTCCTTAGGAGAGTCTCTTGGACTGGAACCTTGGGTGACGTTGTGACTCTACTCTTGTAACTGCGGTCAACACTTAAAGTCATATCCCTACTATATATGTATACAAAGAGAGTCTGATGATTAGGGAAATTGGATACCTTTTGACTAGAGCTTGGTTTAGCTTAGAATTTTAGGATTTCTAAAACTGAGAGTTCTTGAACGGATCAAGTCTTGTATTCACATGCACAGTCATGGGTTAATCCAACTTATTCATTCTTTATTTGCTCGAGGACTAGCAAAGTTTAAGTATAGGGGGGTGATGAATCCACGATTGATCATCTTAATATCTTGATCTTAGCAAAATCCCCGAGTAAAATCCCAAATAAATATCCATAAACTCAATAAATTAACAAAATAAATCATGTAAATAAAACACACTAATTATTGTATATTAGATTGTATAAAATAAATTAACAATAAAAAGCCGCAAAATCAAGGGAGCTTCTCACCTGTAAATAGCCCAAAACTTCATGTATTTTTAATAATTTTATTTCAACTCCTTTCTAGCTAATTCTTTCTCCAACATGTTCATATCAATGTATATAAAAAGACAAAAATACAAAACAAATTTTACCTCAAATAAATGCTCCTAGATCCCAAAGGGAAAAAGCTGTAAAGACCAACTTCCAAGCCAAATCCCCGCTCCGTATGAACTCCAAATTCACCAAACTCACTTTTAAAGTTCAAGTTAGAAAATTATCTATCCAACGGAAGTGGTTTCATTAAAATCGGAGCTCATTTGCAAAAGTTGGGTTTTGGGACCTAGATGTACATTGTATATTATGTATATGTTCATTCTTTCTTCATTTTTTAATTTTTCCTTTCTTAATTATTAAAATACAAAAAAATAATGGTAGTGTTGTATTTTGATTGTAGTATTTTATTGTATTTTTTTATTGTACATAGCTATTATTAAAAAGATAAAAAAATTATAAAATAGAAAAGCAAACAAAAAAATGTACATGTTGTATATTTTCTTTTGTAAATTCTCTACTATTTCTCTTCTCTTTTTATTTTATTGTATTTAAAGTAACCTACTTTATTTATTTATTTATTTACTATTTTCCCATTCTCTACAATAACTTCCATTCTACCACCAACCTCCATTCCACTCCATATTCTTCATCCAACCTCCCATTCTACTCCACCAATAATATAACCTCCCATTCAACTCCACCAATAATCTAACTTCTCATTCAACACCACCACCATTCTAACTTCCCTTTCTCTTCTCTTTATATTCATTTGTACATCCTCATTTTTTCCCATCCACCATTCTTATAGAATAAGGAGAGAGCTTGGAGTGTTTTGTTGGTGACAGCTGCGAAGCATCGTCCTCAAGCGACGACCTCCTTCAGATGAAATCCGCGGAGCTCCCCTTCGCGTCACGAGTTCCCCATCGAGCTCGCTTAGCTTCTCCGATTTTATTTCGCCAATCGGATCGAGGCGACGATGGGAGTTCAGCGTAGCTGCTCCGCCAATCCGGCGAAGATTCAGGTAAGTGTTTCTCTTCATTCTTCTTGTTATTTTGTTTCCTTTTTTTATATATCACATCATTTCATCACACCGCCTTCATCATATTACCACCATCCTCATCATACCCCCATCATCACCACGCCATTTTTTTTCCTTTTATTTGTTTCTTATTTATAAAAAAAATTTAAAAATATAAAAATCTGAAACAAAAAAAATAATAGTACAGCAGTTTTTTTAAAAAAAATCAAAAAATAAAAATAAAAAAGGAGGTGGAGTAGCAGCTCCAGGGCCACCGCCCCACCCCCCATTCTCTAGCCCAGAGGCGGCGCCGCCCGCCATCATCCCACCGCCGCATGCACCTGCACGTGGCTCCGCCCACGCCGGCTTCCTCTCCCGCGCGCGGCGCCGCCGCCCACGCCTGCGCGCGGCTCCGCCATCGCCGCCACCTGCGGCCTCTTCATCGCAACCGCCGCACCGGCGGTCCTCCGCCAGCGGTTCCGCCCTCCACCCTCCGCCGACGCACGCCGCCGACCACCTCCCTCCTCTGACGCACGCCCACCACGCACCTCGCCTCGCGACGTCGTCGCGCCGTCGAACCCCTTTTGGGTTCTCCCACCTGGGAACGAAGGAAGAAGAAGGAGGTTTGTCATTTTTTTAATTGTAAAAATTGTATAAATGTTTTGTATAGTTTCTAATATTACATAACAATCCTTGTATATATTTGCATTGTAATTCTAGTTTTTCTGGTTTTGCACAGATACCCATGTGTTCGCATCTTAATTTGGACATTCAAATTGCGTCATTTTATTCAATAAAAAATACCTCTATGTTGAGCAACTTATTCTCTATTATCTGAATATTTATTTGTATTTTAATGGTATTTAGGTAATTAATTAAAATTGCTCAATTGAAAATTGTGACATTTTACCCAAATTAAGCTCTTAAATTGATATCTCACACACGGTTGCTCTAAAAATTATACAAAAATTTGGAATGATGTCTTGAAACGTGATTGATTTACTACCCAAATTTCATCCAAAGGGGAGTTGTCTTGTGTTTGAAATAAATTGTAGAGTGATTTTAGTACATGATTTTTAATTAAATCCACAGACATCTTTTTCGCAAAATTTCAAGTCTCCTGGATTCCATATGAAAACACATATATGAGATAATTTTCTCTCTGATTAATTTGATATTGTGGATCAATTAGGAATTATTTACTCATTGTCACTCTGATTTCACTAAAAAATCTATAAAAAAGTCTTACTTTGTCCAAAAATTCCAAAAATAGTACTGTAGATTCCTTACATCATGCTTTCATTCCAATAAAATTTTCATAATTTCTACTTACTGTTTGTTCGAAAAATTGCGAAAAAACCCATAAAAAGTGTGTATTTTAGTTGTTGCATTTTAACCCATAAAATTCTAAAAAAATGTGTTTTGTGTTCATCACTGGATTAGGATTCTAGGAAAAATATAATTTGGCTAAATTGGATTAATTTGACATTAAAATTAATTTGGCTAAGTTGTGTGATTTCTTAGTACTTAATTCACCCGCATTTTGCATTTGCATTTTTTTTGCATTAAAAAAATATAAAAAAACCACATTGGAAATCTAAATCTAAATTTTGAAATTATCCTAAAGTTGTTCCTTTGCCTCCCTGTATTCGACCCCGGACTTGCCCGGGATATAAATTATGTCGAGACACTCTTCACGGAGATTTTCTCTCGGTTCTGGCTAAATCGCTAAGTACACGTGCTACAACGTGACCAAATTAATCATCGTATTTAGCAACTCGTCACCTGCCAAGTAGGGGAGTTCATGGGGATTGTTTCTCTTACTAGTGCCCCCTACTTTTTACAACACAACATTTTCCCCTACACCTCTTCCGGCACCACAAAATCTTTGGAGTCTTTCATTCACAGGCATTGAGGCAGCATCAGTCGTAAGCCCGACATCAGATGTAATACCAGAGCCAGTACGGCCCACATGTGCACCATCTATCCCACCAACAACAGGTTCAGGGCCATCAAGGCCAATCTTCACGTTATTCCCATCCTTCCTCACAACAACACCCACCATCATCAGGTCCCATAGATTTTTAGAGACATATACTCAAGAAGTTACGTTCCTACATGAACAAGATACAGGATTTGTGGGTTGACCTCGACCGCTTATCTTGTTTGCACGACGAGCAAACTATCCCTTCTACATCCATTCCTGCTCAAGTTCAGGCTAACCCCAACATCCTGAATAAGACTCATAAATAATAGATATATGATCATGTATACTATACAAATCTGCACATGAGATCCTTCCTTTTGGTTGTATTAATCACATGTCACTCAAGAGCGGAAGGACCGTGGTTGTTCTTGATTGGGAAATGAATATGGAGAGAACATTTGAAGCTCACTCTGAGGAGACTTCATAGGGTGACAAGGCTAGGCATCACCAGTAGAATCTTCATCATGCGGTGGAGACATCTAGGAGAAGGAAGAGAAGGAGTACAAATGCAAATGTATGGAGAGAAAATTTGTATTCATATGCTTGTTCAATCCCTTTCCCCCATGCTGTAATGGCGGGAAAGCACCATATCAAAAAGATTCAGAAAGATGATCCTGAAATGGCATGTTTTTGTAAGGAGATTATTATAGTGAACATGCCATTTGATAAATATGTAGCAAGTCATCCCATTTTCCAAAAAGTATTTGAATATACATTATACACCGAACATGATTAGCAAGAAGAAACTAAACAATTATGTCAAGATACATGTTTTGTTGGTTGCCTCTATATATTACCTCAAGAACCAACAACTAACAAGGAAAATGAGAGATTTAAGCATGCATTATGTGTTGGGTCATGTTGATGACATAGCATGTGCACACACTCTCCTCGATGATGTTTCTACGATCAACTTACTTCTTTTGCCTCATATGAGAAGCTGGAGTTGGGTCCACTTCTTAAATCCATAGCATTACTCCCAGTTCACTGATAGATCTATGAAGAAGGCAAAGGGAGAGGTTAAGGACATTATCATATTGATTGAGGGACATGATTACAGAGTAGACTTCACTGTCCTTGAAATGGATATCCTTAATCATTGGAGAGAATCACATATCATCCTTGGGTGGTCCTTCCTTAGGACCGCTAGAGCTTCCTTTGACTATCAAATGGGGATGATGAAGTTCTGTTCTCCAAGAAAAGAAGTAGAACCTAAGATGAAGCAAACGAGATGGCAGCGACCTGACTTAGAGTTAAGTACGAATTTATCTTCATCTCCCAAAGAAGATTGCAGATTTGTTAGCACAGTTGGGGTATGAAAATAGAACCCGACAGAATTGAGCGAGACCCTCTCATATAGAGAGGACAATGTACATGATGCAGTTTGTGAGGTATTGCCAGGTTTCTTGAGAGACATATCATATATCTGTTCCTTTGATGACTCGGAGATCTATGTAGATCTGTCAGTTCCTACTTCTAAGGAACAATCACAGGAGTTAGATTTAGAGTCAGATGTGGTTTTGGCTGAACTACTGTATTTCCTTGGCGATCCAACTCCTTGTTTAGTATAGTTAGTGGCCAACACTACAGAGTTAGCGTCACCTTCATGCAACGTGGAACCATATGGCACTGGAAGCTTGTAGCATTTGCTCCGAGTTGGAAACCTTTGATGAAGCCAAGACAAGGTGTCTCATTGTACACCTAACAAGAATGCAGCGAACACGCATCTGCCCAAAGGGGTTCAAGGAGATGTTTGGTTGGAAGCTTCAGCTACCACAGGTGCTCGGATGCTGGGTTCGAAGCTGCTCATGCAAGAGGGTTGGTGATGTTGAAGGAGCTTGATCATTCGTAGGTTCCCGGTCTCTGTTCATCAAGTACAAATAGGTGTTTGTTGATGAAGCACATAATCAAATCCCAAAACTTGAAGCTGTTGTGAACCTAATGATGGAGCTTCGAATTTGAACGACAGAAGAGTCTATTCGTCCCCGAATACGATCATGCTCAAGAGGGATGGTTCTCATGGTTACTGGATGCCGACGAACAACTGTAGCATGAAGAGTATAAATATGATGACGTTCAAATGAAGTAGTGATTTCTAGCAATGGCACGAAGGAAAGGGATTCTCTATCGCATGATGCTCTGACAGATCTAGCAAAGAGGGAAGGTTCTTATCTTGGGGGTGGATGTAATAAAGGATGGGTAGGGGGAGTACTTGGACAGTTATGCCACTCTTAATCGCACCATGGTTTGAAAGCTATAGTTAAGTTCAACTCATTGACAACTAAAGTAATAGAAGGGTACAAGTGATAGAACGACAATAAATCAGGCATACCGATATTAAAAAAGAAAAAGCCATAATTGATATTGCGATGGGCACAACTAAAAAATCCTAATTTTAAATTATTTTAATATATTTTCAGGATTTTCTTTTACCGGGGGCGAAGCACGTTCACTAGTTGGATAAATTCGTTGAGGGTAAATTACAAAAAAATGGACTGATCTTTACATGGATTCCCAAATTAGGGAATGATATTCAATTTGTAACATAGAGGACCGAAGCTTAAGTTAACTTTCCAGTCCCCAACGTCGTCAATTGACGGCTCAATACATGATTTTATTGGACCAAATTACCCCTCCATCCTCTTCTCCTTTTCTGAACTGATCGGTATTGGGCAATGGCTCCTTCACTTCCCCTCCCTCTCCATCTCCTTGTTGGCCACGTCATAGAGAAGTATGGGGTCGATAGGCACCGATACCTTCCGCTTGCTCCATGCTGCCACTGTCACTGCCATGATCGACGTGAGCAAGCTCCTCACCAGCTTCTTGAACTGGTACCTCCTTGTACTGGACACAAACTTGACCAGCCCGACGAGTATGGATGTCGTGCAAATCTTGTACCCCCACCACCTCCCGAGGTTGTCTTGGAAGTAGACCAGCACCGTAACGACGAGGAACAAGCCCATGCCGATGAAGAAGAAGAATGAGATGAAGAATTTCACCATCCGTTTCTTCTCCAACATGTTTGACTCATCGAATTGGTTGAAATTGAAGCCTGACACGCTTGACTTCAGCCTTTCGACCCCGAGGGTTGTCATGTAGAGGGCCAACGGAAAGCTGTGTGTCAGTTGCCGGCACGCAGGTCCCATTGATGGAGAGAATTTCGGCGGATGTAGCCCATGGATTATTGTGAAAATATTTAGGTCACATCCTGTTAAAAAAGGGCGATTTAAAGTTTTGGATGAGCAGATTAGGATAGCCGAAGGGTGACTCTTAATGAAGCATGAACGATGGGAAGATGGCGATTGTGAGATACCGGCCCAAGAAGGTGTCGGTAATGAAGCTATCGAAGAGACAAAGCACGAAGGAGGTCCTGAGGAAGTTGGTGACAACATTGGCAGAGACCGCATTGCCAAGGTGCATTTTGCCCGTCAAGTACGTGATGAGGTTCATGGTGATGCCGAGCGACGTCAGCTGCTCGTTGAACTCCAAAATTGGGGAGAGCAGTTTCAAAAACTAGTTGGGCAATGGTTATCATGATGGACGGTTGTGTGCTCATTAGGACATTTTTTTCTATGAAGTGAAAAGGGTAAATTTAGTTGGGATGTTAGTCACCCAAGATGGTGGTGACGTTGGACCAGCCACCAGTGGATGCACGGGAGGCTGGACGAGCCGACATAGTCCCACACATCAGAGAGGATCTTGCCGACGTCGAATTCTGGAATGGAGAGAGCCATCTCCGCCGTCCATAACGAGGGGAAGGAGAAGAGGCTAGAGGGGTAATTTCGTCAAGCAACATTATGGATTGAGCCTCTCATAGACGGTATTGGGGACTGGAACGTTAAGTTAAACTTTAATCCCCTATTTGTTACAAACTAAAGATCAGTCCCTAATTTAAGAATTCAGGTAAAGACCAGTACCTTTTCAGTAATTTATCCGTTCCTTGATAAGGTGCACCGACTATTACACTCAAACTGACCCGATGGCCACACCTCAAACGTCCCTCATCCCCTCCTCTCTTCCCTATCCTCCTCCCCAACCTCCTTCGCCGCCTCTCCTCCCTGTAAAAGCCTCTAAGCTTCGCTCTCGCCGCACCTCCCTCCTCCTCCTCTCCCTTTCTGCCGTCCTCCGCCCCGCTCCTCCCGCCTTTGCCTTCTCCTTCGGAATATGTAAGAACTGTGTAGAACTATTCATCTAATACAATTGGGAGTCCGCTCGGTGTTTGACCCGAATCACGCGCAGCGGGGCCTAAGGAATGGTTGAGGGATCAGAAGAGGAAGACAGCGAGGTTCATCCTCGCCCCCATCGAGGCCTCCCGCCAGAGCCTACTCTACGCTTATAGCATTGTCACTGCGAACCGTATGAGCATTTCGTCGACTTATTTCTCTCTTTTTTCATTTCATGTCTACATCATCGTAGTTATAAGATCATCCAGTAGTTTTTTTTCACAAAAGAGATATCCGGTAGTGAAATTGACTATGTCAGTCACTTTATGCTTTCTGCAGTAGCGAATCTGGACTTTATGAATATATTTGAATGTATTGACATCTTATAACTGCAGAAAAATGAAATCTCAAAGTAGTTCAATCGGAACTAGTTGTTAGTGGTGCAAACACGATAGATATAGTTAGGTTCAGCCTAATTACGGCTGTTGATCTACTTAAACATCAAGTTAGATTCTTTCTTCAATTAATATGTTACGTCTAGTATATATCGAACACTTTGGGGAAGTTATACACGGGAGGGATTATTTGAGTCATGCTGAGTTATGGGACTCCACGTTAGGATTTTTGTAGTGTGATTTGCATCCAATAAAGTCGGCCACTATGCTGCGATGTCATCACCATGAACGAATGAGGGCGAACCAAACTTGATTTATATTTATTTCAATTGCAGCACCGGAATCTGGAGCAGAAGTGGATGTTGGGAGAAATGTGAGAAAGCTTCTGAATTCTGCTTCAAGGGACTGTGTTGCTGAAGATTGGAGTTCGCTTGTGGAATTCCAGTCCCGGACTGGTGTCGAGGTTCTGATCATAATTCATTTCAGTCTCAAAGATGCATTCTTTTACGAGGTTTGTGACTTGTTTCATCCCCTTTTTTAATGCAATACTTTTGCAGGTGTGCACGTTTAGCTTGCTTGTAAAGAATGCAGCTTCCTTGCTGGATGATTACGATCCAGTGAAGCTAGAAACTCAAGCCAAGCTTGATGAGCTCGTAAGGTGTGTATCCAGAGAGTTTGTATAACTATATTACTTGGCAATTTTACTTAAACCTATTTTGGTGCTCTTTAATTGAGCTCATGAAATGTAACCTTAATTTCCCCTTTTTGATGAAAGTATGCGTATTTGATCATGAAGATTCGAACAGACTCAAAAGAATATATGTTGTTGATCCCAGATTCCACATAATATGGTTCTGAAAAAGGATGAAATAACTTGTTATATAATGGAGCCCTAAGTTTGTCCTATATGGAGATTAGGAAACTCTGTAGGAAAGAGGAGGAAACAATAAATTGCACATAATTCTTCAAGGGAAAGAAAATAATTATGACAAGAAATGAACTAACACTAACACTCATCCACAAGTCAATGTAAAATGGGGGTAAAGAGAATCGTTTCTCCAATATTGCTTTAGTGAAGTGCATTGTACAAATACGGGGAGTAGTAATCTTCTTATTCTTCTCTTATTGAAGTGCTTCTCTAATTAAGTGAGAATCGACTTTAAATGCTTGCGTTCATGGATATTAGGATTGGAGCAATGTAGGTGGCAGCAATCAGGGAAAAAATTAGTTCATGCAGGAAAGAGGCCAATCAGTTAATCACACAATTGCCATGTGCCATAGGCTTGTACTTAGCCTTTGTACTGGATACTAAAAAAACACCTTGCTTCATGATACATCGTGTAACCAGATTGTCTCCAATAAATATAGCAAACCATGTATGCATCTTCCATAGGACAAGAAATTGAGCATAATATACATCATCATAAGAAGAGACATCGTTGTGTGCTTGGAAGAATAAAAGAGCCACTTGCCACTAGAGTTGTTTGAGTATATGACAATGAGAAGCATGTCATATCGCTGTCTATATTGAGGACTCTTTATAAACTAGATTTTCGTATCAATTGGTGTCCTATTAAAAACTATACCCTTTAGTAGTATGGTGTCCAGGATTAGCAAGATTGTATGTTGGCTTACAATCAAGTAACATGCTTCCTCAATATAATCAATACAATAATATTATGGAGATGGTAAAAACCCTCCTGAGTGTCTAATAACTCGATACGTAGAAAATACCAAAGTTGACCAATAATTCCTTTGTAAGAAACTTTTAGTCATGCATCCGTACAATGTCATCATAAGTTATACCCATATCATTTATATATATCAAGAACAACAATACCGTCTGACTATTGTCTGACAAACATACCCTTCAGTAAATATACATCCCGTCAACTGCGAAGGATTCTTGATGCAAGATGGTAGATAGGATAGTTCTCATTGACATAGAGAGAATAGTACATATAGCGACAACTGTGGATATTGGGACAAAGTTCTCAAAATAATTCACTCTATAGGTTCAGGTAAAAACTTCGAACACAAATTTGTCCTTCAACTGATCAATAGATCTATCAGGTGCATGCTTGGTTTTAAATATCTGATGACAACACATGTGGGGTAAGGGGCTAAATCCACGGCCTCGCTCGAGGTGAGAGCATCAATTTTGTCATCCTTAGATTGCTTACACCATGTATCCTACAAGGCTGAAAGTTAATTTTGTGGAACATGATCATCCGTCAAAGTATCGAATATAATGCCTTTCATCAATACTCAGACCACCATCATAGTAGAGAAATATGATGTAAAGTACAACTCCCGATTCTCTTTCTCAAGGCATTATGTTATTCGAAAATAGTAGCAAAAGTAAAGGGACCGATCAAATTTGCAGTGAGTGGGGTAGCAATAACAACCAATAACCTGTATAATCATGAGCAACATATAAAGGGACCGACTCGAACACTTTTTGTGCATTATCTGATACACCTAGAATGGATGTAGGAACTCCAATGGATGTCACCTATAGGCTCCTCTACTTGAAGAAGGTGACATTGACATAGACATAGTAGCTATCGCCAATCGGGTCATAAGACCAATACTTCTTCTCGATTCTAGAATAATCCACAAAAGCACACTTGATTATCAAAGGAGACAACTTATCAGTGGTAACCTGTATGGAAGTTGTGATAAAAACAATGCAACCAAATATGCGAAGGATAAAGGTGCAATTGATGTATAGGAATTAAGGATAAAGGTGCAATAAACCACATATGCAGCTGCATATGCCAATGTGGGCCGAGAGACATTCTTTATACAATGTATTATGGGATATCCACTGTATATTTGATTCACAGAGCCACATAGACTGCATATTCAGTTTGTATTTTAGTTATAATTGATATACAACTTATATTTTAGCATTTATTTTTTGTCAATGAGATAACCTTCGATTGGAAGAGGCATCGGATGGGCTTGATATTCAATATGGACTTCTTTAAGGCTTATGATATCATTGATTGGAGGTTTATATGGACCATTTTATATAAGAGGGGGTTCGCTTATCTATGGACTAAATGGATAAAGCATTGCATAACTGTTGAGAGGTATCTTATCTTTTCTTGTTTTTATGTATTTTCTTCTTTCTTTCTCTACTATGTGATTTTCTCAACATGTTTCTCCTCTCTATATAAGAGAACCCTAGGGCTTCATTATCAATGCATTCATTATTCTCTTTCCATGTGATATTAGAGTGGCATTCTTAGACCGAAGCTTTTGAAACCCCAAAGGCTTAACCCCTCCATCGACCTCTCTCTTCTTCCTATTCACGACTCGTGCATTGCCGTTGGTGGTCCCAACCATCGTCGTTAGGCCTTGTGGGACTTCTTGCCGCTCGCAGGTGGTCCTAGCCATCGCTAGCAGGCCCTGTGACACCTCATGTGGCGTCCCTTGCTGCCAACCACCATGGGGTTCATTTGCAACACCTCCTACCCTAAACAGACCCCTACGCGGCATCGTTTTCAGCCGTGGTCTGATTTCGTCACCAAACGGCTTGATTTTGAGTTGTTTTTGGTAAAATCAGACCGGTTGTATGAGTCTATACAGAACCATTCCCTGTATGATCATGTAGACATATTATGATCGGTCTACAACCCCAGTTATGTTTCAGCCCTCTTGTTATCATGTCAAAAATCAAGGGTGATATTATTTCTTCGTTCAGTCTCTTCAAGAGCCCGACGCCCATTGTGAAGATGGATGGAATCAAATACGAGTTATGATCCATGCAGTTTATGACCTTGATGTAGCGCAATAACACGAAGCACATTCTGACGAAGTCAGAGTCAACCGATGAGACTGTGACAAATGCTTTATGGAAGCAGGATGACACGTACACACACGTTTGGCTCTCTAGTATCTCATCATAGAGATAGCGAAAGATATTTTACATCAGCCCACGACTATGGTAATGTGGGATATTCTTGCTGCTACCTATGGTCGGGTGAAAAATCAGACCATGAATCTTCAGTTATAGTTTGATAATTTCACAACCGAATAGAATGGTCATTCTCTGCATAGCATATATCTTTTCTTTGAGGCATGTTTGAGAAGCTACGTAGCTCCATGCTCGTGACCTCTATAGAGCAACAAATGGCGTACATGAATGCCATATTGGTCGGGGTCTTTCTAGCACCCTTAAATCCTGAGTACGAGGCAATATGTACCCTGCTTCTCACGGACGCAGCTATACCTCCAATAGAGGAGGCTTAAAATTGTCTTAGCAGGATCACATTCTCATCTACTGAGCTATAGATGCATCTTACAATAGGGGAGGTACTTCTCAGTTTTGAGGGTGTTGTGCCCGTTGCAGTGGAAGTGGACGTCAGCGTGTCCTAGCACTTGCTGTCATAGGCCAGGTCATCATAAGAAGAGACATCTCCCCACCGCGCGTGCCCCTGCACCTTGTGCGTGCCCCCGTGCCCTACGACCTCGACGCCCCGCACCCCAGGCCACCCCGCATGCCCAGGCCGTCGTGCATGCCTAGGCGACCCACACCCCGTGCCCATGGCCCTCGCGTCTGCGCGCCTAAACCATAAACCCTAAACCCTAAACCCTAACCCTAAACCCTAAACCCTAAACCCTAAACCCTAGACTCTGATGTTGAAAACCGAGAGAGCATTAGGGAACTCACGTCATTTGTACAACTGGAGTCCATTCTATCTCCCTCTTCTACTAACCACTTACCCTTCAATCTAGAGTCTGGTCATTCATCCATCAAAAACACCAAAAAAATGAAAAATCAGAAAATCCTCTTCTAGCACCTCAATTACTAGATTTTCTTGAGCAGTCTTTCATTACACATGGACTTATTTGGTGTCGAAGTTGGGAGCTATGCAGTAGTGAGAGGAGGGACGAGAGCAATAGAATAAGAATTAGGGAAAAGGCGAGGATGGAGAATAGTTGGTTCTTGGGTATGGGGATCAAAACAGAGAGGCAACACAACGATGAGAGAAAGATATCATGAGAGAATGGTCGAGGACGGAGATCGAGCATCGTGCAGACGACATGCATGACTTGCACTCGAACCACGAACTGAAGGGGGAAGGTGCATCATCACAAGAAGAGCCAAGAGGAGCTCAAGAGCTAGGATGAGCTCATTAGGCTTCCTTAAACTTGGAGATACCTCGCTAGGAGCTCCGATTAAACTTGCATGAAGAATTTCAGTACTAATACCATAGACCATAATCAGCTATATATTTACATCAAATCCCGATAATCAGCCATAACAAATGGTTAAACTTGATTACGTACAAATTAGAAAATAAGATTAAATTAATCCCCATGTAGTGATATCTGTTGGAGATCCGACACCTCCATCATGATGTTGGTCGTTATTCCCTGTACTATTGCGAGTCCGGTGAAGGTGATGGTGATATATGGGAAGATGATGCAAATGATGGTCGTTAAGGTTGGTGATGTTGCTAGGGATGGTGCCAACTATGTAACCATAGAAGGCATTGATGTAGATGACATGTATAAAAATTTCGAAGGGGATAGAGATGCCACATATGAGGATGTCAATGTTGTAGTCAGTGGGGAAGAAGGTAAGGAGGGAGAGAAGGTTACAAGTGAGGGAGGAAGATGAGTATAAAAATAAAAGTAAAATAAAATATCTTTCAACTTTAATATGAACCATTAGATTGTGTTTTGGATGTGTGTTTGATTGGATTATATAATTGGTGGCCAAGTTAGTAGAATAAGTCGATGGTAGAGGTTTATGTTGAGATATTAACTATCTTTAGTATTATTTATGTAATTTTCTATGTTTCTTTTCTTCTCTCTGTAATTTATCCAATGGTTCCTCTCCTATATAAGGGAATCCTTGGGTCTCTCATAATGTATCCCAGTATGTTCCCTTAACATGGTATCGGAGCGACGGTCCGAGACCGGAGTTACCGTATCCATCCCTAACCCTAACCCCTCCCTATTTGCCACCTGCCCCCCTCCCTACCCCACTGCCCCACCGCGCGTGCCCCTGCACCTTGTGCGTGCCCCCGTGCCCTACGACCTCGACGCCCCGCACCCCAGGCCACCCCGCATGCCCAGGCCGTCGTGCATGCCTAGGCGACCCACACCCCGTGCCCATGGCCCTCGCGTCTGCGCGCCTCCAGGTCCCTGCGCAGGTCCAGAACTCTGCGCGGGTCTAGAGCTCTGCACAAGTCCAGGCCCCTGTGCGCATCCAAAACTCTGCGTGAGTCCAGGCCCCTGCGTGCGTCCAGAACTCTACGCGAGTCCAAGCCCCCGCGCGCGTCCAGGCCTGCACGTGCCCTGGCCTCCTGAAGTTGTGACTTAAGGCCTCTGTGCGCATCTTGCCCCCTGCATCCTGGCCTCCTGAAGCTGCAACTCATGGCACTGGACAATGATCTCCAAGATCGACATCAGTCCACCTATGCCTCCGAGTACTTCGACAGGTAGTTCTACGATCTGATTTATGGGAAGCGTGATTTTGAACTTTTAACTCACGTTTCTTGCCCTAGCAAGCGACAAGGATCAGCAAGGATGGTTGTATGATTCTGCACGTACAACCAATCCTTCGTATGATTATGCAGACGCGTATATCGGTTTACTCTCCAGTTGAATTTCATTATTTGGCTGTCTTATCTTCATGTCAGACAACAAGGGTGACATCTTCTCGTCCGGAGCCTTCAAGGGCTTAGCTCCCATCGCTAAGATGGATGGGACCAACTATGAGTTGTGGTCCATGCATTTTCTCACCCTGCATGGTTTACTCTCCCGTTGAATTCCGTTTGGTTATCTTATCATCATGTCAGACAATAAGGGTGACATCTTTTCATCCGGAGCCTTCAAGGGCCTGGCTCCCATCGCTAAGATGGATGGGACCAACTATGAGTTGTCGTTCATGCAATTTCTCACCCTCATGCAGTCCAATAATAAGGAGCACATCTTGACAGATCCAGAGCCAACAGATAAGATCGGGGCAAATGCTTCTTGGAGCAAGATGATGCGTACGCATGTTTTTAGCTTTATGGGACTCTTACTATAGAAATAACCAATGATATTCTAACCCAGCCCACTTCCAAGGCAATGTGGGACACTTTGACATCCACCTATGCACAGGCAAAGAATGATGCCAAAATCCTTCAACTGCAGTTTGATATCTACAATACCAAGTAGAATGGCCGCCCCTTGCATGTTTACTACTCTTCGTTGTGTGGCATGTTTGAAAAGCTTCATAGCTACATGCCCGTTATGACATCTACTTAACAACATAAGACATATAGGAACTCCACGATGGTTGGAGTTTTCATGGCTGGACTTGATGCAGAGTATGATGCTGCACGTACTCATCTTCTTACTGGAGCTACCATCCCTTCTATAGAGGAGGCTTATAGCCGTTTCAGCCGGATCATCATCCCTTCGACAACTATATCTTCGCACTCTTCAGCGATGGTCGCTTCTCGTAATTGAGGTGGGCTGATCCGGTCTAGAGGGTGTACACCTCGAGGAAGAGGTGGCGGACGCCAACGTGGTCCCTGCACCTACTGTCGCAAGCTTGGACATGCAGAGGATACATGCTATCAAAAGCATGGATATCCTGTTTCTGGTCGAGCAACAAAGCATATTGTGTCTTCAGATACTTCAGCTCCCCAAGCCGATCCACGTCTGGATGATATTGTTTCTCGTATTCGAGAGATCATGACTCCTACTGCTGATACCACCATAGATACTGCTGCAGCAGCCAGAGCCTCTTCGAGCTCCTCAGGTATCACCTCTGCCTTTATTGGTAGTACGAACGCGACATGACAGAGTGGATTATGGACTCCAGTACTTCTCATTGCGTGTGTAGAGACAGAACGCAGCTGAAGTCCTATAGGGTTATACCACCTGGCAGATGGGTTGTCATTGCTAATGGAGACCACTTACCTATTACAGGACATGGGGAGGTGCGGTTGACACCGTCCATACGACTGAAGAATGTTTTATATGCTCCTGCCTTTCAGATGAATTTACTTTCTATTAATCAGATCACTAAGGATATGCATTGTCGTGCCATCTTTGACCCTTTGTCTCTTGTGTTTCAGGACATACTCACGGACAGGGTGATTGGATGTGGCCGTGAGCAGCTGTGACTCTACAGACTGGTCCAACCTCCTCATGCTAGTGTTTCTATTATACCTACTAGACATGTCTCTCCTTATCTATGGCACCTTAGGTTTGGACATCTTTTTATGCAGAAGCTATGTCATGTTCTCCCTCAGATTTCTACGAGATCCTCCTTTCAGTGTGAGACATGTCAACTTGGGAAGCATCACCGTTCCTCTTTTCCATTCCATCAAAGTCGGAGCAGTTCTCAGCTATTTGAGCTCCTTCATTTAGACATTTGGGGTCCTAGTCGCGTTCTTGATCTCCAAGGATGTCGTTTTTATCATGTAGTTGTCGATGACTTTTTCTAGAATTTCCCGGATCTTCTTATTGAAAAATAAGTCCGAGACTAGATCCGTTATCAAGTATTTTATTAATGAAATAAAGAATATTTTTTCTGCCAATGTCAAATATCTCTGTTCTGATAATGCCTTGGAATTTTGCACCTTACATCTTTCTGAGTTTCTTTGATCCCGTGGCATTGTTCACCAGACCTCATGTGCCTACACTTCTCAGCAGAATTGTGTTGCCGAGCGCAAACACTGTCACTTACTTGATGTGACCAGAACATTGTTGATACAGAGTCGTGCTCTTCATGCTTACTGGGGTAATGCTATCCTTATTGCTTGGTATTTGGTAAATCGTATGCCCTCGTCCGTGTTAGGAGAGAAGATTCCTTTCTTAATTGCGTTTTCCGAGAATGATCTTTTCTCTCTTACACCTCGTGTGTTTGGATCTGTTGCCTTCGTTCATGATGTCTCTCTAGGACGTGACAAGTTCTCTCCTAGAGCTGCAAGTGCGCGTTTGTCAGCTACTCTCGTGCCAAAAAGGGGTATCGATACTTTGATCCGCTAAGGCAGAAATATTTTGTTAGTGATGACGTTACTTTCTTTGAGTCTGTCATGTATTTTTCTCCTACAGGTGACAGACTTGTGACATCTGACACCGATGATGAGATATACATGCCACCACCTCCTACAGTTGGTCCTTCACCTTCATCTACTCCTCTTCCACTACCTCTACCACATCCACCTCCTCCTTTGGTTCAGTTTTTGGCTTGTGTTTTTCCTCGCAGGTCTCGCTCTATTCGCCATGCTCACATGCCTTGCCCATCATCTTTCATGCCTCAGGTATGTAATGAGCATATTGTTTCTAATGATGGCACTATTGAGTTGACTGTGCAACATGATTCTAGATAGGATGAGCGTGTGCCCTCTCAAGAGGGAAATTTACAGGCCTTGAACACGACAGATGATCTTGACGTGTCGATTGCTCTGCGAAAGCAGAAACGAGCGTGTGCTACTTATCCTCTTGCATCCCATATTTCTTTAGCCAGGTTGTCAGAGGATTTCAAGAGATTTACTTTGGCTCTATCAGCCGTGCATATATCACAGACGTATCAGGAGGCCCTCAAAGATAGCCAGTGGAGGTTAGCCATGGAGGAGGAGATGGTTGCGCTACAGTCACGTGGTACGTGGAGTCTTGTTTATGCTCCTGTTGATACATCTGTTGTAGGATGCAAATGAGTGTTCACTGTGAAACACTGTATAGATGGAAGCGTGGATCGCTATAAGGCCATACTTGTGGCACGAGGGTTCACCCAGACATATGGGGTGGACTATCATGATGCTTTCTCTCCAGTTGTCAGATATTCTACTCTACGTATTCTCCTTGCAGTTGCTGTGACACGAGATTGGCCCCTTTATCAGCTTGATGTGAAGAATGCATTCCTCTATGTTGATCTACAAGAGGAGGTATACATGCAACATCCACCTGGGTTCGCTGCTGAGGGGGAGTGTCAGAAAGTTTGCAGGTTACACAAGGCTATCTATGGCCTCAAGCAAAGTCCAAGAGCATGGTTCCAAAAGTTCTCGGACTTAATAGAGCAACAAGGATTTGTGAGATCAACAACTGATCACTTCTTGTTCGTATAGAAGCCCTAGGGAAGTACTACAGTCATTCTTGTTTATGTTGATGACATTATTATTACAGGTTATGACAAGCAGAGCATTCAGAGTGCCAAGGACTTCCTAGGTCAACACTCAACAGTTTGTGACTAAGGACCTTGGACATTTACGTTACTTCCTTGGACTAGAGTTTGCTAGGAACCAACGGGGTCTCGTGATGACCCAGAGGAAGTATGTTATAGATCTTCTTTCAGAAACATGCATGGCAGATTGCAGACTTGCCACTACTCCGCTTGACTTAAGCATGAAGTTCTATGATGATGATGATACTAAGGAGGTCAAGAGGAGGTACAGAGAGCTTTTTGGCAAGCTACTATATGTAACCATTACTAGGCCCGACATATCATTTGCCGTGAGCAAAGTCTGTTTATGGTGCAACCCAGACAGGCACATACGGATGCGGTCCATATGATTCTGAGATACTTGAAGACTTCACTTGGTACTGGACTTCTTTTCAACAGAGGCATATCTCTCTCAATTACAGCATGTGCAGATGCAGATTATGCTAGGTGTCCAAAGGATAGAAAGTCTACATCTGGCTTTGCTGTGTTCATAGGGAATTCTCTTGTTTCATGGAAGAGTAAGAAGCAGACTGTGGTTGCTAGATTAAGTGCTGAATCGGAATAAAGGGTCATGACACATGCTAGTACAGAGATGATGTGGGTCAGATCCGTTCTTACTGACCTGACTATAAAAGTGCCTCTTCCCATGCACCTCCAATGTGATAATCAAGCTGCTCTCTTGATTTTAGGGGCGGTACCAAGGTCACAGAAATTGTAGTTGCTATTCGATCAGTGGGTCACTGACTAAAGGATTAATCAACAGTCAGGCGACTAATCGGATTTAGTCCGCCAATAGTTGGCTTTGAATATTTTTAAATTATTTTAAATATATAAATCATTTTTCATACATATATTCTTATATATTTACATAGCTTTGTACATTTTCTATACTATCATAATGAAACAAAAGAAGTAATTGATTTTAAATATAATATTAAATATATTAGAATAATTTACTTTTAAAAAAGCAAAATAATAAAATAATATAAAAGCTCTGTGTAAAAGTCAACCTAATTGGCTGACTTTTACAGCAATGGGTAGTTTTGTAATTGGAGAGGATTTGTTAACGCTTGAAGCATTTTTTTTTGTAAAATCTAGAAGCTAAGGAATCAACATAAGAGATTCTTATATATTCATCAGCGAAGTGTAATGTATCCTGATATTGGCTGTGCAGAAATTGTTGATGAATTGCCTGTCGTTAATATCGTGAAATAAAAGGAGATTGTTGAAGCTATTTTGATTATATTCTCTTTATTTTATTTATTGTGTTATGTAACCCTTAAGGTCTCTTATCTAATTGTCACTACTTGAGCTCTAGGGTTTCATGTTATATACTAAGCTCTATACCCTTTGAATAATGTATCTCATTCCATCCCATTAACATGGTATCGGATGCCTCTTTTGATCAAACCCTAGCCCTCACCGTCAATCCTGTTCCGCTTGCTGCTGCTTCTGCGATATCTGGGCTGTTGTTGCCACTGCTATGCATTGACGGAGGAAGGCCCAGACTACAGTCGGCTATCACCACAGTAGAGCTGCTATAGTAGCCGCTACAGTAGCACCACTTTATCTGAAATCTGTTATAGCATCGTTACAGTGCTGCGTTGTTCTGAAATTTGATCGAAATGTGAGAGTTTGGATACGATTTTGTGGATTGCATATTAAAATCTGATCTGAAATCTGCCCTGGTATGCACTTACGGGCTGAATCATGCGATTTCTGATCTGAAATGCGCCAGTTTTGATGTAAATCTAATTTGGTTTTTGAATTTCAGTCTGAATTCTGATCTGAAATGCATGAACTCTGTTCTTGATTTTCACTAGCCATACAATAGCAGTCGTAATATACAACATTGATATCTCCAGATATAATTACATGATCTTAAAGGCAAAATCAATTACCTCGACCATATCACTCAACCTCTCGATACCGTTGTCTATTGAAGATTATCGTCTACATCTGCTGAACTTGCTACTGCTATGGCTAATATGACATCTACACATACTCGTCAATGGACTATTGATTCAGGAGCATCAAACCATTTGACTAGTGATGGCAATTCTCTTTCTTCTACTCAGCCATATGTTTCTGTAAGATTAGTTAAACTGACCAATGGATCTCTCTCTCATGTTACTACCCTAGACAATGGATTTCTCCTCCATATTAAAAGTCTCTGATGTATATTGTGCTCCAAAGTTTCCTCTAAGTTTGCTGTATGTTCATAAATTATGTAAGGAGCTAAATTGCCAGGTTGTTTTTTTTTGAAACCAAAAGAGGGGGAGACACTCAACGGTGTTCGCTCCAAAATTTATTTAAAAAGAAAGGAGACAAAGAGAAGTAGGTACAAAGAGATATACTACAGGTCCCATTCTCCCACTAATCTTATGGAGTGGACCCAAACATTTTCCTTATAGAACCTTTGCCTTGAAAAGAGAAACGCTTTCCTGGCCAGCCACAAGGCCCATATAATAGCAAGGGGTCTCAACAGCACACGTCGAGGCCGACTCCCGTTCATCACCAAGGAGCCGCAAAAGGAGGCCGAATCCGACGTACACGTCCAATCGAAGTCAGCCCCACCCCATATTGGGGACGTCTTCGCACACTTGAAGAACAGATGGTCAAGAGTCTCAATCGCCTCATCACACAAGAGACATCTATCCGAGATGGAGCCCAGAAGCCTAGTACATCGGTCCCTTATCATCAGTCTTTGCCTTTTGAACAACCACAAGAAAAAGCCAACACGCTCAGGGAGGCCCAAACCCTACATGAAAGTACAATCCCTAAGCAACTCATCCGTGCGCGAGAGGGGCGGCCTACAAATCGCTCCAAACGCCTTCTTAACAGAGAAAGGGCCCCTACGCCAAACCCAATGATCTCTGTTTGCAGACGGCCTCCCCACATCCCGCAAGGAATCCAACAACACCAGAAATTCCTTGAGACGTTGACCAAGAAATTTGTAGAGAAAGAGGGAAATCAGTTACCATCCGACCAGGACGAGGCAACTAACGCCTCCTTGTTAGCAGCCAAAGCAAAGAGGCGCGGGAACCGCACATTCAGAGGCCCCGCATCCGTCCAATTATCAGTCCAGAAGGCGAAAGAGTCCTCGTTGCCGAACACTGCCCTGAACAGAGAATGGAGACAGGGAAGAACCTCCTGCATCCCCCTCCAGAAGGGCGTGGGTGACACCGCACGAACACCAGGCCGCGGCGAGGCATCACGAACATCATAAATCTAACGCAAAAGAACACCGCACGAACACCAGATTATTTTTTATCAGCACCGTTGTTACTTTTAGGACATTCATACTTCGTAGATTTTTGGTGATGATTATGAGAAACATGGGTTTTATTATCTTGATGTATCTGATAACTCTTTCTTGCTGGAGTTACATCTATTACTGTTGATCCTTATTTCTGGCATCTATGCCTTGGACATCCTTTTGTCAGTGCTCTTTCTTATATGTTCTCCGAAGTCAGCTCTTTAAAGCCATTTAAATGTGAGGCTTGTCACCTTGGGAAACATCATAGGACATCCTTTCCTCGAAGAACTGAGCCACATAGGTCGTTTTCATTTGATCTTATTCATTGAGATGTTTGGGGTCCTTTCCCAATATGTGCCTATGTAGGACACAAATACTTTGTTATTTTATTGACGACTATAGTCGAAGTTCATGGGTCTACATAAAGGAATGATCGAAGATCAACAGTGTGGTCAAGCTCTTTTTTGCAGAAATCAAGACTTATTTTTCCACGTGCATTAAAAATATTATGTTCTGATAATGCTATTGAGTTCATGCAAAAAGATTTGGTAAATTTCTTTGGTTCTCAAGGAACCATACATCAGACATCGTGTCCCTATATTTCACAACATAATGGTATTGCGGAAAGGAAACTTCGTCATCTCCTTGACATCGCACGTACTTTTCTTATTCAGATGAATGTCCCAAAACTTTTTTGGGTGATGCCATTCTCAGTGCAGCTTACTTGATTAATCGGTTCCCTCATCCATATTAGGAGGTTCTTCTCCATTCTCATTGCTTTATCTCAGTGATAAGCCATTTCTGTTACCTCTGCATGTTTTTGGTTGCACTTGTTTTGTTCACAATTTTCATGCTAAAGACAAACTTTCTCCTCATGCAATAAACCACATCTTCTTGAGGTATTCTGGAACCCAAAAGGGATGAAAATGTTATGATCCAATTGGCCATCATTATTTTATCTATCCCGATATTACATTCTCTGAGAAGACTGGCTTTTTTACTGAGAGTGTTGAAGAGATCCCTTTGGAGTTCCTTCCTCCATTACAGGTTTATCAAAGGAGTGAGAAATATGCATCTAAGATAGTTGCTTTACCTATTCTGCTTGATTTGCAAGTTGATGACCTTGCAATCAATGTTCACTCACCTCGTGCTACTTCATATGCTACAAATATAGATGGTCCCTCTTCCTCTACCGAGCTTCCTATTGCTCTAAGGAAGCCCAAAAGACAATGTACTCTACATCCTATGTCAATTTTTACTTGTACCGACGGAGTATCTAGATGTGATAGAGCGTTTACAAATGCTCTTATAGTTGTACTTCTTCCACAAGATTATGATAGAGCTCTTCAACATCCGAAGTGGAAGCAGGCTATGGATGGGGAGATGGATGTTCTTGTCTTAAAGAGCATTTGGGATAGGGGTGCACACGGATTGGATTGGATCTGATTTTAGCCTAATCCGTGTCCAATCCAACCTTAATGGATTTTCACTTTTCTGAATCCAATCCATCAAATATTTGAATCCAAACCAATCCAATCCACCGGATTACGGATTGGATCGGATTTTTTATACTTATTTTCTCTCTTAATGGTCTAATGGTAGTAGAGTGAGTCTACCACACAAAAGACCAGGGTTTAAATTCCACTCTTGCAGGGGTTGTGTTAGGTAGTCGACGACCAACGTAAAAAATAGTCGAAACTTTCAACATAGATTTGAGCAAGAATTCATGTAGCCGGCCCTACTTAAAGTGGGAGAAGGCTTAGTACATTTTACATATTTTCATTCGATAATTTACCCGGTAGTGTTTGTATTTTAGCACACTAGCCTTCGACATCTGAAATATGACTTCAAAATTGGTAATGTGGATAGATATGGTGAAAAAATAGTTGTTTAACGCATAATCAAATTAATGTTGATGAACTGCATTAATCCTTTATAAAAAGTTAAAGACCACACGATGATGCTAAAGGATTATATTGAATTTGGTATCTAAGTTTTTTTTATTAATGACGCATTAGTATGTTTTTTGTAAATGTTTTTTGACATATGATTCATGCAAGTTATCGAATATGGATGCAGAAACTAGTTAGATAACCAAAAAACATGATTTTTTGGATGGATATTGATGAAGTCTGTGATATATTTATATTGTTAACTTCTGTCTAGATCAAATCACTCATAAGAATATCCTTCAAGGCGCTATAACATATCATCAACATACAAGAATAATAAAACATTCATATTCAATTCGGTATCCATGACAAAACCAATTTAAATATAGCCCACCAATTAGACATCATACCTCACATTTAAATTAGACTTGAAATGGAATTTATTTGTCATAATTGTATCTGTAGTTAAAATATGTAAAATTTTCTGAACAATGCGAATCAAATATGTATATCAATTTGAAAAGGAAAAGAATTCAAGTATGCTTGTTCGTGAACCCCTCCCTCTAATGGTTTGGTGGTAGAAGCAGTGGGCTCCCACTTAAAGGACCAGGGTTCAAACCCCTCTCCCTCCCCATTAAATAGTAAAAAAAGTATGCTTGTTCGTTGTTAGATGGTGCGGTACATCTCAACATATAGATGTTCTAATTTCATATATGGGTAAGGTTTGCAAGTTGGAAAAAGCAAAAGGTCCAAGAATAAAAATTGCATGCACTAAGAAACTGTCTCGAATATGTTTTCTTTTAACAGAGATCAAACGAGTTGCATTGCTCTCAGAGTAGATGGTATCTATCGCATCAGAGATGGATAACATTATGTGAGACAGACGACAACGCCATAAAGGAGGGCGACACTATTGTACTAAAGGGGGACAACACTGTGCATGAGAGAATGCACCAAAATGGACCAAGAGGGAGAGGGAACTGGTAATTGGATATTGGTAATTATTGGAGAAAAATAAGAGAGTTATTTATTTCTGAGAACCCTAGGCTCTCTTATATAGCGGAGAGGCCTATGGGTAAATTACATAAGATGGAAACACAGAAATAAAAAATAAGAAAGAGACATATAGAATATAGAAATATATAAATATCTCCACACTCCCCCTCAAGATGGAGCATAGATATCGATCATGCTCAGCTTGGACGAACACTTCTGGAATGATCCTCTGAGCAATAGCTTGGTGAAGATATCTATTGTTTGCTCTCCAGAGCTAACATGAGAAGTAGAAATCAGGTCTTTCTGAATCATATCTCTGGTGAAGTGACAGTCTACCTCGATATGTTTTGTTCTCTCATGGAACACAGGGTTGTTTGCAATGAACAGAGTAGCCTGGTTATCACTATGTAACTCCATGGGTAGAGGAACTTCTATATGCAAATCAACTAATACTGCTCGAACCCACATCATTTCTGTACTCTCTTGAGCCATAGCCCTGTATTCGGATTCGGTACTTGATCTTGCTACGACTGTTTGTTTCTTGCTTTTCCAAGAAACGAGAGAACTGCCAACGAATACTGCAAATCCCGAAGTCGATTTTCTGTCCTTAGGACAACTTGTATAGTCTGTGCCAGCATATGCGGATATAGAGAGAATTTCTCCTTTCTTGAATAGTAATCCTAAGCCTGGAGATGATTTTAGATATCTCAATATCATATATATGGCATCCATATGTACTTGTCGAGGCTGCTCCATGAATTGACTTACTCGACTCACTGCAAATGCAATATCCGATCTGGTGATTGTAACATAAAGAAGTTTTCCCACCATCTCTCCGTATCTTCTCTTATCGACTTCATCTGTATCATCATCATATAACTTCATGCTAGGATCCATAGGAGTAGTAGATGGGCAACATCCAATCATGCCCATCTCTGCAAGCAAGGCCTTAAATGTCGGATGTCGGTTTCGTTTCGGTGACTGACCGAAACGAAATTTCGGTCGAATTTCGGTCGAAATTCGACCGAAATTTCGGTCATTTCGGTCGGTTTTTGAACTAGGGCACCCAAATATCGGCCGATATAGGCCATTTCGGTCGAATTTCGGTCACCCACCGAAACCGAAATTCGACCGAAATTCGGCCGAATTTCGGCGAAATTTGATCCCATGTCTGCAAGTATGTCTGTGACATACTTTCTTTGGGTCATCACAAGACCCTGTGCATTTCTAGCAAATTCCAACCCCAAGAAATACCTTAGGGTGCCCAGGTCCTTAGTCACAAATTGACTGCCCAGAAATTCTTTTGCCATCTTGATTCCCTGCGCATCATCTCCTGTAACAACCATATCATCGACATAAACCATGATAGCAACTGTACCTTTAGGTGTCTTCTGCACAAATAAAGAGTGATATGCATTTGACCTCTTGAATCCCTGTCGTTCAATCAGATCTGAAAGCTTTTGGAACCATGCTCTAGGACTCTGTTTAAGGCCATATATTGCCTTATGGAGTCTACAAACCTACTGACACTCCCCCTCAGCAGCAAACCCCGAAGGCTGCTGCATATAGACCTTCTCTTATATATCTCCATACAGAAATGCTTTTTTAACGTCAAGCTGGAATAAGGGCCATTCATGTGCCGCTGCAACTAAGAGAAGAACACACAAAGTGGAATGTCGAGCAACTGGAGAGAACACGTCCAAGTAATCAACTCCATAGGTCTGAGTAAAACCACGTGCCACCAGCCTAGCTTTGTAACGATCAAGACTCCCATCTGCATGGTATTTAACAGTAAATACCCACTTGCAGCTGACAACAGACGCTCCGGGAGGAGGAGAAACAAGAGTCCAGGTGCCACGGGACTGCAAGGCATCCATTTCTTCTTCCATAGCAAGACGTCATTTGCTATCTTTCAATGCATCCTGGTAAGTCCGTGGAACCTCTATGGCAGATAGAGCAACTGCAAATCTCTGGAAATCGCCTGTAAGACGATGAAATGAAACCTGAGAAGCAAGTGGATAGGATGCACAATACACCTCTGCTTCCTAATAGCAATAGGTACGTCCAGATTTTCAGGAATGTCATCCAGCACTGATCCCTGTATAGAAATATTTTCAGACTCATTGTTAGAAATCATGTTATCAGAACGAACCTGAGGCATGCTGGATGACAGGCAATGACCATGAGCAGAGTGGGGCCGACGGGTATAAAATTTTGGTAAAGGTGGAACCACGGTCACAGTAGGTGGTGGAGGTGATGGTGATGGTATGACCGGTACAGGAGGTAACAGACTAATAGGAGGAGGTGGTATGTAGACCTCAGTATCAGAATCTGAAGTAGTCGTTCTGTCATCTGTAGAAGAGAAAAACATCACAGATTCAAAGAATGTGATATCGACGCTAACAAAGTATTTCCGACGTAACGGATCAAAGCAACGATATCCCTTCTATGTCCTGGAGTACCCCACAAACACGCATTTGACAATCTTGGGAGAGAGCTTATCAAGACCTGGCGCCAACTGGTGGACAAACGTAACACAGCCAAAAACACGGGTGTAAGAGAGAACAACTCTTTCTCAGGAAAGGCTATAGATAAAGGAGTCTTCTCACCTAAGACAGACGAGGGCATGCGATTTACTAGATAACAAACCGTGAGAACCGCATTACCCCAAAACGAATGTGGAGCATGACTTTGAATAAGTAGGGTTCTAGTGATATCCAGTAGATGACGATGTTTCCGCTCTGCAACCCCATTTTATTGTGAAGTATAAGCACAAGAAGTTTGATGAACTATACCACGAGATGAAAAGAACAAGGAAAGTGCCCTAATACAAAACTCCAAAGCATTTTCAGAATGCACAATTTTCACAGAGGAAGAGAAAATATTTTGAACTTCATTGATAAACATTTGAATCACATCTCCTGCTTCAGATTTATTCTTCAATAGAAACACCTAAGACAAGCGAGAAAAATCATCTACAGCCACATGATAGAACATGTGTCCATGGTGATCAGGAACACGACTGGGACCCTAAATATCAATATGTACTAACTCAAAAAGGGAGCTGCTGCTCCGACTCTGACTACTCGGAAAAGTAGACCTATGATGTTTTCCCAACTGACACGCTTCACACTGGAAGGACGACCTCGAGGAAATCTGGGGTAAAACATGACACATCTTCTGAAGGGGTAGACAAGGTTGCAAAAGTCGGTAGTCGGTACTCGGTCGGTTGGGTCACTGACTAAGGATTAATCGGCAGTCGGGCGACTAATCGGATTTAGTTGGACTTTAATCGACTTTGAATTTTATAATTATTTGAAATATATAACTCATTTTTATACATATATTTACATAGATTTTGTACATTTATATACTACCACAATAAAATAAAAGAAAATATTGAATTTAAATAAAACATTAGGCATATTATACTAAGTTTGCTTATAAAAAAAGTAAAACATTAAAAAAAATACGGTATCTCCGAGCGAAAATTGGTCGATTAATGTACCTAGTCGGAATTAGTCGGTACTCGGTCGGCCACCCCACTGACTAGACTAGTCGGACCTACTAATCGGGCCAGTCGGACGACTTTTACAACACTGGGGGTAGATGAACAAAATGGAGATGCCAGGTATATGAAGAGTCTGATCCTGTAGAGTGGAGAGATGCGCCGACATAGGGAGTACGGACCAGACGATAGAGACCATTCTGCTCACGGCCACAATTAATCACTTTGCCCAAGGGTATGTCTTGAAAAACAAGAGATGATGAGTCAAAAATAGCTCGACAGTTCAAATCCTTGGTAATCTGGCTAATGGACAGTAAATTCTTAGAGAAATCAGGAGCATATAACACATTCTGCAGTCACATGAAAGGCGTCAAACTAATCTCCCCCTGTCCTGTAATCGGGGAATGTGTCCCATTGGCTATCACCACTATCTGTTCTGGAGGAACCAGTCTATATGCAGTAAGCTGCTCTTTGTTCCCACATAGGTGATGTGTCGCTACGGAGTCCATAACCCAGTATGTAATCATAGATCCATTACAAGAGGTGAGAGCATAAGAACTACCTGAGGTACTGGCTAGAGTGGATGCACTGGTAGAGGCAGAGACAGCCACATCTGAATGGCCTCCTGGAGCTGTGTCAGGAGGCATGATATACCTCAGTCTGGCAACTAGATCATCGAATCGCTGGTCCAATGAAGAAGGTGCAGGGGACTCAACTTGTTCTGCTGCCTGAGCTGATGCTGGAAAACCATGCTTAGAATAGCATATATCCTCCGAGCGGCCAGGGCGGTGACAATAATTGCATGGCTGATGGATCCGACCCCCACGACCACGGCCACGAAACGTAGAGGATCCACCACCACCTCTAGAGGGCCATCGCCGAAGGTGTCTGGCTAGTAGTAGAGCTTGGGACAGTGATTCGACTAAGCCGACGGAAAGCTTCCTCCATAGGAGGAATAGTAGCGTCGGCAAGAATCTGAGAGCGGGCAGCATCGTACTCTGGATTAAGTGCAACCATGAATACACCCACCATGGTAGCATTCCTGTATGTCTTCTGTTGCTTAGGAGTGGACGTCAAAGGCATGAAGCTATGGAGCTTCACAAACATTCCTCGCAGGGATGTGTACAGTGAGTGAAGAGGACGTCCATTCTGTTTGACTGTAAAAATATCATGTTGTAACTGAAGTATCTTGGTCTCATTCCGTACCTGTGAATATGTTGCCGCTAGAATATCCCACGTGGACTTTGCCGTGGGCTGATGCAGCACGTCGTTGGCGATCTCTATCGTCAACGTCCCAGATAGCCAGACTTTGGCATACGCGTCATCCGCCTCCCACGAAGCATTCACCCCAGTCTTCTCCACCGGCTCCTCGGTAAGAATATGTTTCTTACCATTTGACTTCATCAGGCTCATGAACTGCATAGCCCAGAGCTCATAATTCGTCCCGTCCATTTTTACAATAGGCGTTGGACCTCTGAATGCGCCAATAGCGGGTACATCAACCTTGTTTTCAGACATATTGCCGGAAGGAGAATACTACAGGTTCTGGACATCAAGAATATATGTCTATACAGACATATGTGGGTTTGTGTGCAAGTGTAGACTCATGCACGCAAACCCATCAACCAAACGACGGAGCCGATACGCAAGGGGCGTGAGAAGCGTGCTCACAGCAGTCGCACGCTCACACGTGCGCCCTAGAGATTGCCGCACAACAGGAATGTGCACACAGACAACACACTGGGGTCACGCGCAAGGAGGAGAGATGCGCACAAGGCTGCGGGCTTGGAAGACGCACACGAGGGTGACGCGCGCGAGGTTGCTAGGCGCAGGTGCGTGATGCGGTGGCGCGCAACGCAGAGCAGAGGCGCGCGATGCGGTGGCGCGCAGCACAGGGCGGTGACGCGCGAGGCGGTGGCGCGTAGGGCGGTGGCGCGTGAGGCAGAGGCTGAAGGTAGGGTTAGGGTTTTGAGAATCGAGAGCTCTGGTCTAGGACCGTCGCTTTGATACCATGTTGGAGAAAAATAAGAGAGTTATTTATTTCTGAGAACCCTAGGCTCTCTTATATAGCGGAGAGGCCTATGGGTAAATTACATAAGATGGAAACACATAAATAAAAAATAAGAAAGAGACACATATAGAATATAGAAATACATAAATATCTCCACAGTAATTAAGAGTGAAATAAGATGGAGAGGGAATTGGAGGGGGAATGGTCAAAGAGGGTTCACAAGATTACAAGTTATACTAATATTCTATTATTTTTGAGATTTAACATTTGACTTTCAAGAGAAGGAGATGGGGGTGGTAAAAGGACTTGTATCCGATAAATATGTGATGAATGACATTGACTATATCTTTATGAGAATTATAGATGGATGAATATATATATATATATATATATATTATGTATGTATAATATTTATATATGTAAATATATAAATGTATGTTAACGAATTGGATCGGATTTTGGTAATGATCCGATACAATCCATATTTTAACGGATTTTAAAAATTCCAAACTAATCTGTTAAAATGGTAAAATCAATCCAATCCAGTAACATCGGATTGGATCGGATTACAAATTTTGTCCGATCCATGTGCACCCCTAATTTGGGATCTTGTGCCATGTCCCACTGGTGTTACTTCTGTAGCTTGCAGACGGGTCTTCACGACCAAACATGCTCTAGATGGATCAGTAAACAGACTAAAGGCACGATTAGTGGTCAAGGAATTTACCCAAATTTTTGGCATGGATTACTTTATGACTTTCTCTCCAGTGGTCGAGATGGCGTCTACCAATAAGAGATGGCTGATTTTTCAGTTAGATGTCAAGAATGCATTCTTATATGATGATCTTGAGGAGGATGCCTATATGACACAATCATTGGGTTACACCATTAGGGGGGAGCACGTGTGACATTTATGCAAGGCTATATATGGCCTAAATCAGAGTCCATGAGCATGGTTTGACATGCATACTTTTGAGATAAGCTCACTTGGCTTCCGTAGGATGACATTTGATTACTTTATGTTCATTAGCTGAAGGACTTATGGAACTGTGATATTGGTTTATGTTGATGGCATGGTGATTACTGGTGATGGCAAAGCATGCATTCTAGAGACGAAGGCCTTCATTCAGAAGGTGTTTGTCACCACGGATCTTGATTAACTCAAATACCTCATTGGCATTGGGGTGATATGTACTACATAGGGACTACACATTCGCAACAGAAGTATTGTATGGATATTCTTATAGAGATTGACTTACTTGGATGTAGTCCATCTGGCATGTACGGATCCTGAGTTTGATTATACTACATGATATAAAAGCCTAGTAGGCAAAATGCTCATCATATTTTGTGAGAAGAGTCAGTCAACACTTGGAGAAGCCTCATTGTAGTCACTAACGGGATGTTCTCGTGATCCTTCGATACTTGACAGACTCTTCAGGAAAATATGTTTTTTATGGGGGTCAATGGCCAAATTGACATTAGCATCTATGTAGATGCTGATTATGCTGGTTCTCCTGAGGATAGACAATCTATCACTGGTTATGCCATGTTTGTTGGATGAAACATTTTTACATGGCGAAGATCGTGTGCGAGGCCGAATCCAGGACGTTGGCCCAAGACACTTGTGATATTACATGGTTGGTCTTCATTCTACAGGAGTTTGGACTTCTTGCTGCTACTCATGTTACTTTATAGTGTGATAACAAATCTTCTATATACATTGCTATCAATCTTGTATTCCATGAGCGGACTAAGCATATTGAAGTTGATTTCCACTTCATTTGAGATGCAGTACGAGGATGGAAGATCACTACTCTACATATCTCCACGGACCTTCAGATTGCGGAATAATCACAAAGGCCCTACTGAAGAAACACATATAATGGTTGATTTTCAAGTTGGGCATCATCGATAGATATGCTCCAATGTGAGGGGGAGTGTTGAAGCTATTTTGATTATCTTCTCTTTATTTTATTTATTGTGTCATGTAATCCTTCAAGGTCTCTTATGTAATTGTCACCACTTGAGCTCTAGGGTTTATTTTATATAAGAAGTCACGTACCCCTCGAATAAAGTATCTCATTCCATCCCATTTTTTAAGATTAAGG
The DNA here is from genome assembly GCA_037367405.1 of Ottelia alismoides. NCBI lineage: Eukaryota > Viridiplantae > Streptophyta > Magnoliopsida > Alismatales > Hydrocharitaceae > Ottelia > Ottelia alismoides. The sequence goes on from JAZKJV010005000.1 coordinate 222,130, forward strand.
AGGAAATGCTTAGGAGGGAGTCTTTCAGCTTAATGTGACAAAATAAGATAAATGGGAGTTACTTGTAGATTTGAATCCTGAGAGTGAACTCTAGCAAATTACCCTTGGTATTAATAAAATTGTGAAACAGGAGACTGACTACAGCATTTGAAGGTGGTTTGCGTATTGTGGTTTTATTGCGGGAATTCTATTTAAAAAATGAGAGTTTCTTTTAATGCGCAGAAGGAGATATTGTTACTTGTTGATTGGAATCCTGGGTGAACTATCCTGAAGTACTTGGAGTAGTAATTTTACCTAGCGGGGTTAAAAATATGCTTAATTATTATGGTCCGACTTTGTTTGCATTATTACTTTGTTATACTATTTGGCTGTGAAGTACTTGTAGTAGCAATTTCACCTCGAGTGTTTAAAAATATGCTTGATTGTTCTAGTTGTTTGGCTTTGTTTGCATTGTTACTTTGTTATACTATTTGGCTATATAAATATATTCCAGAATGATTGTGGTCATTGTTTTATCATTCTTCATGATGTAGATCATTTTCATCAGTTGGAAGTCTAGTAGACAGCTGTGATTTCCTGCTTTCATCAGACAGGTAAGTTAACATATGCCTTTCTATATCATGTCAACTAATTGACCAAAATATATTATTTATTCAGTGAACAAAGCCACTTGAAAAGAATGATATGATCTAGGGTGTGTTCATGGATTGGGTAGCTGCCCTAGTTAGATTTTAACCCAACCTATCATGTTAACTAGGTTAATATTAAAAAAATGCAGCAAACACATTTGTTAGGACTTGTATGCACATAAAGATCAAGGACGGATGGAGGGGGTATGCAAGGGTACATCCCCCCTCCACAAATTTAAGGAAAAGCCAAACCTTGTATCTTCATTTTTCTTCCTTTTTTCTCAATATCTACCTAATGAATTCTATTTTTAGAATCCAATTGCTCTCTCACATCCGTTTTCAATTTTTCTCTAGTTTTGTCACTCTCTCTCTTCTCTCTTATTTTCTCTCTCACCTGTTCTTTGTCTCTCTTGATAAATCAAATATAGACTAAAGCTTTTCAACCTCATGTTGGATTTCAAAAGTACAAAGATAAACTCTTGTTAACATTACTTTTTTATGTATTACTTTAGTAATGTACGCATAGGGCTGCTAATTGAACCGAATCATTCGAATTCGATTAGGATCCGTTCGATAAAAATTCGAAAAAAGTTTGATTCGAAACCAAATGAACTGAATTTGAATTTAACTTGGGGATTCGATTCCTAAATGAATCGAATATGAATTTACCTGAATTCGTTCGATAATATAATTCGATTCGATTCGATATTTTATATCCATACATATATGTATATATGTAACAATGTATTTATACATACACAGTACATACATATACATGCATATAGTACATACATATTTACATATATACATGTAACAACCACTCTGGGTTGATTAGGATCTTTTATGAATATTCTTTTGCAAGTAATTACAACATAATTACATCAAAAGGTTGACATGCATCTATTCGAATTCATTAGTAAGTAAATAGATGTAGAAAAGAGTACATGAATATATATTAAAACGCTACTACATTTCATTTACATTGAAAGATTTAGCATTTGCATTATATCATGAAGAATAACATGTGCATGCAACTAAAGATACTCTCAAACCAACTTACTACATTTATTAAGTGGATAATTTTAAAGTTATAATCATGTCTAGGCTCCATTGATATGATTTACCATGTTCACCCTTCACTGCTATGATTTCCGTACTCATACTATCACGCTATACCGACGTGACTTGTCAATGTGTGACGTGTATATGTAACATTAGGATCCCTAATGAGATCCAATCTCTTTCCTTTCATCTTTATAACTAAGTTCAAGTGATTTGACTGCAAAATATTATGAGTTAGAAATGTGGGTCCTTCATGCGTCGGTTATACAAAACATCTAAGTTCACGTCTTTACTCATTATTTTAGCCTAGTGACTGTAGCTCATGTATGACTTACTTTGTATAAGTACAACAATCAATCTTAGCATACTATTCAAAATTTTTGAGGCATTAAGAGTATACAAAGAACTCTATGTCATACCAAATCTAATATGTATATATATATATATGTATAATCCCATTAGTTAAAGACTAAATATTAAATATAAAAAAATAAAAAATATTAATCTTGAAATCTAATAGGAAAGATCAAATGTTGATTGTTGTTATAAATCCTCACCCACACATTTATTTTCATGTTCCCACAATCCTTACACTGTCTTTTCCATTCTCCCTTTCATTATCTATCAGAGACCCTAAATACCCACTATAGATTATGGTGCCCTTTCTCCTAGCATGTGAAAATGATGATTTTGCTACTTCGCGTTCCTCCTTAACATTTATCATGATTCGAAATTTATCAAGATATATCCCCTTTGCTTTTTGTTGTTTTGATTCCTGGCATGGCAATCTATGATGATTATCATTGTCAAGGCGACATTTATCATCACATGAGTAATATACAAGTTCTTCTCGCCATAATGTAAGTTATTTCAGTGTACATCAAAAATTCATATATTTCATTTTCATGGCTCAGTTTTTGATAACGAAGATCCTCACGCTTAATGAAGAGGTGTTATCTTGCTACATTATTTTTTTACTATTCTCATTTATTTCAAATAATAATATTAATTTGTATCAACTTTTTATATAAGTCTGATCTTGTCTTGCTTTAACATGCAATGATAATTATAATGTGTTCAGTTTTTTCTTCAATGATATTATATCTCTTTGGTAGGCTCATATAATTATATTGCATTTATACATTTCTTTGTCATTTAAAAAAGGGTATATTTAGATTGTAAAAGACATAATAATTAAAAAAATTATGCACTTTTATCCACTATGTTGTATTGGTTTGATATTTTCCTCGATTTTCTAATTTTATCAACTTAACTTAGTAATATACTTTCAAAATTAGATTTATACAATAAAATATTTATATTATATTATCCTTTATATAATATTATTTATATAAGCTTTAACACATCGACTAACATTTCAAATTCGAAATAAAATGAATCGAATTTGAATATTCGAAACTTCAAATGAATTGAATCTGAATTTAAGTAAGTATTTTTTTGAATTTCAATTCGAGTTCAGATTCGAAACTTTTATAATGAATTGAATTAGAATCCTCGTGGATTCAAAGGTATTCGATTTGATTAGCACCCCTATGTACGCATGAGCATGTGTTTGGTTTTTAAACTTACCACTGCTGGTCCCTAGCTTATGTAAATGAGGAGAGTTGTGTAAGGTAGCTGACAACTAATGTAAAATAGTCGGATCTTTTCAAATTGGATTTCAACAGGGATCTAAATGTTGGCATGTGAAACATATACATTGCAGAGAATGACAGTAGCATAAATGAAAATGCTAAGGTGGATGTGTGGTCATAAAAAAAAGATCAAATTCGGAATGATGTGATCAGAAGGAAAGTTGGTATAGCTCTCATCGAGGATAAGAGAAGAAAGAACCCTTAAAATGGTTTAACCATTTGCAAAGGATGTCTAATGGTGCACCATTTTGAAGATGTGAGATTTGGGATGTTGAGCCAGTTAAGAGAGGGTGAGGAAGGCCCAAGAAATGTGAGAAGGGAACTATTCAAAAGGATTTTAATTACTTGAATCGAAGTCTGAAAATGAACCAAAATAGATTTGATGAAGGCAAAAAATCCATGTAACAAACCCTACTTAATGTGAGAGAAGGCTTTGTTCTTGTTGTATTTTAGTAATGAATGCCATACTATTATTTTTTAATAGCAGAACTTAAAGCATTTGATAACATTTAATTATGTAATAGATTTCATTATTTGATTATTTGATGCTTCTAGGTATTGTATTAGTAAGAGAGGGTGAGAAAGGCCCAAGAAATGTGAGAAGGAGATTATTCAAAAGGATTCTAATACCTTAAATCTAAGACTGAGAATGAACCAAAATAGATTTGATGAAGGCAAAAAATCCATGTAGCAGACCCTATTTAAGGTGGGAGAAGGCTTTGTTGTTGTATTTTAGTAATGAATACCATACTATTATTTTTTAATAAAGCATTTGATAACATTTAATTATTGTAATAGATTTCATTATTTGATCATTTGATGCTTCTATGTAATTTATGTTGTATTCGATGCATTACCTTTAATTTGTGTTCTTATGGCATTTTATATGATCCTCATCTTCAAATGATATATCTACTTTAATTTGTGTTCTTATGGCATTTTACATGATCCTCATCTTCAAATGATATATCTATTCATGTATGAGAAAATACTAGAATTTTTTAAATTTAGGAACCTTTAGTAAATTGCAAGAATACTAATGAGGTTCACATGTTATTACCTCGATAAAGAATTTATGAGAGTTGAATATGAAGTTAAGGTGTTAAAACATTTGATCTGGTAAAATTACCATATGTGCTTGTAAATATGGTCATAGATGGCTTTAGATGTGGACAAAGAGGGATACATACCTCCGTTCCCCACATAACATAGAAAATATTGCAGCCACTTTTGGGCGATGGTCGTGGATTCCATTTATGGATGGACGACTGGTCTGCGGAGGGTTCCCTCTGTAACTTGTATCCCTGACTTTTTGCTTTAGTAGTAGACATGAAGGCAAGTGTTGCATGCAATTGCAGATGTATGATCTAATGGTTCTTGGACCCTTGTTTTTGTGACCAAGCTGTTTGACTAGAGAGTAGATGAGTTTCTTTATCTTTCTAGCAAGTTGACGAGGCTCGAGATGCTGTTTGAAGGAAGAGATTCATGGTGCTGGAAAGCTGGGATATTCACAGTCAAGAAGGCATACACGATGATTTCTACGTCGCCTACATCGGTGGATATAGAGGCTTCTTGGGACTGTGCTAGGATCTGGGGATGGAAGATACCTACAAGGGTTAGGGTGCTCCTGTGGTTGTTGAGAAGATAACGGGTTCTAACAAGGGCTAATAGGCGTGCTTTTTCTTGGAGTTGAGGAGGGATGTAGAAGGTATGGATTGACGGAAGATGTCGATCATCTGTTTTCCAGTGGCATGGTTTAGTGGACTCGTGGCGAAATGCGAACTTTTCGGGCATCCAATGGAGAGATAAGGAGTCTTTTTAGGCTTTGCTTAATCGAGATTGGTCAGGCTCAGAGGAAGGGAGTGAAGGTTTGTGCACTAATCTAAGCTCTATGGTTAACCAGAAATAGTGTTATCTTTGAGGGTGGGAGGTTTTATTTTGAAATTGTATTCGAGCATGCTAATGATAAAAACTTTTAGGGTGGGAGAACTAGTGTTGTTTTTGAAACTTGGCATATGGAATTACTATGTTATTTTTTATAATATATTCTTCGGATGGGTCTCTAATGGAGGCCCATCCCATCATTTCTCAAAAACTAACTTAGAAAATATATTGTAGACTTTGAAAAAAATATCCATAGTAAAAACGTAAAAATTTGTTATAATTATAATAACATAATATTCTACTATTATTATTTTTTTATCAAATATTATAATCATCCCTTCTACTTCAATACAATATTACACATGTAATAATACCATGCCATAATTTTATTATTTTAATTCAATTATTCTATCTAAATGTATTAAATTGGTCAGAAATATGTTGCCAAAGCTTGATAATGTTGTATTAATTTCATTTCAAATATATTTCTATCAAGTTTGGAGATTTTCTTAGTTACAAAAATAATAAGTAAAAAATCTATTACAAAATATAATTTATTTATGTAAACAATCATTTAAATGTAAGATCTTTTTTTAGTAAAATGATAAAGTAGTACCAAGTAAAGAGTCAATAATTTGTAAGTAATTATTGATAACGTCTAAACATGAGATGAGAATTCACCATAATAATAAATGACGAAGCCTTCTCACTATAAGTAGGGTCAGCTACATGGATTCTTGCTCAAATCCATATTGAAAGATTCAACTATTTTTTTCCGTTGGTTGTTGACTACCTAACACAACCCTGCAAGGGGGATTTGAACCATAGTCGTTTGGGTGGTAGTCACACTACACAACCACCTTACCATTTAAGTGGGTATGAGAATTCACTACAATAATATTAGTTATAAATGTGCTATTGCTAAGTCCAATTTGAACAAGGCTCTCATTTTTTTGCTCCCGAAGGACGCATCGACCCGGGTGGAGGACTTCAGAACGATTGTACCATCGAATGCTTGATCGAATTATCTTGCGTGAGCAGTCGGCCTTAGTGCCTGGAAGGGCAATAGCAGATTGTATTGTGATGGCCTCGGAAATTGTGATGGAATGGAAGAGAAGTAATGTCCTTTTTGGCGAGATGTCGGGCATAATGCAGAATGCAAGCAAGTCCTCTGTGATTCCTTTTGCTCTATCTGATGAGGAGGCGCGCAGCTGCGGCCAGCAACTTGGTTCGATTTGCGGCAAGCTCCCCATCCGCTACTTGGGGATCCCTTTGACTCTTGGTAGAATAAAGTTGGGCGATTGATTACCGAGTGTCGAGAAGTTAGAAAAGAGGCTCGCGGGGTGGAGATCTTCGCTCCTCTCCAAGGGTGGTCATCTTGTGCTGTTGAAGGCGGTGATTTTTGCGATTCCAATCTACTTCATGTCTACGCGCCTCATGCCGGTTGGTATTCGCACGAGAATTGAGAGACTCATGCGGAAATTTCTGTGGGGCAAGAATGGCCAGGACGTTGATGGCATGCACCTTGTGGACTGGGAGATCGTAACTCTTCCAAAGGGCAAGGGGGGCCTTGGGGTCAGGCGCCTTGCCGCGATGAATGAGGCATTGTTGCTGAAATGGGTGGGCAGGATCTGGGGGAGCAAATGCGATCTCTGCACGGAACTTATCCGCCGAATTTACTCGTCATCCGTTGACTCTTCGGTGAACTGTGGTCCTGGGCGTGCTCCTTCCCCTTTTTGGAAGGGTATCTTATCGATCCCTCCTCATTTCCGCGAGATATTTAGGTCGGTTTTGGGCAATGTTCACACCTTTGCTTTTTGGACTGACGACTGGACAGGTGGGGGAGAGCTTAGTGCTCGCTTTTTGCATTTGTTTGCTGTGGCAGCTGACTGTGCGGCTCGTGTTGCTTCCTGCTGGAACGACGGGAACTGGATGTCTCGCTTTCATGCTAGCTTCTCCGACCAACGTCTTGACGGGTTTCTACTCCTGTTGGACTCTCTGCGGGCTCTTGGTGGCCCCTTCGGGGAGCAGGACCACTATGTGTGGAGGGAGGGCTCTTTCTCGACCGAGAGGGCGTACGCGGCAATCTACAGGCCACCTCCTTCGCAGTCGGCTGAGCTGGTTAGGGACTGTCGTTTCCCTTTGGGGTCTGGGTCTCCCAGAACGTATTGGCTTCTTTTTGTGGCTCCTCAGATGCAAGAGATTGATGACGCGCGATCGCTGTGCCAGACTACTTGGGACAGTCTCTGACAGGTGCCTGCTTCGCGACAACGGGATTGATTCTATTGACCATCTATTCTTCCTCTGTCGTGAGGCAAGATCTATATGGGAGGATTTGAACTTGGATTGGGTTGGCTCGGGGAGCCTGCTCTCCTTCTGTGAGACATTAATTCTTGCCAAACGGCGGCCAAGAAGAGAGCTGCTCCAACCGGTGGCCATCGTTTAGGCCATCTGGTTGGCTAGGAACGAATCGCTTTTCTCAGGGCAGAGGTTTTACCTTGCTCTTGTAATTCCATTTATGTTCTCTGTAATTTATTCTTTCCCCTATTAATACATTCCTGGGGAGGGCACCTTTGAGTGCTTCCCCCTTGTTTGGTTTCAAAAAAAAATGGAAGAGAATCAATGAGAAAGGGGTGATATGGAAGGTGGACTTCTCGAAGCCGTACGACAACGTGGATTGGAGATTCTTGTGGTCATCATTGGAGAAGAGTGACTTTCCGGAGCAGTGGATTGCTTGGGTTAAGCATTGCGTGACAACGACATCCCATGCCGTGTTGGTGAACGACGGGTCTAAGGGGGCTTCTTCCAGCCATAGAGGGGCATTAGGCAGGGATGCCTGTTGGCACCGTTGTTGTTTGTTATCGTGGCAGATGCACTGGTAATGTTTATGAAAAGGGCGTCGTCGGGTGGTCGGTGCTCAGGTTTTAAAAGGGATGACATCTCCATCTTGCTCTTGCAATATGCGGGTGATACAATGCTTTTCAGGGGGGCGAGAAGGTTGAGATGCCCATGGTGTCTACCATTATGGTCATTTTTGGAGATATATTAGGCCTTCAGATCAGCATGGATAAATTGGTGTTTGTTCCCTTTGACTTATCAGAGTTGGAGGTATAGAGAGCATCCAGAGTTTTGGGATGCCTGAGGGCGGACTTGCCGATCTCGTATCTGGGGCTACCATTGGTGGCGGGGAGACCGAAGGCTTGAGATTGGAGAGCACTGATGGCAAGGTTGGAGGGGAGGTTGGCGGGGTGGAAGGCGACGATGCTTTCGAGCGGTGGGAAGCTTGTCCTTTCGAAGCATATTTTGTCAGCCATTTCTATCTTTTTCTACTCTATAAGGTTGATGCCAATTGGGATCCGCACAAGGGTCGAGAATTTGATGAGGTGGTTTTTGGTCCGATGGGAGGCAAGAGAGGAGGGAGGGGAGTTCATTTGGTGGATTGGGGAAGGGTGACGTCGTCAAAAAAGAAGGGTAGTTTGGGGGTCCTTCGGATAGAAACGCTGAACAAGGCTTTCATGGCGAAATGGGTGGTGTGCTTGTGGAGAACGTGCAAAGACATGGTCTACAGGTTGCTGAGGAGAATTTATTGGATTTCCTTGTCATTGGCGCCCACTACGGGAAGATTACCGCCTTCTTTGTGGAAGGGGATTACAGAGATAATCTCAGAGTTGGCTCTAAAGTTTCAACCAGTGCTTTTGGATGGCGGGGTTTTCTTCTTTTGGCGCGATGACTGGATGAGGGATGGGGGATTGGGCAAGCGTTACCCTCGTCTAATGCAGTTGGCCATTAACATGGAGGCGATTGTGCAACAGATTTGGGTGCATGTCTCATTGTCTTCTACTTTCATCTCGATTCTGTCTAATCAGAGAGTTGAGGACTTCTTGGCGTTGCAGTCAGATTTGACTCGGATCGATGGGCCGGCGTCGGGTAGGGATCACCTGGTCCAGGGCGATGGGAAGTTCTCTGTGAAGAAGACGTACCAATTCTTAGTGGAGGACGAGGAGGAGGTGGAGGAGTTTGCGGTATATACTATGTTGATTTGGAGAAGCAAGATTTCAAGCCGCATTAAGATCTTCCTCTGGCTTGTTCGGCATGGTTGGATTCTCACGCAGGCGCAACGGGGTACTTGTTCGGGCGGATGTCAGAGACTGTGTCAGATGTGGTTCAATGCTAGAAGATATGGACCACTTGTTCTTCACATGTCACATTTCGGCCCATGTGTGGAGCATGGCTAGTCTTCCGTGGCTTGGAGGTCAGGATTGTTTCGATTTTTTGAGAGACATTATATCTGTTTGTGGACACAACCATGAGGACAACGTTTTCCCTTTTGCGATTATGTGGACAATTTGGTGTGGCAGGAATGGTGTCATTTTTTAGGCGTGTTTTTTATTCAGAAAATGTAATTGAACATTGTAGGGCACTATGTAATTCTTGGAACTCCTAATCCAATAGGTAACGTATTTTGGTGTGATGGCCCCAGCTTTGAGTCACCCCCTTTTTCCATAAAAAAATATTAATTACGATAGAGTTATCTAAGATTCAGTAACAAAATTAAAGGTAAGTATGCATATTTTAACGCAAATATTAATGATAAAACCATATAACCGGGGTAATCTCCTTAATACAAGTCACAAAAAATACTAACAAACACAAGTAAGACAAGTAAATGTTAAGTTGTTAACATTTAAGTTACATATCAACTTTTTTATGCGGACTGAATGTGTGGAATATACGGCAAGCAAACTAATATGCTGCTATTTGGACCAAATATGCAACCTAGAGTGCATAATGCCCTGCACAGAGAATGCAGTTCAACCCATATACCGCATGGACATAGGCAGCCCAGGGGATGCTGTTTGTTTGTTTGCATTCTTAAACACTGCAGTAATGGGGTGACCATATCCAGTTGAAGCAGTTACCTGATTCACTGAATATTCACATTATCAAATGGATGATGAGTATATGTGGATGATCTAATGCGACCCAAGAGTACCTTCAAGAAGTCATTATAATCTCATTCAATCAAGGAAATATGTAAAATTGAGCACCACTGGCTATGAATAACCATTACTTCGATGAAAGCATATTGAAAAGATGGGCTTTCCCCTAAAAAATCATCCTTTTGTTCATCCATCTCAGATTTAACCTTTGTTTCATCCATGTTAAGTTCCAAATTACACTTTAAGCCATGGATTTAGATATCGAGATATATAGGGTATCTGATATCGGTCGATATCGATACTACTACGTATGGCATTCTTCTGGATATCTGTCGATATCTCGCCAGATATCATCAATATCAGCCATAACTTGGTGTGGAGGTTGAGTTGTTGATGGATTGCTCATATTTATTTCGTTTAAACATCGTTATATACGATCTTAGATGTTTGATTTGCTCCTGAATGGGTGAAGGCAAATCTACCACAGAGATTATCTCCTACTCTATCATCACTATCACGAGATTCCCAAGATCTTTCATTTTCTCGATGTGCCTGATACTGTCTCCACTATTGTTGTTTCCTATCCTCACACATGATTGATTACAAGGCTATGTACTTGTACATAACATGGGATAATTATTATAAGAAAGTTATTAACGCGTCACGAGCGATGACAAAAGGAGGTCATATGGATCAGCTAGATGACTTTTGGTTGTGATCTTTTGGTAAGATTTTACATTGTTATTAAAGCGCATGTCTTCAGATTTTCAGAACTCGTGGTTATTTATTAGTATGAAAGATGTAGTCTATATATTGTGATTGAACAAATTTTATTATATGCTTTTCGATATTTCTAAACATCCAACATTCTGCAGGGTATTATGTTCATGATACTTTGGTATGTGTATATAAAACGATAATTTTTTTGAGATCACGTAGAAAACGATAATGCAGAAGCATATTAGAGATAAAGAATAAAGAACAGTGAAAGTATATCGTGATTTGACGTGGAACCCTAGTCCGTGAGGAGTGGGTATAAACCACAGAGAAGGCTTCTCAAGGGCCGTATATATATTGAGTTCTCTCTTAACTGATACAATAGGTGTGGGGCTTCTTATATAGCCCCACAGACAGACTCGAGACCCACTAATAGTAGGTGTGTGGTAGTAACCCTATGGATGTGGTAATTAGACCCTACAGGGATCCAATTATCTATATCTAGATATAATGCATACTCTGACGCCCCCCTCAAGCTGGAGCATGCGATACTCAACTTGGAAAAAAGAAAGAAACCGCTTAGTCACAATGTAAGATACTATGGAAAATATCAACCCAATGCAAACTCCGATGGTTGCCTACCGAGGACATTGCTTGTCATGCCATGCTAGTGAGGAGGAACTGAAGGGCTGGAGTGCGAATTGAAGTGGGTCTCCTTGTCGGAGGACGTGTGCTATGTGTTGTGTCAGTCAGAGTCCATTGAAATTGGAATGATTCTTCACCTGGAGAATTCTGACCCGCAACTACTCCATCTCTCTGAAGGGTCAAACTGGAAAAAGCCGTAGAAACATCCTCGTTGAAGTCCACAGATGCTGGAAAATGGAGTTGGAAGGTCTTCTCATCGAGAATTAGGCCTCTCCCATATTGGTTCGGAGAAGAGAACGTGATCTCTACTCTTGAGTCCCTTTGAATCCACATGAAAACCCTAAGCTTACAATGGCTCAGAGAATGGGATCTCTACTTTGGAATCCTTATGGATCACATGAAAAATCCAAAACCGACCAGATTAAGTATGGTGACCTCTCAAACAATGAACGCACGCGTGTGTGCCTTGAACTGTTGACACTGAAACAATCTGAATGTAGAGTTCGAATATGAAGTGTATTGTCTGAAATTTGAGCTGAAGAACTGTACATAATGCTCCCTCTTTCTCCCGTATTGGTCGGAATGCTTGGCGTCGACCAAGTTGAGAGAAGAAAAATCAAGATGGGAAAAATCAATCTCAAATGATTTTTTTCGGCTAATTCCCTTTTTATAATCATCTTTGTTCAAAATACTTTTTCCCTCATATGACTTTTCTCTCCTTTTTTGGTAGCGCCTCTTCTTTTTTCAAAAAAATCCCCTTCTCTCATCATTTTTGTTGAAATCATGGCCCAATTTGGGCCCAAATCTGCAGCAACACCCCCCTAAAAAAATCACAGCCCAAAAGCTTGCAGTCCAATAGGGCCCAGAAAATGCCACTCCCCCCTTTCTTTTTTGAAAATTATGCAGAGAACTCGTGCTCGGTATGAGACGTCGGTATTTAGGGTTCCCGCTTGGGAACTCATCTTTAGATTGAAGCGGCCCCCGATGGGATTCCTTTCGCCACTATAGAGAAGGAAGAACAACCCTTGATGCATCGCTTAGAACTGGAGAGGAGGCAGTTGTGTCGCCGCTGCCTGGAGCTTGGAGGAGATTTGAGCCTCCTGTATGAAGCCCTGGATGGGGTTGTTGCTGGTCGACTAGAGATTGGAGAGGAGTGCTGCTTAAGATCTGGAGAGGGCAGCACCGTTTGGAGGGTCTTCGCCTCCTGTATGAAGCTTGCCCCAGGAACTTGGAGTGAAGACGAAAGAGGGAGGGAACGCTGATGGCTGGAGTCACATGTCAGTACAAGGAGGCGTTGATGGCGGGAGGCTCTGCCTGATCGAGAAGAAGGGAATCGTTGGGCACGATAGACCCCCTATGCTGTGTTTCTCGATTGAATATACAAGGGAATCATTGGGTACGATTCTGGAAAGCAGCGTGACATCTCAATCTGATTCCGACCACCAAATTGACAAAAGAGGAATCTATCGTGCCTGAGAACTGAGCACGATGCCTCCTTATTTTTGGTGCTGCAACGTAGCTTCAGATTTGCGCATATCTTCTTATTGCATTGGAGATCAGGGCGCAGGAGGCGCACGGGAGAAAGAGGATTGCGATCCAAGATTCGGCGGTGGCTTCTTCTTCATATGGAGATCTGTGCAGAACCCAAACTGGAGATTACCTGGACAATTTTTCTTCTTCTTGCATTGAAACCGTCAGACTGTTTTGTAGAATTAGGACTTCAGATTGGAATTTTCTATGGTTGCAAAACCCCTAGATTTTCACACATGATGCAACCCATGATCAGAACTCAAATATCGTCGTTGGCATCAGTAATGGCTGCATAGAATTGGGGTTCCATCAGGAACCCTAGAACAAACTGTGTTAAACAAAAATTCTTGAATTGAAACAAATCTTCAATAATAAATCATCAAGAACAAATCCACTAATCTAACATAACAATAAATATTCAAGAACGAAAATCCAAGAATCGTACCTGCTCCGATACCATATAGAAAATGATAATGTGGAAACTATTAAAGATAAAGAATAATGAATTGTGGAAGAACACCAGGATTTAACGTGGAACCCTACTCTGTGAGGAGCGGGATGAAAACATAGGACAATGCCTCTCAAGGGACGTATATGTATATTGAATTCTCTCTCAAGTCTCAATTGATACAATGGATGCGGGGCTTCTTATATAGCCCCATACAGACCAGAGTCTCATTAACAATAGATGTGGGATGAAACCTATGGATGTGGTACTTGAACCTCGGAGGGATCCAATTACCCATCTATACATATGACACATATTCTAAAAATTTGCTATTAATGTATATTAATGTATTAAACACATCATTTTTCTTTTAAAGTAAAATTAAATGTTACTTATTGTTTTAATAACTAAGATGATCTTGATTCATGAGAAAATCATTTTCTTAGGCATTTTACGATTTCTATCAATATCGTCTATATATCCTGATAAGTCTCTCAAATATCCAGTTCCAGACTTGCTGATACAATATCGATATTCAAACCTTGCTTTAAACTGTAAATGCCAGCAAACAACCACCAACCACTAAAAATTAAACCTAATCAAATATCATAGGGGAATGTGCAATTAAATAATAAAAAATCACTCATAGGAATAGTATTGTTTCCATTCTGGATCATTTTGATTCTCCGTAAAGTGGATGCTCTCATAGTGTAGGACAGTGTTGTAAAAGTCGGTCGACTAGGCCGACTAGTCGGCCTGACTAGTCGAGTCGGGGGGTACCCGACTCGAATAGAACAAGTCAACCAGTAGTCGGTGGGACCCGATTAATCGGGCGCATAGTCGGCCTAGTCGGCCGAGTAGTCAGCCGACTTTTGCATAGAGAAAACACGATAACCCGAATAGAAGGATTTAGATGTTACTGTTAGACAGTAACCAAACCATCCCTACTTGACCCTCGACCCCCTGTGCGCACGACACCTCCAGACTCCTTCGAAACCCTACCGCCTCCTCCTCCATCGTTGTGTCGTCGCCCCTTCGAAACTACGCTGCCGCCGCCCCCATCGCATCGCCTCCCCCTCCTCCGCGTCGATGATCCTCTGCCAACCCCTCCTCTGTGCTCTACTCTTCAACCTCCGAGAACCTGATTAGGTTAGGTTTTTTTATTTTTTTTGTTTTTGCTTGCTTGACTTAATGCTTGATGTCAGATGTTATTGTTATTTGTTATTGCTTAGATTTTTTCTTCTATTTTGCATGTTGGTTAGTTTGTTAGGTTATTTTAGGAGTAAAAAATTATGTTTTCGTGATGAAGCCAAGGCATGTTGGCTGTTTTATATAACATTGTCTTTACTGTCTTATTACGCCCTAAATGTTTGACAACTTAGATACATCTTGTTGATTTGTCTGATGGTGGTTAGGTAACTTAGGTTATTTACCTTTTGTGGTTGTTGATTAGTTTTGTTTCAGTTAATTTGTAACTTCAACTTGTGAGTTTATTTGTTGACTAGTAACTTCAATTTGTGAGTTTAGTTTTCTTTGTGTTTTTTGATTGGCTAACTTGTGAGTTTGCTGATTAGTAACTTGTAAGTTTGGTTAGCTTTATGTTTGTTGATTAGTAATTTGTGAGTTTGTGACTATGTAGATGACTTAGGTTATTTTTTCTTCTCTTGCTATAAATTTTTAAGCTCTTATAAATATTAAAATTGCTAAAAATACGAAGATAAATGATAGCATATGTATTAAAAATATGATTTATATATTTAAAATAATTAAAAAATTCAAAACCGACTAATGCCCGACTAAATCCGATTACTCTCCCGACTGCCGATTAGTCCTTAGTCAGTGACCCTGCCGACCGAGTACCGACTGCCGACTTCTGCAACCTTGGTGTAGGATGATTGAGATTTTGATATGGAGTTTCAATAGAACAAGCGATTGTAGTGATACTTGAAATGGTTATCGTGAAGTAAGCTGTGGAGTTGTTTGATAGAGTAGGGTGCAAATAAAATAGGTGGATTCAAGGAGTAGTGGACATGCGAGCAAGGGATGAGCAATATAGGAAAGCGATTTTGTGAGTGACACATACGTGTGCATAAATACCCTTAGATATTAACGGGTATCCTCGGGAGCATCGAAATTAAATGGATCATAATTGATTTATCCAATTATGTGATACATGTGGGTATTCGGATTTTAGGTTCAAATGTAGTAGCTTTCTGAGGTATTAAAAAATGAAAAGCGGAGCGAGGTGGTTTCCTGGAATCGAGGCGTAACTTTGAGGTGTTTTGAGGCATACGACTCATTATTTCCTAAAAAATATGAATTTTAGTCAAAAATATTATTTTAATACTAAGAAAAAATGTATTATAAAACATCTTTTGTGGTTTTCTTTTTCATTGGTATTTCTAAAATTTCAAGCCTAAAAGGTACACTAGAAAATGCATATAGTCCGTAAAGCCCCCACTAACGCCCGTGAGTATGTCCTAAAACACAAGAGACGAAGGGTAAAAAATGACACATCAATGCCGATCCTTAGTAATCTGACTAATGGAAAGTAAATTCATCTGAAAGTCAGGATCATATAAAACATTCTGAAGGTGTATAGGCGGTGTCAAATGCACCTCCCACTGACCTGTAATGGGTAAGTGGTCGCCATTAGCAATGACAACCCATCTGCCAAGTGGTATGTTCTTGTAGGACCTCAACTGTGTCTCCACACATGTGGTGTGAAGCACTAGAATCCATAATCCACTCCGTCATGTCTGCACCATTACTACCAATAAAAGCATAGGCAATACATGAGGAGCTCGAAGAGGCTCTGGCTGTGGCTGCGGTATCTGAAATGGTGTTGTCAACAATAGGAGTCATGATCTCTCGAATAAGAGAGACAATATCATCCAGGCGAGGATCAACCTAGGAAGTTGTAGTCTTTGAAGGTGCAATCTATTCCGCTACGTGACCAAAAAAAGGATATCCATGCTTCTGGTAGCATGTATCTTCTTCATGTCCAGGCTGATGACAGTAAGTGCAAGGGTTAGCTGGCATCCACCACCTCTGCCACGAGGGTTACATCCTCTGGATTGGATTGTCCCTCCTCGGCCACATGAGGGCGGAGAAGTGGCTATAAAAGGCATGATAATCCAACTGAGACAGCTATAGGCCTCCTCTATGGGAGGTATGGTAGCTCCTGTAAGAATTTGAGTACGCGCATTATCATACTTTATATCAAGTCCAGCCATGAAGACTCCAACCATCATGGAGTTCCCATACATCTTCTGTTGCTCAGTAGATGTCGTAGTAGGCATGTAGATATGAAGCTTCTCGAACATGTCACGGAGCGAAGAGTAGTACACATGTAGAGGATGGCCATTCTGTGTAGCATTGTAGATATCGAACAAGCTGAAGAATCTTGACCTCATTCTTCACTTGAGCATAGGTGGATGCCAAAGTATCCCACATTGTCTTGATGGTGGGTTGATTCAGAATATCATTGGCTATCTTAGTGGTGAGGGTCCCATAAAGCCAAACATGCGCATATGCATCATCTTGTTTCCAAGAAGCATTTGGCCCAGCTTTATCTGTTGGCTCTGGATCTGTCAAGATGTGCTCCTTGTTATTGCACAACAAGAGGGTAAGAAACTATGTGGACCACAAGTCATAGTTGATCCCATCCATCTTAATGATGGGAGTTGGGCCCTTGGAGGCTCCGGACGAAAAAAATATCCCCTTGTTCTCTGACATGACGGAACAATAGTTGACCAACAAAACTCAACTAGGGAGTCGACTGTTATGAACAAGTCTACACGATCATACGGAAGATTGGTTGTACATGTAGAATCATACAACCATCCTCATCAATCTATGCTGCTCTCTAGGGCCAGAAAACATGATTTACGCGTTCTCCGATCAAAACCAGACTGACTCAAATTGCAGATCAAGCCGCAGGTTGCGTGGAGGCGCACAGGAGAGCCGACGGCGGCGAGGGGAGTCGGGGGGGCAATGACCAGCGATTTGGGTGGTCGAGGAGCCGAAGGCGACGACCTGGGCAGTCGGGGGCAACGACCTAAAGCCCTGGTTGGGCAGCCTGGGAGGCCTGGGATGCAGCCTGTGGCAGCCGACAGTGGAGGAGGGCAGACTGTGGAAGACTGGAAGGCCGACGGAGAAGGGGGTGACACAGATAGGGTTAGGGTTGGTGGGGTACATGAACTTTGGTCTAAGCTCTCATGGAATGTTAGGGGTTTGGGTAACCCAGAGAAGAGGCGGGTCTTGGGCACGAGATTTGTTGAGTGGGGATGCAACATCATTTTTCTGCAAGAAACTAAGATGGAGAAGTTGACGTGCTTGGACTGGAAATCCTTTGGGGCGGGGCCGCTGTCAGAGTTCTGCGTGATTGATGCTGAAGGTACTGCGGGGGGGAGTGCTAGTTGCTTGGAAGGGGGCGTCCTTCGCTTTGAGGGTGGAATTAAAAGGAACGCATGTTCTCACGGTACTTTTGGAGGGCTACATGTCGGGTACCGTTATTGCGCTATCATGCGTTTATGGTCCGTGCTAGTCGGCGACGAGAAACCAGATGTGGGAAGATCTCAGGACGACCAGGGAGAGGTTCTAAGGGGTTCCTTGGTTGGTCGGTGGTGATTTCAATGTCACCTTGTTCACCTCTGATAGACCAAGGATGAGGGGGGGTATGATCAGGGGTCGGAGGATTTTCTTGAGGTGGTGGATTCGCTGGAACTGGTGGTTATGGATGCGGTGGATTTGAAGCAAGGCCTTAAAAGTCGGATTTCGGTTTCGTTTCGGTGAGGGACCGAAACGAAATTTCGGCCGAATTTCGGTCGAAATTCGACCGAAATTTCGGTCATTTCGGTGGCCTTTTGAACTAGACCCCCCAAATTTCGACCGATATAGCCATTTCGGTCGAATTTCGGTCACCTACCGAAACCGAAATTCGACCGAAATTCGGCCGAATTTCGGCGAAATTTAAGCCCATGATTTGAAGTTCACTTGGAGAAGCTCGGGATCCCGATCTTTCCTGGATCGTTTCTTGGTGTCTCCAGAGTTGCTGGATGCCTACCCTCTGGCTTTCGTGACCCGCTCGGATCACACATCCATTCTTTGGGATGCTGGGGAGCCTCCTT
Organism: Ottelia alismoides; assembly: GCA_037367405.1. Lineage (NCBI taxonomy): Eukaryota > Viridiplantae > Streptophyta > Magnoliopsida > Alismatales > Hydrocharitaceae > Ottelia > Ottelia alismoides. Next base: position 240,772 of record JAZKJV010005000.1, read on the forward strand.
TGACGCGCGGTTTCTTTCGCTTTGAGAATGCTTGGTTAAAGGAGGAGGCCTTCTGTGAGATGGTAGAGTTGCACTGGTCAAGCACAATTGTGGACGGCTCAGCTGTCTCGAGATTTGCGCAGAAGCTGACGTCCCTGAGGGGATGCCTATGCGAATACAAAAAGACTACGAAGGAGGCCAAGTGTGCAGTCAGGGAGGAGGCAGAACGGGTGACCGACGAGCTCGATGCGCTGGAAGACTTTAGGCCTCTGACAGGGGATGAGCTAAGACAGAGGGCGGAAGCGCATGAGAAAATTTTCGAGGAAGATAAGAAGAGAGTCGCTGAATGGAAGCAGAGGTCCAGACAGAAGTGGCTGGCGAAGGGAGATGCCAACACTGCTTACTTCCACCGGATGGCTAGTGCTAGACGACGCGGGAACGCCATACGATCGATGATGATTGATGGAACCAGAATCGAGGGCAACAGAGAAGTTGGAAGGGTTGCGGTGGACTACTTCCATAACCTCTCGTCTAGAGGGGACAACAAGCTTTGGCGGTGGACTGGGCAGGGGGCGGTGAGGTTGTCTGAGTCTCAGGCATCCATGCTTATCCAGGAGGTGTCCTTGGAGGAGGTGGAGGTGACGGTTCGGAACCTCAATGGTGATGGGGCTCCGGGTTCAGACGATTTTCATGTATCCTTTTACAGGGAATTCTGGGGACTAGTAAAGGGGGAGCTTCTCGAGGTTGTGAGGGAATGTTGTCTCTACAATGCGGGGTTTGATCGCGTGAACAAGGCGTTGCTGGTCCTTATCCCTAAAAGAGAGGGCGTGGATAGAATTGAAGATTTCAGGCCTATTGCAGTCTCCAACGCCCTATACTTGATCGTGGCCAAGGTGTTTGCGGCGAGACTGACCAAGGTGCTTGGTCTCCTCATATCCCCATCGTAGTCGGTTTTTATTCTGAGGCAGATTGCGGACTGCTTGGTGATTGCATCAGAAATTCTTATGGATTGGAAGAGATGTGATAGGAAGGTGCTGTTGTGGAAGGTAGACTTCATGAAGGCTTACGATACGATTGATTGGTATTTCCTATGGAGCCATGCATAGGAGAGGCTTCCCTCCCATTTGGATTTCGCTGATGAAGCGTTGTGTGACTACCGCGTCCATGACGGTGCTCATCAATGACCGGCCTGAGGGGGGCTTTTTCCAGCCTCAGAGGGGTGTGAGGCAGGGCTGCCCTCTGGCCCCTCTCCTGTTCATCTTGGCTGCCGATGTGCTTGCTTGCATGGTGGACAAAGTTCAGGGCAGCGACGTCACTAGGGGTTACTCCAAGGATGAGTTGCGCGTCACCCTAATTCAATATGCCGACGACACCATGTTCTTCATTGAGGGGGGGTGTAGACGAGGTCTATGGTATGGCGACTACGCTGGAGATTTTTAGTGAGATGTCAGGCTTGGAGCAGAATTGTGCCAAGTCTAAGGTGGTGACCTTTTCTATGGATGACGAGGAGGTAGCCCGTTGTGGACATTTGCTAGGTACGACATGCACGGGGCTCCCTGTCCACTATCTTGGGATCCCTTTGTCGGTGGGCAGAACTGGGAGGGCGGATTGGTTGCCATTGGTGGAGAAGTTAGAGAAGAGGCTTGCGGGATAGAAATCTACGATTCTTTCGAAGGGCCGGCAGCTTGTTCTTTTGAAGGCTGTCATGGCGGCTATACCGGTTTACCTCTCCTCCACGAGGCTGCTACCGAAGGGCATTAGGAAGAGAATTGAGACTTTGATGCGCCGATTTCTGTGTGGGAAAATGGAAATGTTTCCACGGGCATTCCTCTCGTCAATTGGGACGTTGTCACGATGCCAAAGGGGGAGGGTGGGCTCGGGGTCAAGAAGTTGGAGCTATTGAATGAGGCTTTATTGCTCAAGTGGGTGGCCAAAGTATGGGGGGACGGAGATGATCAGTGCTCTACTACTCTGCGTCGATTATATGTTCCTGATGGAGCTGCGTCTGGGGCAAATAACAGGGGGATGAGGTCCTCGCCGTTGTGGATGGGCATATCGTCGATGGCTCCAAGATTCCGTGAACTTTTCAGGCTGGTATTAGGGGCTGGGGCGGGCTTCGCCTTCTGGAAAGACAACTGGACGAATGGGGGCTACCTTTGTGACCGATTCCCCAGGCTGTTCGCTTTGGCCGTGGATCGGGATGTGAGGGTGGCTGAATGCTGGTCGAATGGCATGTGGATGCCTCTCTTTAGATCCAACTTCTCTAACCACCGGTTGGAGGAGTTTCTTTGCATGTTGGAATCGATGTGGGACATATCGGGCCCTTCACAAGACCGGGACCATTGGGCCTGGCACAAGGGGTGTTTCTCGGTGCGAAAAGCATACGCTGCAATATGCCGGCCGCCACCTTCTTTATCGTCGGAGATGGCAAGGGATTGCGGATTCATTTGGGGACTTGGGCTTCGTGAGAGGATTGGCTTCTTCGTGTGTCTGTTTCAAAGAGAGCGACTCATGACGCTGGATAGATGCTCGAGGCTTCTGGGATCGGTGTTCGATAGATGCCTCCTCTTTGACATGGAGATAGAATCCGCGGGGCACCCTTCTTCAGATGTAACATTACGAGGCCAATTTGGGCCAATGCAGGTTTGGAGTGGGTAAATATGGATAATGTTGCTTCCTTCTGTGGGTGTCTAGTGGCGGCTAAGGGCCACTCACGTAGGGAGCTACTTCTCCCAATTGCAGTAGTGTGGGTGATTTGGCTGGCCAGGAATGCGTTGATTTTCACCGGACAAAGATTTTACAATGAAAATGTCTACTTCCAGGTGTCCTGGGTTCTGGAGTCTTGGCTGTAGCCGGGGATTTCTCCTTTGATAATCATGTAACCTCTGAGTGTTATTTCCTCTTTTTATTCTAATTATTAATAAAACATTAGGGTGAACACCTATGAGTGTCTCCCCCTTTTTTGGCCTAAAAAAACATCATCACTTCGATTCCGTGAAGAGGGAAAAGAATGAATTGAATTAATGAGAGGTCCTAGGATTCTCTTATATAGGAAAGAAATCTATTGGGCAAATTACAAGAAGAAGACAAAAGAAATAGAAAATAAGCAAACAATAATAAAGATAACAAATATCTCAACAAAGGAAATACAATCAAATATCGCAGATGTATAGAGAAGGGAGACTCAGTAGGGTATAGTAATGAGAATGGAGTTCCCCCTCCTAAAACAGACGAAGGAACACGGTTGGTGAGATAGACCACAGTGAAGATGACATCCCCCAATAGTGCTTGGGAACACTCATGTGACTAAGGAGAGATCTGGCATTTCCTTTCTGCTATCCCATTTTGTTGTGAGGTATGTGGAGAGGAGGTTTGGTGAACAATCCATGAGATGCAAAGAAATATGTCAAGTCCTGTTGGGTTAACTCAAGAGCATTGTCAGTCTGATTGATCTTAACATGTGCAAAAAAATAAGTTTTTAACATATTGAAAGAATTTCTGATAATCTTATTAATCTCTGAACGCTCATTCATTAGATACACCCATGAAGATCGACCATAATCATCAACGAAGGCTATAAAATAACGATGATCACTTAATGTTTGGACCGAAGAAGGTCCCCAAACATCGCAATGAACAAAATGAAAATGACTAGTATTACAGGACTCGATACGAACAGGAAACGAAACTCGATGATGTTTTCCAAACTCACATGCCTCACATTGAAAGGGCTTTGGAGTAGAGAGTTCAGGAAACATCATGGAGATGGCCTTGGCAAAGAGATGCTCAAGGCGCAGATGCCATAGGAGTGGATCTTGGGAAATGGATGTAACACTGACAAACTTGGAGTCTGAGGGTATGTCAAGATAATATAGGTCGCTTTTTTTATGATCCCACCAAAAATCTGTATTGTCTGAATGTCCTGAAAATAACAGCAAAGCTCATCAAAAATCACGCGACAAGTAAGCTCAACCCAAAGCTTATGAACAAATACTAAGCTAAGAGGGAAATCAAGAGCACAATGGACCCTAGACAGTCGGAACTTGGAAGAGAACTCCATTGTTCGGACATTAGTAATCGTTGATTGAGTCCCGTTAGCGACTCGAACTGACGTCATGGAAGAAGATGGTGCAGAGGAAGTTAGTAGACTACATTCTCCTGTTAGATGAATGGAGGTACCCGAATCAATAATCCAAGTCGGAGCTGGAGTAATGGCAGAGTCGGCTACTGTACCTGAAGGAATAGCCATAGTGGTACTGGTAGTGTCACTGGTGGTAATAGGTCCGAGAGTCTGAAGAATCTGCATCAGGTGGGAGTAATCTGCGTCATTAAGATGGATTGCCTTTCCATTGGAGGTTGGTACAGGCGATGCTTCTACATCATAGGCTTCCTCGTAGGCATTATTTACATGATAAGGAGGCACGCCAAACTTCTGCGAGCATCTTTCGAACGGTTGGTTCCATCGACCATAGTGAGTGCATGAGGCGGTAGAGTCTCGGTCACGACCACGGCTAAAGTCGCATCCTCATCCATGACCATGGTTTGATTCATGTCTGCATCTTCCTCCAAAGCCGTATCTGCCTCCTCTCCCCGATGATGCTATGGGTGCATAATTATCTGTTGAAGGTAAAGCAAGAGGTCATACAACAAATGTCTTTAATTCTTCAAGTCAGCCAAAGATGGCCTTAATCGTTGGCAGTGTGTTGGATATAAAAAATTGCTCCTTTCATTGGCTATGTGTTGGATATAAGAAATTGCTCCTTCCGTACTTGGTACCTATAATGTAGGTTGTCAAGAAAATGACATACTTGATAGTCAGAACACTTTTTACCTATTTGGTACAACAAGAGGGTTGAAATATCGCAAGCTCCTCACAAAGGCTGGAGAGATGCCTGTATTACTCAATGAGGATGGAATCTCCCTGAGATGTTGATTAGATTCGCATGTAAACGTCTGCAAGGTGTGACTTCGTCTTCTTCTGGGAGTATGTTTGCTCGAGATCCTCCCACATTTCCTTTGTCATGTTTTTGTAATGAAGATTTTAGGCAACGTGAGCCTCAACACTGTCGGTCATCCAGTTGATAATCAAGTAGTTATCTACCTATCAGTTGTTGTACTCTTTATCCTTTTCATTTAAAGGATCTTGAGTCAGGATGTAGAGTTTTCTTTGACCACCAATGAACGCCATAAAATATCAAGACCATAACACATTCTGTGCCCTTAAGTTTGACAGTAGTACCTTGTGCCATAATATTCATGGTCAAGGGATTTGTCTCGGTAAAAGGAGGTGCCATGGTATATTAGAAAAGAAGATCTTGCCATTGACTAAGGATGCACACAATAGCTAAAAGATGCGTTAAAACCCACTTTTTGATGCTTAAGAGCACTGGAAAAAACATTCCATGACAGTTTAGGAGAAAAATAAGGATATTACGGCAACAACGGTGGTCCTAGGAAGCTCCAGCGACGGCATGGAGGCACTGGAGGGTTGTTGGCTGGACCTATGAGGGCCCCTATATGGTTGTTGCAGCGTCTGCGGCAACCCTGGGGCTGCGACGACTGCTGGTGGCGGTTCTGGATGGTTGCAGCAGCTGCTACAACAACATAGTGGCTGGTGGCGGCATCTCTGGAGGATGCTACATTAGAACCAGACACCCTTAGGGTATGCCGGCACCCTTGGAGGAGCCTGTGCGGGGCCCTAGGCAAGGAAGTAGGGTCCACACAGGTATGTGGAGAGGCTTGAAGGTGGTGGTCAGATGGAGTTAGGTCAAAACCCAGATGTAGGATCGTTGTTCTAATACCTTGTGGAGAAAAGAATGAATTTTTGTGTTTATTTCATAGGTTTAGGGTCTTTTATATAGAGAGAAAATCCTAGAGAGCCAAAGAGGGAAAAATACATATATATATATATATATATATATATACCCCAAAGGGTTATAGGACATAAATATAATAACTCTTAACACATATGTCATTCTTTGATTTTGATTTTGATATTGCTCCAAAAGTGGCGAAAATTGCGTCATCAACACCATCGTTAATTTCTAACCTTCAAAGAGGGTATGCCATTTGATCGGATTATGCCATTTATTTGTTAATATCCACACTCATTTATTAACTTATATTCTGATTTGACCTTCCCCCACCTCATCAAGTACTGCAAGATTATTGGAATCCATCTAGTTCTTAATGACCTCTTCCTCCACATCGACATCATGCATTTTTAAGATATACAGAGGGTCAATCTGGTAGGTATAGCCTTCTTTGTCATGCTTTTCTATTGCATGTTTCATCTCCAACCTCAAATTGCAATGCATGTATACAAGATTGTGGATCTTCTCTTCTCCTAATATGTTCCTTTTTTGGAATTGATGAGGTTAATTGTGCCTCAGTTCCTCTAACAATGGCCAACATATGTAGTTTGGGACAACACCTTTACTATCACTTTTCACAAGTTATGAGTTTTTAACCCATACATGTCCACCATTCACCTGTGAAAAAATCAAAAGAGAAATGATTTTAATTAATAACAATCTGGCTACATGAGAAGTAGCAACAACAACAACAAAGTCTTTTCCCACATCAAGTAGGGTCGGGTACATGGATTCTTTTACTTCTATTCAGATCTACCATGGATCATTCTCAGGCTTAGATCCAAAAAACTAAGATCCCTTCGGATAGTCTCATTCCAACACTTCTTGGGTCTTCGTCGCCCTCTCTCAGCCGACTCAACATCCCAAAACTCGCAGCTCCTTATTGGTGCATTAACTGGCTTCTTTGCAAATGGTCAAATCACCTTAAGCGGTTTTCTATCATCTTATCCTTGATCGGGGATGCATCAACTCTCCTTCTAATTACATCATTCCGAATCCGATCTTTACATTTGTGCCCACACATCCACCTTAGCATTTTCATTTTTGTTATTGCCATTTTCTGCACACGTCTGTGGTTCACATGCCAACATTCAGATCCACAGAGCATAACAGGTCTCATGATTACTTTGTAAAACTTTCCTTCGATTTTTAAAGGAATTTTCTTTCACAATGAGCAGTAAAGGCTCCTCTCCATTTTATCTACCATGTATTTATTCTTTTAGTAACACGCCATCAATTTCCCCATCATATTGCAAAATAGATCCCAAGTATCTGAAAGAATCTCTTTTCTGAATGTTACCTTCACCAATCTTCACTTCGATTCCTTCACCATTGCTTCCATCAAAAGTGCTCTCCATATATTCAGTCTTGGCTCTATTTATACGAAATCCTTTAGTCTCCAAAGTATGTCTCCATATCTCAAGCTTCTCATTCACTCCATCTCTTGTCTCATCGATCAACACAATATCATCAACGAATAACATATACCAAGGCATCTCATCCTGAATGTGACTTGTCAACTCGTCCATAATCTAAGTAAAAAAGAATGGTCTCAAAGCTGAACCTTAATCCAGATCAATGTTGATGTCAAAATAGTCAGTCTTTCTAGAGTGGATCCTTACATAAGATGAAGAATTATCATACATATCCTTTATGAGGTTAGTTTATAGGATATGTACTTGTATCTTCTCCAAAACTCTCCACAATATCTTCCGTGGGACAGAATCATAAGCCTTCTCCAAATCAATAAAAATCATATGGAGATTCTTCCTTTTTGCTCTATAGATCTCCATTGTTCTCCTCGACAAGTGGATGGCTTTAATAGTTGAGCGACTTGGCATGAATCTGAATTGGTTTTCTTTTACTTTGGAAACTTGCATCAACCTTCTTTCTATCACGTGTTCCCAAATTTTCATGGTGTGATTCATCAGCTTGATACTTTTGTAATTTGAACAATTTTGAATGTTTCTTTTGTTCTTATAAATAGGTACTACGATGCTTCTCCTACAATCTTCAGGCATTTTCATACTTCGCCAAATAACATTGAATAAATTTGTAAGCCAAGTCAAACCATGCTCACCTAAAATTTTTCATACTTCTATAGGAATGTCATCAAGTCCTCATATGTCTCAGGCCTCATAACCTTCAAAGCCTCCTCTACTTCCTTCCTTTATATTTGTCTATAGCTTGCACGATTCGAGTAACTTTCAATACTAGCTAGATCTACCAAAGTGATCTTTCTATTTTCTTCTCCAATTAAAAGCTTATGGAAATATTGCTTCAGTCTAATCTCTATACACTTTTAACAAGCACATGACCTTCCTTATCCTTAATGCATCTTACTTGAGAACGGACTTTACTTTCTTTTTCTTGCTTTAACCAACCTAAATATATCCTTCTATTCCTCCTTAGAGTGGAGTTTTTTCTACAAAACTTCATATGCTTTTGACTTAGCTTCGCTTACAGCCTTCTTTGTTTCTTTCTCCGCTATTTTGTAGTTCGTGACAGTTTCCTTTATTCTATCCGTAGACATAACTTTAAAGCATGTTCTTTTAATTTTGAGCTTCTCTTGCACCCCTTCACTCCATTACCAAGCCTTTTTTTGGCATAGAGCTCCTCCCTTTAACTCGCCTAATATCTCTTTGGCTACCCTTTGGATACAAGATGCTACCGCCGCTTACATCTCATTTGCCCTTCCGTTACAATCTCAAGATAAATCTTCAAAAACCTTTTCCCTGAAGCTTGATTGCTTCAATTGAAGATTTCATCGTCTAGTGATCCTGAAAAGCCTCCTTTTCTTTACCAACCTTTTTATTTGCACATCCATGACTAACATGCGATGTTGAGTTGTCAAACTCTCTCTGGGATTATTTTACAGTCTTTACAACACAACCGATTCTTCTCCTCAACTCTAAGTAATCTATTTGTGTAATAGTCGGGCCAATCGTATAAGTAGTTAAATGTTCCTCCCTCTTCTTGAAGAGATTGTTTGCTATGGAAAGATCGTATGCCGTTACAAAATCTAGAATGACTTTTCCCTCCTCATTTCTATCTCTGAAGTCATGGCTTCCATGAATATTGGCATACCAGATGAACGCAAAATCTGCCTCTTTAATAATCAGGGAATGTTGTAGCATATGAGGCGGATTTCGGTCAGCAAAAACCACACACTTTGAATGTTGTGGAATATTTTAACTTGGCAAGTCTACCAAGATTGAACAGAAGGACACGAGCTACTTTAATCTAGTTATCAAATTTTGTTTGATGTTTGAATATTTTCTCATTTATAGGTTTTCATGCACATGTGCACTCTAAAATGCAGAACAATGCCATTATATGATGCATGTATTTTTAATTGATTTTTCGATGCAATTATAAGATATGCAATGCATAATGTATGAATAAGTGCAAAGGATATGCATGCTAAATATTAATTACAAAAATAGCCTACAAGTCATGAGCACGGATTAAGGATTGAAATCAGAGTCAATTTGAGCATAAAAATTACGAACAAACATCTATTCAATGATAAAGCATTTGAGCAAGGGACACTATATATCCTTGAAAATGCATCACATTTAAATTAGTGTCAGATGAGAAAATTAAACATGCCATGAGATAGATGATGAAATAAGGAACAAAATGACACTGAAATCATGCCATTTGGATTAAGGATGCTCAAGATATAAAGGAAACAATGCAGGGACATAAATGTAATAAAAATATGAGAAATAAAAGGATAAATAATCACAAATAGGTCCCTGGGGAGACCTATTTGCAATAAATAAAATCGGAGGGGCCCATGTCAAAATTTTCCAATGCGCGGGGGCCTTTTTGCAAGAAGTCGGCGGGGTCGAGATGTAAATTTCCCCAGGCGCGCATGTTAGGCACACGCCCAAGAACCTTGTTGTAATTCTGGAAAATCTACGGGTTGTTCTTGTAAATGACCCAGCCCCCTCACGTGCGGGGCACGCGAGGGGCTAGGCTCGAGGGAGGCACAACTTCGGAGTGATGTGGTTGGATCTGAGCGCTTCGGATCGGTGGCTTGGCAGACCCGAGCCTGCAGGTTTGGAGAGGTGACGTGGCTCCACCTGGGATGTTATATGGCCATTGCGGGGTGCCATCCAACGGTGCATGTGCTTCTCCTCCGTCGGGGGAGGGGCGACGTAAATGGAACTCCGACGAGTTCGCTAGAGCTCTGCCGGGCTCCCTCGTGCTCGTCGAAGGTCCGAGAACCTTGCCGACGACTTGGCGAAGGTGGACAAAGGGTGGAGGAGCTTTCAGGATAGCTGTAGGAGGCTGCCAGCGAAGCATCGCTGGAGACGAGGCTGGAGATCGGTGATGGAGCTTGATGTCCAATCATTGAAGACTTGCAATATTAGAATAGCCAAGGCATGTGTTCGTGAAGTGCGAGTGCGACGTGAAGTGGAATGGAGGTCCGCAGAGGTGGCGAGAATGGTGGACCAATGCTCCTCCGGCGAGATGAAGAAGGAGGTGGGTCGGTACGGGGGAGAATTCTAGAGAAGGGTAGTGGCGAACGAAAGGGTTGGCGAGGACGAGTGTGGAATGGTGGAGGTCAGGGTATGGCCGATGGTCGGTGACGAAGATAAACCACGGGGAGGGTACCTGATCAGAGTGTAGCTACGGTGGAGGAGGCGGTCTATACTGAGGGTCAAATCCATGGAAGGACATATCGATATCGGTATCGATATCGGTACCATGTCGATACGATATCGTTGATATATCGACGATTTATCGACGCCATATCGCCGACATCGAATCGAGATTGTGAATAAAATGGCATGTCGATACCGATATCGACCATATCGGCGATATATCAGTGACCTATCGATACCGATATATCGTCGATATATCGGGATACAGCCTTCCATGGTCAAATCGACCCTCCGATCGTCGCTCAACCTGGTCGACCGGTCGAGGGGGCTCGTTGGCGCCTAGGGCAGCCAATACATGGTCGGAGGACCATGGATCTCACTGGGTGCTCGCGGCCATTATCACCTCAACAAACCGCCCTTCGCTGTCATCGGAGGGCGGATGAAGCTAGGGAGGAACCCCTTGGATGGTGGATACAGGTGAACGGTGGCGGAGCGGGGTATTTTATAGGTGGAGATAGGATGGTTACCGGAGGTGGGGGTGAGTGTTTGAACGGGTTTCTTGAAGGCTGGAAATGATGGCGATGGGGGGTGGAGGTTACGCGAGGACGGCGGGGGAACGGTTGACGGAGGGGAGGCGTTACAAGAGGTAGAAGGTGGTTGACGTGTTCTCCAAAATAGGAAGGGGGAGGAGCAGTGATGAGGTGTAGCACGTGGGGGCGGGGGCTGTGGGGCGCCTTGAGAAGTAGACGACGACTCAGAGCCGTTGGAACATGTGATCCAACGGTTCTGATTAGAGCGGGGTCGGAGAGCCTAGATCAGACCAAAGGATCTGATCTAGCGGCTATGGATGAAGCGGTGAGCGACGGTAGAGATGAGTTTGGGAAGCTCATCAACGGTTACTAAAGGAGGGCTGATGTGGTGCGAGGGAAGCCGTAGGATTAGAGTGATCGAGTGGTTGAGGTTTAGGCGGAGATGAAGGGTTGAGATCTGATCTTAGAGACGTTCTAATAGCTGGGAGTGAAGCGGGAATGGACGGTCGGGATGGAGGCAGGGAAGCGAGATCGGATGGCTCCAGGAGAAGCTGGGTGGCGAAGAGAGAACATGTCATGTGGGCGGCTCAGAGGGTGCCACATGGTCCAATAAAAAAATCAGAAAATAGAAAAATAAAGGAAAATAAAAAAGAATTAGTTAGAGGTAAAATTAAGAAAAAAAGTTAAAACATGAAAGATGTAGATCTCGATGAGATCTACAAGTTTCATGTTGGACAAAAAGTCAAAAGAGGTCATTTGTACAAAAGGTATTTTTGGGGGGTATTTTTAAAGGGTTAAAAACACCTATTTGGAGTTTTGAGATGTTTTTTTGTATTTTTTAGTTCTTTTAAGGGCTATGAGTTTTTTTAATGAGAATTAAAAACAAAGTAATTATCTACAATAAATATAGGTTAATTAAATACAGTTTATATACAATATAGTACAAGATAAAAATAGTGAATTATAGGTGATTTTTATTGGATTATTTAAGCAAAGAGGTTTAATATGCTGATTTTAACATGATGAATACGAGATTCATCAATACCCTGAAGCATCCTTTCCCACATGTCCATTAAGATCTCTACTAGATAAATCATCTCTCTTTGTGAGATTCCTTGTATAATCATATCCAAATCCTCCTAAAAAACTTATTTAATCGTTTCATCTAAACCAATTTGTGGTACATAAACTGAGATGATATTCAGAATTTCTTCTTTGAACATCAATTTTAACAAAATAATCCGATCCTTGAATCTTTACACCTCAACCACACAATCCTTCAAATCTTTATGAACAACCACTTTAACACCATTTGTACCCTTATATTTATCTGAATACCAAAGTTTAAAGCATGTCTTCTCGATCTCCCTTGCTTTCTCTGCAACCCATTTTGTCTCTTTCAGACATAGTATCTGAATCATCTTTCTTTCCATCGTATCTAGTATCTCCATCGATTTGCCAGTCAAAGTGTCAATATTCCAACTACATATTCGTTACTTCCTTTGCAACCTCTTTTGGACTAACTTCTTTACTTGCATGCATCCATCTCGTGAGAACCCTTGCAAATTTTGGACTGCATCTAGGTGGCGATGCATTGAAACTAGCTTATTTACTCGCATGCATTCCTCATGTGAGAACCCTTGTAAATTTTGAATTACGTCCGGGCAGCGATGTAGAGACCCTTGTCAGCTTCTCATTGCATTGGGGCAATATAACACACTGCTTGTAGGGAATGCCTAATGAACTCTAAATGTTTGTTTAAATTCACATTGAAAAGATCCGAACTGTTTGGAGGCAAAGTCTAAATAGTGTTCTTAAAAAGAACGCTATTTAGGAATTTGTCTCTCTTACGCTGGTTGTCGACTACTTAATGCGCAGCCCTCTTTAATTACCTGTATTTGGGATCGGTCATACTTGAGTAGTAGCAATTTTTTTATGTATAAAATCTTATTGGGAAGAGTATTGCTCCGTTCATTGATCGTGGTAGTTCTACCCAAGGTTTAAAAAAGCGTGAGGCGGTCTGAGATATTTCCTAAAATGTGAGGCGAGACGGTCGAGGCGTAGGCCTCATTTTTTTGGAAAGAAAAAGTAAAATAATGCAAATTATACTAAGTATAAATCACAACTCAAACTATTGCAACATATTGTCCACTGGTGATCTTCATCAAACAAAAATTGCATTCAACATATAAACAACCTTTCCCTTTGTGATGCTCATCCATTTCAAACAAGGCCTTAAATTTCTATTTCGATCACCATTTCGGTGAGTGATCGAACCAAAATTTCGGTCAGTTTTTTACTAGAGCCCCTAAATTTCAGTCGATATAGGCCATTTTGATCGAATTTCGGTCACCTACTGAAATCGAAATTCAGTCGAATTTCGTCGAAATTGGATCCCATGATTTCAAGTTCTCGGTAATATCTCCATCCAAGATCCGATCCCCCCCCACTTTGGCCTTTCTTTCTCATATCTGCAACTTACACAATAACATAAAAAGGGTACAAATGTAACCCTTAATTAAACTAGGGATGAAGTTATTAAATCAATTAATCACTCTAGGGAAAAAGAGTATGAAGTCAGTACTTTTCTCGATAAGTAGGTAGTGTTGTGAAGTCAATGTTTAGTTTTTAGTTGGATAGTTCACTAAAGGACTAAACAGATTAGTTTTTAGTTGGATAGTTCACTAAAGGACTAAACAATAGTAGATATGTTAGTTGGGAAATTCAACTTTAGTCTTAAATTAAGTTTAAAATAACTTACTTTGTAATTATTTGTAAAAGGAATTATGGATCAAAATGTTAGAAACATGGCTACTAATTATGATAAGTCAACATTTGGCTTCTAAAATAAACCCCTTCGCCCCATTATAGTAGCAATGAGCAACTATTATCTAGGGGATAGTAACCAAAGGGATTAAACACTTCAAAAAAATCCCTCGAGAAAAATGAAAATCCTAAAATAAATGTTGGAGTATATGTGTTATGCATCACTTATGGTGTACATGGGTAAATGGATCACTCTAGGATCCATTTACCACATCCAGTTGTTTAGTCCCACATCTACCGTTTGTGAGATGTGGAAACTCAGTGAGGGCTATGTAAGAAGTCCCTCACTCTTTGTATCCAATGAGAAAGTGCGATGCATACATCAGCCCTTTAAAGCGTTCTCATGTGGTTTCATCTCGCTCCTTAGGGAGTAGGGTTCCACGTTAAAATCCTGCGTTCTTCATTTCCTTATTCTTTTTCTCTGATTTTGCTTCCGTAATATTATTTTCTAACATAGTATCAGAGCGGGTTCGATTCTCGAGGAGTTTTTTTTCATTTGTTCAAGAATTTGAGTTTGATGTAATTTTCTTGATGATTATTATTGGGATGTTCTATATCCAAATTCTAGGGTTTTCGATTAAAACCCCTAATTTGTGGAAGCTCTGTTCATGCCGCAAGCTCTGTTCAATTTCTGAAAGATTTTTGGAAGATCTCAAGCGGCATCTCCTGCAGGCTGCATGGCCTCCAGTCGTACCTTCATCTTTGTGCCTTCTCCGAAGGCGGGAACTCCATCCGCTTATGATGGTATATCTCCGGTCGTTTTGAGCTACTCCCTCGCGCCCTACCTTCAAGCGCGGTTCTCCATCGCCCCTCCTTCAGCGCACAAGAGACCAAGCCGCATATCTCACCGCCATCTAGGTGACGGTGAGAGAGAGAGAAGGTCCAGACATCGTCATCAGCCCTCTACGGTGCTTCTGCATCGTCACTATCACCCCAGTGGGTCTAGCCCCCATCGTCGCTCACGCTTCTTCTCTTTGAACATGGGGGAGTGTTCGGTGGCGCACCTCCAACCTCCAGGCACGAGGCGACGGCTAGTCCTTATGCCGCAACCTCCAGGCGGATGTTACACGACACACAACCCCTTGGCGGCGGCAAAGAGGATTCCCAATCAAGGAACCCTAAATTGGGTCAGGGCCGATTTAAAAGAAAGGAAAAAACTGCTGCTTTATAAGGGCCCAAGTGGGCCGAGAGAGAGGAGGCCTCAAATTTCAGCGAAATTCGGTCGAATTTCTGTCGAATATCGATATCCAGTCGAAATCGAAATTCGACCGAAATGACCAAAATATGGGGGTCCTAGTAGAAAAAATGACCGAAATGATCGAAATTCCGGTCGAAATTCCACCGAAATTCCACCGAAATTCCATTGAAATTCTGTTTTGGTCGATACCGAAATGGTGACCGAAACCGACATTTAGAGCCTTGGAGGAGGGGGTCCATTAGAAAAAGGGAAATAAGCCCAAATTGGGTTGCACCACAAAAAAAGAGGGAGAGCTACTTTTGTGGGCCCTATTTGGACCGTATTTCAAAAAAATTGTGTGGATGGTTTAAAAAGAACTTTTGAAGAGGCACGTACAAAAGAAAAGACGTACACAAAGAAAAAAAAAATAAGCCCAAATTGGGCTGCACTACAAAAAAAAAGGGAGAGCTACTTTTGTGGGCCCTATTTGGACCGTATTTCAAAAAAATTGTGTGGATGGTTTAAAAAGAACTTTTGAAGAGGCACGTACAAAAGAAAAGATGTACACAAGGAAAAAAAGAACAACAACAAAGCCTTTTCCCACAAATAAGTAGGGTTGGCTACGTGGATTCTTCGCCTCCATTCAGATCTATCTTGGGTAAATCTCGGGCTTATATCCACAAAACTAAGATCCCTTCGTATGGTCTCTTCTTTCCAACACTTCTTGGGCCATCCTCGCCCTCTCTTAGCCGGCTCAACATCCCAACACTCGCATCTCCTAACTGGTGCATCAGCTGGCCTTCTTTGCAAATGTCCAAACCATCTTAAGCGGTTTTCTCGCATCTTCTCCTCGATAGGAGCTACACCAACTTTCTTTCTGATTGCATCATTCCGAATCCGATCTTTACGTGTGTCTGTGCACACATCCACCTTAGCATTTTCATTTCTGCTACATTCATTCTCTGAATCTCTGCACATGTCTATGGTTTACAGGCTAACATTCAGATCCATAAAGTATAGCAAGTCTCACCTCTGCTTTGTAAAACTTTCCTTTAATTTTTAAAGGAATTTTCTTATCACAGAAAACAACAGAGGCTTCTCTCCACTTTAGCCAGCTTGCATTTATTCTATTAGTAACATCTCCATCAATTTCCCCATCATGTTGCAGAATAGATCCCAGATATCTAAAGGAATCTCTCTTCTGGATGTTATCGTCACCAATCTTCATCTCGATTTCTTCACCATTGATTCCATCAAAGGTGCACTCCATATATTTCGTCTTAGCCCTACTTATACGAAATCCTTTAGCCTCCAACTCATGTCTGCAGACCTCAAACTTCTCATTTACTTCAGCTCTAGTCCCGTCAATTAACACAATATCATCAACAAATAACATACACCAAGGTAACTCATCCTGAATGTGACTTGTCAACTCGTCCATAATCAAAGTAAAAAGAAATGGACTCAAAGCAGAACCTTGATGTAAACCAATGTTGATGTCAAAATATCCAATCTTTCGAGACGGGGTCCTTAAACAAGATAAAGCCCTATCATACATGTCCTTTATGAGGTTAATGTATAGGACATGTACTTGTCTCTTCTCCAACACTCTCCACAATATCTCTCTTGGGACAGAATCATCAATAAAGATCATATAGAGGTTCTTCTTTTTAGCTCTATAAATCTCCATTGTTCTCCTCAGCAAATGGATGGCTTCAATCGTTGAGCGACCTGGCATGAATCCGAATTAGTTTTCTTTTACGTTGGAAACTTGCCTCAACCTTCTTTCGATCACACGTTCCCAAATTTTCATAGTATGACTCATCAGCTTGATACCTCTATAATTTGAACAATTTTGAATGTCTCCTTTATTCTTATAAAGAGGAACCATGATACTCCTTCTCCAATCTTTAGGCATTTTCTTGCTTCGCCTAATAACATTGAATAGATTCATAGGTCAAGTCAAACCACGCTCACCTAAAACTCTCCATACTTCTACAGGGATGTCATCCGATCCTACACCTTTCCCGGGTCTCATAACCTTCAAAGCCTCCTCTACTTCTTTTCCTTTGTATCCGTCTATAGTTTGTATGATTCAAGTAACTTTCACTACAAGCTAGATCACCCAAAGTGATCTCTCTATTTCCTTCCCCAATGAAAAGTTTATGGAAGTACTGCTCCCATCAAGGAAAAAAAGAAAGTTGAGAAAAAAAGAAAATGAACAACTTATTTTAAAAAAGAGAAGAAAGTTGAGTGTTAAAAAAAAGAGGGAAAATAGCCAATTTTTTTTTAAAATCTTACTAGACACTTTCTGAGATCTGATTAGGCACTTCAATGCTCTTCGAGATGCGACTACGAGGACTATGAAGAGTGGTCCACGGCAGTGTCCACTGGCTCGATCCTTCCTCCGGGTCGAATCCACTTTCCATTGAATCAAAACCCACTATGCTCGATGTGTCAACGGTGAGTCAGGTGCGAAGCAAGCTCAAAAGTCTTCCCAGAAATTGAGTATCCCTCAACCATGGTTCCACTACTGGTCCGCCCTTTTCACCGCTGCAAGAGCTGAAGCCGAAGCTCAATATGTTGCATCAACTGATTCAGAAGTAGGATTATAGAAAAAAGCACCGAAACAAAAGCAGTAGACACCCTCCAGCAGCTTCTGACAAGAGGCTAGTTTCGGATTGAAAGGGGGTGAGTCTAAAGAAGTGAGCTACTTTGTCCCCTTTGGGAAAGGCTGCAGTCTATCCTCAAGCGAGAGAACCTCCTCCCACATTCGGCGGTAGTGAAGCATCACCTCCCTCGTTCGGTGGTGTCGAGAACCCGACACAGTGCCACCATCGAGAAGCCCCAATTGGGGCGGCTTCTTGATGAGAGGGGTTCCCACTACGAGGAACCCTAAATAGGCAAGGGCCCAAGTGGGTTGAAAATTCATCAAAAATTGAAAAAGGGAGAGGGGTCAACCTGAAAAAAAGGGTTGGCATGGTTTTTTTGTTACTTTTGTAAGCCCAATTGGGTTCAGTTATATTTTGGGCCTAAGTTGAGCCACGAGTAAAAAAAGAGGGGACCACGCACAAAAAATCGTACATAAAAATGTAAGAAGAAAAGACGTAAAAATGGAATGACTTATAAAAAAATATAGAGAACGACTATTAGAAAAAGACAAATAGCTAGAAAAAAGAATCGTACAAAAAGAATCCGTAAAAAAAGATTTTAAAAAATATTTTGTGAGAAAGAAAGCCGAAAAAATTGAGATCGTCTTGTGTGTATTTTTGTTCTCCCATATTCATGTCTTCTCCCAACTTTGTCGATGTCATTGTTATCCGACAAGTATGGGAGAAAGGGAGTGTATTGTATAGAGTTGAACTGGATTGATTTGCAAATTCTCTAGATTCCAACCAGCCAGTTGTCAGACTCTACAGTTCAAATTCAGACTCGACGTTCAGATTGGTTCCGAGTCTTCATTATGATGGGCACGCGATCATCAATTTTGTGATTCCCATCTTTGTTTGTGGTCTCGGATTTTTTATGCGGTGCCATAAGGACTCTAGAGTGGAGATTGCATTCTCGATGCCATGTGGGCTAGGATTTTCATGTGGTTTCATAGGGACTCCATAGTAGAGATCCCATTCTCCGAGTCAGCATCGGAGAGACCCAGTTCTCCGATGAGGAGACTTTCACTCCATTCTCCAGTGACCATGGATTTCGACAAGGATGTTTCCACATATTTTTTCAGTTCGAGTCTTCAGATATGGAGCAATTGTCCATATGATTCAGTCTTCTACATGTGGCAGGTCAGAGTACTCCGACGAGGACTCATTTCAGTGACTCTGACAGGTGCAATACATATCACACGTTCTCCGACGAGGTGATCAGGTTTGACTCACACTCTAGCTCGTTTGTTCCTCCTCACGTGCACAACATGGAGAAGCAACATCCTCGACGGTAATCAACAATGGTGTTTGCGTTGAGTTGATATTGTTTGTAGTGTCGTATTGTGAGTTTGAGATTTCTTTCTGTTTATCCAATTTGAGCATTGCATGCTCCATCTTGAGGGGGGGGGTGTTGGAATATTCACATCATTCATGTGTAGATGGGTAATTGGATCCCTGCAGGGTCCAATTACCACATCCAGTGGTTTAGTCCCACATCTAACAGTTGTATGACTTGGAGGGTCAGTGGCGACTATGTAAGAAGCCCTAGACTAGGGATGTGCGTGGATCGGGCTGGATCAGGCCCTGAAGAACCCATGCTCAAGCCCATGTAAATATTTGGGGCCTTGGGATGGGCTTAGACCTGCAAATTTTGTTGTTGTTCGGTCCAAGCTTAGATCCGTCCCATTTCCTTTAGGTCAGGCCGACCCAAGCCTCGGTTCATTTCTTGGTCATGGAAACCACGACACGAGAAATGTGTAAATGATGCAACATGATATACATTCAAGAGAAGGATTGTGCATCCCTAAATCAAGCACAATAACAGAAGTTACAAGCATAAGAATGTCTACATTAAAGTGACGATTTAATCATGCATGAGAATCTAAGATGTCTACAAAACAACCAAGTTTGCACAAATCTTGAATCTATAACAATGGATAAACAATAGCAATATTCCAATGGCAAAACAATTGCTAAACAGTAGTAATATCAGCACTTCAACAATCGTATACAATATACCTTTGCAGCTATTGAGGAGGGTGCTGCCATGGGAATGAGCTCAACCAAGCCTTTACGGAGGAGCGATGAAGGAGGCGGAGCCGCGGACTGGGCCCCTCCTGGGCTTAATTCTAGAAGGGGGTTGCAACTCACAAGGTGGAGAGGGTGTGTTGGATTGAGAGGAAAATTGGGATGGAGAATGGGAAAGCCACTAGGGAGGAGTGGTTGTCGTGGGTAGGCCACTAGGTCGGTGAGTGGTGAAGCCTCGGAGGGGGGGGGGGGGCAGGTCGTCGACGATGACTAAGGTTAGGGCGAAAGCCGAAACGAGGGTGCGAGAGGAGTCTGTGAGTGGGAGATTGAATCTCGCGTGAGGGAAGGGGATAAAACGTCTTGGATAAGACATGCTCCCATGTTCGGGTCGGGTCCTGGGCTTTACCCCTCGGGCCAACTTCGGGTCATTCCTCGAGACCCCGAACAGGTCGGGTTGGGCCGAGCCAAGCCCAAGCTCGGCCTAAAGTATTTTTGCGTTGACATTTTAGGCCCAGGCTCGACCTAGCCCAATGCCCATCCCTACCCCACACCCATTGTATCAATGAAAAAGTGCAATGAACACATTAGCCTTTTGAGGCATTCTCCCATGGTTTCATCCCACTCATCACGGAGTAGGGTTCCATATAAAAATCCTGGTGTTCCATGATTATTCTTTACCTTTGATATTACGCTTCCACATTCTTCGTTTTCTAACAACATCAATTTGGGTGATATGGCCAGTGAGAAACATGATTTTTGCATTTGATGGTTTTATTGGGAATGTAATTATTCATACTAAGACTCTCATCGAGTTAGGTAACCCTATACTTTTCCTTTCATTTTTTAATGAAATAGAAGTGGGTCGGATATCATAGCACGTTTCCCTCTTTTTTTGGCCTAAAACATATCATTATTTATGAGAAATTATCTAATAAAACTCAAAAATAGAAAAGAGGATCTCAATAACCCTAGAAAATCCTCGTCAAAAAACATTTGAAATAAAAAAACCTAAGATTTCTTATCCCAAACAACCAAAAGAAAATCCAAGAATCTCTTTTTTTTTTCTAGGAGGCCTTTTCTGTGTATGCTTTACCCACTGTAGAAAACAACTTAGTATATTAAGGTCAAAGCCAATGGAATTCTTTCAGCGAGACTCCCTGCCAACCTCATTATAAGGACGACTAGCTTGGTCGTCAATGATACTGCTCCCTCCCAACAACAACCAGCAACAGAAACACCTCTAGATGTGATCGAGTACTGGTACCGGTATCTCCCAGATCCAAACGATGTAAGTACTGCAAAAGGATTTCAAGTGGTTGTTGGTATATTGTGATATACTGCTATCTTGCCTATATATCGCAGGATATCGGTCGATAATATGAAAAAAAAATATACAGTGGTAGTAGAAGCCCCATCTCGTTGATACTGGTATCTCATTCCATGTGGGGCTAATCACACAACCCCATACTAGAATAGGTTTATCTTTCCAAACTATCACTCAACATCGATCAACTAAAGTTATTCTTTCCACCATTAGCTAGGGGATGATTTCTTGCACTCTAAGAGGGCTTTTAAATGCCAACGTGTCAAGTACTTTCTAATCGATAGTAGGTTAACCAATTGTTTCATACTAGGGTGAATACCCGCGCTTCGCAGCGCGAGTATTTTTCCAAGATAATGTATAAGAACATATTGGATCATAACATGTGAAGTATGAACATATTGCGAAGAATTTTTAATGATCTCGAAGGCATGCTTTTCCAAATAGCATGCTTTATTTTCTTGACTTAAAAGATAATGTTATATCCAATAAATAATACATATTTAATCAAAATAAGCGCAAATAAAAGAATAAAAGTTCAAATTGAGAAGGGAGGAGGGGGGGGGTTTGGTGGGAAAAAGCGAATATGTTTTTAATCAGTGTTGGTGCCATCATAATTGGTATTTATTAGATTTATAATATCTTACAATTTAAAAAAAACAAACTTTGGTGTATTTTTATAATTTCTCTTATATATATATCATATATATTAGTAAAGTTTTAATTTTTCATATTATATTTAGATTTATAATATGTATTACGAAAATGTGTTATACACGCACACGTGCATGCTCACGCACCCACCCACGCATGCGCATGTATATATTCACATAATGGATTATATATATCCCATTGTTTAAATTTATTTCTTCAAAATCTATGGATTTTCATTTCTTATTAAAATTTTTTAATGGATTTTTATTCCATTTTATGTGCTTATTTTTTATGTTGTTTAGTTTATCCCTACATATACATTACTTATTATATTTTTATCTGTTTTACATCTAATATTTTATGTTTTTATTTTATTTAAATGTTATTTTTATTGTATATTTGTTTATTAATTTCTAATTTTGAAAAAAAAAACATTAATATTCAAATTATATAATGTAACATCCAACCATTTTTATTTTAGCTATCAAAATGCTCAAAAATTATGAAAGAAAATTATTTTTATTCCTTAATATATTTTAAATATTTTTAATGACTTTTTTGTGAAAAATATTTTGATTTCTTATTTCAAAACCAACAAAATAAAATGATAAGTTAAACAAAATAGGACTTGAAGTAAATATAACCTTAAAAGACTAGATATATTTTGAAAAAGTAAGGAAGTTATATAACAAAAAAGAAGAAATAATGAAAGACTTACAAGAATTGATTTGAAAAAATCTATTTTAACTCATGTATTTATGAAACAATCCATAAACTTAAACTATGTATTTAACTTTTGAATATTTAATACTTAAATATCAAATTTTATAATAATAAGTTAGTTATGTATTATAGATGATTTGGAACTTATTATCATATATCAACCACGAATTAATAAGATGTTATAAAGAATAATAATATTCATGTGATAAAATATTCAAAATTAATTTAAGGATTCAGTTGAAAAATCTACTACTTCAAAATTATTACATATGAATGATGTCGAGTAATTTTAAAAATTGTATTTATTTTTTCCCAAAATAGTATATTTACAAGGAAAATAGTATTTTTAAAAGGAAATTTCTAATATATATTTCAATTTTTTCATAAAAGATATAAATAATATATATTGATGAAGAGAGAGAAAGGAAGGGATGGAGAGAACATGGAGAGATGGAGTGGGGGGGGGGGGAGAATACGGAGAGAGGGAGCGGGGGAGAGAGAAATAGACATAGCGGAAGTGAGGGATGGAGAAAATAAGAAGAAAGAGAGCAAGTGGGGGGGGGGAGAGAGAGAAAGAGAACATGTTTAGATGGAGAGATAGAGTAGAGAGAGTAAATAGATGGAGTGGGAAGAGACGGAATGGTGCGGGCAAAGGAGTGTGCCACATGGCAGCAAAGGGTAATGGGTGACAGAAAACCCACTATTAGATAGACTTATTATAGATGGTTGTGCTTTGAGCTTTTTTTTTGATACGTAAAAGGTAATTGTATTAACTTCACAAACGAAAAAAACTTGTACAAAAATTAGCCACACCGTGGCAATTTGGATTACAAGGATCCCATAACAAAAAAACAGTAGCCGGGCAGAACAAAATCCCAGGTACCATCAATTTCTATGTATCAACAGGAAGTCTCGGGTGATTTTGGAGATTAGCCAAGTCGACGACTGGGATTCAGTAAGAGCCCATCTCCGATTACGTTCCATCCAAAGCGAGCAAACCACCATCGCGATAAGAATGGACAATGAAGTGCGGGTAGATGGTGTCGAGATGGAGGCAATCCATTCAACAGAGCCCATCAAGGAAAGCTCGGGAGGGTCGGGAAGTACAAGAGCTAGACAGGAGCCATGCCAAACCTCATGAGAAAAGGGACAATTGAACCAAAGATGAGAGTGGGATTCAGTTACCGAGCTGCAGAGGTAACAGGCAGAGGAGGCAATTACATTGAATGGAGCAATTCTATCAATAGTAGGGAGCCTTTCCCGAATTGCACGATATAGGAGGAATGAGAAGCGAGGCGGGGATCGGCGCTCCCAGACAACAGGAGCCCAAGAAAGAGTTGGGCTACGCGGCCGAAAAATGTCGAAAGCATCTGCGAAAGAGTACCCGCGGGGAGAGCGAATCCAAGTGAACGGAGGAGAGTCTCCACTGATGGCAGCACGAATAGAACTTCTTCTTCCGAGGAT
The DNA here is from genome assembly GCA_037367405.1 of Ottelia alismoides. Taxonomy (NCBI): domain Eukaryota; kingdom Viridiplantae; phylum Streptophyta; class Magnoliopsida; order Alismatales; family Hydrocharitaceae; genus Ottelia; species Ottelia alismoides. Next base: position 264,614 of record JAZKJV010005000.1, read on the forward strand.
GCAACGCCAAGTCCGTGAAGCAGAAGGCGCAGGGGTTGCAGACCAGAAAGAACAAGAGTGGAGGTACTTGATTCGCATCCAGTCAGCCCAAATCGAAGAAACAGAGGAGATGATCCTCCAAGCCCATGAAGCGATAATGGCCTCGCGAAGGGCGGAAAACGAAACCAGCCCCATGCCGCCCTCCAATCTCGGGAGGCAAAGGGTATCCCACGAAATGTCGTGGCGCCGACGACCCCAAAGGAAAGAAGCGCAGAGCGAAGATATCCTTTGAACAGTTCTTAAAGGTAGTAGGACGCCCGTTGCCCAATAGAGGAAGATCCCTCGGATGACGGTGTTGATGAGTTGTGCCCGACCAGCCATCGAAAGCGTCCTAGCACTCCAACAATGGATAAGCATTCCAATACGGTCCTCTAAACATCTGGAATCCGAACTTCTATGAAAGGAGGACGCAAGAGGAATCCCCAGATAGATGGAAGGAAGCTTCTGGTTCAAGATGCCAAGTTGTAGGTTAGCGGCAAAATCTGGAGCAGAATATTTCGGCTTGAAGAGTTTGCTTTTCCTCGGGTTTAACTTGAGACCTGATATGAGCTCGAAATCCGTCATAATATCCCTGATTGCAAGCAGGGAACGAGTAGTACCTTTGCAAAAGAATAGTAAGTCGTCAGCATAAATTAGGTGAGAGGGAGCAACGCTTCGGCCGCGGCCCATGGGGAAGAACTTGCTGTGGACCACAGCAATCTCAATCAGACATGATAGAGATTCCATCGCAATTGTGAAGAGCAAGGGGCTGAGAGGATCCCCTTGACGCAGTCCGCGCGAGCCTTTGAAAAAACCATGGGGGGCTCCATTGATCAAAACCGAGAACGACGTGGTAGAAATGCAGTTGGCAATCCAGGCTGTCCAAGTGGAGCAGAAACCCATAGCATTGAGAGCATGAAGAATAAAGGCGTGCTCGACGGAATCAAATGCCTTGGAAAGATCGATCTTAAGACAAGCCTTGTTGCAGTTGGATCTCCTATCAAAACCGCAAAGAATTTCATTGGCGAGACGAATGTTATCACTGATCGATCGGCCTCTGATGAAGGCGGTTTGATTGAGGGAGATGAGGTCAGGGAGGACGACTGCTAATCTGGAAGCAAGGATCCTGGCGAATATTTTATAAATAACGTTGCACCCCGATATGGGGCGATAATCACCGATGGTAGAAGGAGATGCCACTTTGGGGATGAGAGTAAGGAAGGTGTGATTCACCTCCCTAACCATGCTTCCACCATTGTAAAGAAACGCCATTGCCGCTAGGACGTCAGCTTTTATCATGGGCCAGTGCAGTTTAAAAAACAAAGCGTTAAAGCCATCTGGTCCAGGGGCCTTAGAGGAGCCGATCGAACTAAGAGCGTTCCATATTTCAGCTTCATCAAATGGTCTAACCAACCAGGATCTGGCTTGCGGAGATAGCCGCCTCATAGGAGGAGACGGATCGGTCAGCTGAGGACGTGGCACCGGTGGGGCTAGAAGATCTGTGAAATGGGCTACCGCAGCACTAGACAACTCAGCAGGGCGGTCAATAACAGTGCCGTGTTCATCAAGAAGTGACATGATGAAGTTCTTCGAGGCTCTATCTTTCGCATAAAGATGGAAAAACTTCGTGTTACGATCTCCCAGGGACAGCCACTCCGCTCTACTCTTTTGCTTCCATGCCGATTCAAGGTCATTGTCCAACTTGAGGAGGTGGTCTTTAACATCCTCCTCCAACTGCGCCAAGGTAAGGTCGAGCGGCTCCAACTGTAGTGCGGCGGAAATAACAGCATGAAAAGCCTCAGCCCTTTTTTCATCATTGAAAGCGTTGGCCTGATTTGAGGCCCATAATTTAAGTGCTATCTTGACATTTTTTAACCTGGACAAGAGACAAAAGAGTGGATTCCCTACCACCTTTTTATTCCATGCTTGAGTAACGACATCATGGTAGCCCTCACGGGCAGTCCAGTAATCAAAAAACCGGAACGGGATTCCTTTATGAATTCTGGAGCACAGAGTCACTGTGAGTAGTAGATGAATGCTTTGAGCTTTATGGATACATATGAATGCTTAGTTTGCCATGACGGGGTATTATCTTGGGAAGTTGTACATGATGCAGCATTTATGGTGCACCCTTTGTCATTTTTAAGGTATCTTTCATGTCTCGACCATCTCTCCTCTGCTTAGAAGAGTAGCTTTTTTTCCATCCTCTGTGGAATGATTGAAGGCACATATTTTCAGATGACTTGACAGACAGTGAGGACGGGGCTATACTGTCCCTATGGGAGTCGTGCCATTTTATGGTATTGGGAACACAACAATCTAACCTCTCACTGATCTTGCTCATTTCACCTCATTTGCTATCTTTCACTTGAGCCATCAGTGTCAGTGTCAATCATCAAGAGCTTGCCGTTACTCTGTAATTGCCTCGAAATAATACAAGGACAAAGGTGGACACTTTCTGGTATCCCCAGGAGACATCCTCGGTGATAACCCAATCCCCTTTAGAGATGATTCTGGCTCTTGTTTCTCCTTATGGAAAGTCGCCTCACAGGCAAGATGGTTCTCTGAGTGAACGACTTTCCATCGACATCAGTCCTAGCTAGGCAGAGCAATCAACACATCAAGTAGCACTCTCAGCACAGCTATGGTGTGGGTTGTGTTGAAAAGGCCTTTTGTTGGATGAGTTTGTTATTCAATGTTTGACTGAAATTCTTGTTCGGGATGGCAAGGACGATGGTTTATTTTTGTCGATCTATACTGCTTGTTTGTTAATGTATTCTCGTGACTCCAACCTCATGTAGCCGTCTTGTTCTCTTTTAAAAAAATGCGCAGGCAATACCTTTTGGTATTTTATCTGATCAAGGTAGAACTAAAAACAACAGTATTTAGTGCTGAAACCTTTTGTTTATTTTCAATCATGACTGTCAAGAGTTGAGATATTCACATTGGACATTCAAGAATATTGTTTGTCTGAAAATTCTTTTAGCAATCTAAACTAAACACGTATTTGTTAGATTGATGAACTCACAGTAAATCTATTTCTTTGTGGCGATTATTCTTAAACTGCGTATGCTGCAGACAGAAGGTAGAGGCCGGTCTAATGGAGACGATGTCCGCCCTTGACAATTTTGAGCAGGGCATTAAGAATTGCCTTGGTGTTTGATATTCCGCCAGGCAAGGTCAAATTCTTCCATGAGTTGTGAACTTCTGAAGACGATTTCATATCGCAACCGCTTGAGAGGGGTGCATCGGTGCCAAGTATTACCATCCATGTGAGGTTTGGTGCTGTCTTTCTTTTTATTCTTCTTCCTCCAGATTATGTGATTCAACTTCCTCCAATTTTTATATAATGCATTGGGTTTTTGGGTGTTTACAGAGAAGCATGCCATTCAGTTTTGACCACATTCGTTTCCTGTTTATTCTAACGAAACAGGTTGGATGCGGTGCACATGAATCAGATTGATTCGGCTTTTAACTTAATCGACATTAACTGGTTATAACTTTTTCAATCCAATCAATTTCATTAAAGTAATTATCCCGGTTACTGATTGGATCAAATTTTTAATAAATATATACACACGCATTCCCTGCTAGTAGCCCACTCTTTGTGTGTAGTGCTCCATATTTGGATTATGATTCGATGATCTGCATAGATGTAAACAAAAGAAGAAATAAATATTGATTTTTTATATTTTTGTTTAAACTCGTCAGTCTTTTTATTCCTATTCTGATCATGCATGTTAAATAATAATTAAAGTGTCACTAAGTAATAAGATTGTGGGCAAAATTATGAATTTTTTATTTTATCATGTTCTCAATTTCTCGAAACAAACCTGTAATGGTGTATATCTGTTATTCCACTAACTCCACTAGTTTATCTTTTTTCAAATTCCATTTATATCCCAATTATGGATTGGGTTATATTTAAGATTAAGGATGAGTTTTTAGTTGTTCAATTAGTTGTATCACATTTATATGAGTATTGCGTACGAAACTTTATTAATGCATAGTATTGATATATACATTACTAGCATACTACCTACATTAGCATTTGCATACAAAACTAAATCAATGTGTAACATGTATATATACCTCACTAGCATATTATTCATTGATAAATATATATACAAAAACGAAATTAATGTGCTACAACAAAAGATGGGTGTATAGTAGCATTTTTTTATCTATCACTATATCTTTCATTGTTAAATATATAACGAAGATGTTATTCATTACAAATTTATATTTTTATAATTGAAAATTAAGGATGAATGTTGTATGCGTCATTGTATAACGGTAATGCATATAACAACCTTCATCTGTTGCTATTTTCAAGATTTTAGCTAAATCGATGCATGTTTTTTAATTAGAAATTTAGCGAGACAATTGAACTTTATCCTGATAATAATTATTATTGAAAACTTTTCTTCATTATATCATATTACATTTTTTAAGTACACGAATAAAAAAACATTGCCTGCAAAATGTCAATTTTTTTCCTTCCACTTTAACTCAATTCATATAATGAAAAAAACACGACGACGAAAAGAATTACTTGATAATTGATAGGTCATGAACAAGTAGAGTATACCAGATAAATGATATCAGAAAGCGGTATAAAAACAAAATCAATAGAAATAAAACATTGTTAGTCAAGTGGTGGAAGCGAAGAATGGATGATTGTATGGAAATGATTTTTAAAGACAATATTATAGAAAAAAAGATGCAGCGGAAATGTAAAAAGATGCAGCGGAAATGACCTAAGATAAATAAGTTAATATTCATTGTTGTATCTTCCGTCGTTAGATATATAATGAGTAACAATTACTTGTTGCTATATTGTTAGTAATAAATTCGCTAAATTCGCTATCAATATCGTATTAGTTGCTATATTGTTAGTAATAAATCATATAGCAACAATTACTTGTTGACTTTTTTGTCTAATCGTGATTATGATGATAGATTATGAGACAACAGATGAAGATGGGGCACTTGGCTCTCAGTGTCGACTGCTATCGATTCATTGGATGCTCGGCCATATTGTTATATACAAGTTATGAATGGACATTATCTACAAATATATATTATTATTATAGACATAATTATGTTATTTTGGATCGATGGTGTAAACGATACATGTATCTTAATATTATACATTCAAAGTTTGTGTTATGTCCCTACTTTACCTTAATGGAGGTGTAAAATCATGAATTTTGAAAGAAATCAATGGTCCAACTGATATTACAATAAACAGAGGGCCATAATTGATGTTGTATAAGGACACAAGTGATAAAAATCATTATATATATATATGTGTGTGTGTGTGTGTGTGTGTGTGTGATTTAATGGGGTTGCCCCCTAGGGGCAGGCTGAGCTGCCAATATGGCTGCACCGTTCCTCTATTTCGGCGTTTTTTTTATTTTTTTTTTGAAAAATATCACCACATATATTTATCCCTTTATTACTCATATATGCCATTTGAATTTCATCAGAAACAAGGACTCCTACGATCTCCATCGAGATGGTGTCGATTTAAAAAATCCTGCGATCGTTAAAAAATAACTGTCTCGATGGAGGTCGTAGGAGTCTCTGTTTCCAACGAAATTCGAATGGCGTATAGGAGGGATATAGAGATGAATATACATGGCGATATTTTTCCAAAAATATAGGGATATAAGGATGAAATACATGACGATATTTTTCAAAAAAATAAAAAGTGTCGAAAATGACGTGAGGGCAGCCACGTTGGCTGTCCCAAAGGAGCAGCCCCATTAATCTCATATATATATATATATAGGGCTTATCCAGTGAGCCCTGTGCCCATTTGAGTTGCGGTGAACACCAAACGTGGGCTCGCCACGTGTAATTCCATTTGAATGGTTGCCTATTTGGAAGGAGCACGATTTTGGAAGGATTTAACACGTTTGAGCCCTTTATATTTCCAATTATATCAAGTCCTAAAAAAGGAAGACGATTTTGGAAAGATACATTCAAATCATTAATTTTGTACTGAAGAAATAATCATTGTACATTTGATCAGTAATGTACATAATGTACTCAAGTATATGTTGCGAGATCAGTAATACTGAAAAAATTGTCAGTATTTTACACATGTAATATTACATTGTACAGAGATCAGTAATTCATTCATGTTACTCAAATAATACATATTCAGTTCGCAAGTAATTATTGTGTGAGATCAATAATTATGTAAATTACTAATGTCCATACAATAAGTACTGATTACAAATGCCCATTTTACTGAAGTCATTTTGATTGTTACTAATGTTATAGTTACTTAATACTTTGAATCTTACTGAAGCACCTCTTATTTACTTATGTAACTTTTTTAATTACTTATAATGCATCGAGTGTTACTGATAGCAATACATAAGTTATTGGTCACGTGGTTTTTTATACTTATTCCAACTTACTTATTCCATTATCTTCTATTACCTACAATTTATTACATGTTACTGATGCTTCTATATATCTTACTTGTTGTATTCTTTGTTTTGAATTACTATCGAATGACACCTTCTTTACTTATGTAGCGTATTTATTTACTTGTAATACGTCAAGTGTTACTGAAAGCCACACATAAATTACTTAATTATTGTTATATGGTGAACATTCAAATTTCAACTGTTGTCTTCTAGTCCATTTAGATGATGTTCTGCTCTCGCTCCTCGGCAAAACAATATCTTCTTCAAGACACCAAATTGTTGCATTGTTCTGCAAGAAAGAATAAGTTAATTGACCATTTAAAAAAAATTAAAATATCAAGAAATTGGAAATGAATACACATTACTTACAAATTTTCAACAACGTTTCAGGAAGATACTTGCTTCAGTACTATTTTACATCCATGAATAGTAGGAATTGTATAAAGAATAGGAACTCAGCAATATACTCGCTTCAGTAAGAATTATTCAATGACAAGTAACTTATAATGAATTGTTAGTAACGTTTGGTATATGACAAGTAACTTGTAGTTGTATTTATAATAGTAATTCAATGTGAAGCATAGGTAATTTGATGAGCTACTTAAGTAACTTACTGAATTGAGATGAGTAAGATAAACTTTGGAATTCATATCAGTAAGAATTCACTCTTTCGAAAGTAAGTAGATTCATTTTTGCGAAACAATAACTTTTAATTCTATATCAGTAACTAATTGTGTTAGGATTAGTAAAATAAAATATCTTATAAATAAATTACTTAAATACATCAAAAACTCAGTATATTTTCAAAGTAACACAACTTTTTATTATATGAAATCAAAATACCTTCAATAAAAAATCAATTAGGAATACAAATCGCGTATCAAAATGAATAAAAATCGATATTATGAATACAACTTTCTCATATTTCAGTCATACTTCTCGAATAAATATTGCTTACGATAAAAAATATGCAGTATTCATAAAAAAATACTGAATTCATCAACTCGTCGTTTTGATCTCAAAACAAACATTGTTAAAAATCAAAATATCATTAAAACAACGAAATTATGATAGAAATAAGCGATTAAATCATGAAATCGAATCACATACCTCCCATCTTGCGTTGGAACGAAACAAATACCTTGCGTTGGAATGAAACGATAGATTTTAGTAATCATATGCACACACCTTCCACTTTCCAGAAACGTAAAACTATTTTTAGCAATGTTTTAATTTTCGGTTTTATTTTATTTCCATATGAAAATCGGTTCATTTTTTTGGGATTGAATCTTATGGATGGATGGGTAGGATTGGGTGCTCATCCCAACTCAAATGGGCTTATAGCTCATTGGATAAATTTCCTATATATATATATGGGTTAAATGGGGTTGCTCCCCATTTCATCCGGTTTTTTTTATTTTTTTGAAAATTTCTTCCGTGGAATTTCATCATTATATCCCTATATTATGTCATTAATATTTCGTGCGAAACAGATACCCCTACGGCCTCCATCCAGACAGTCATTTTTTAACGGTAACAAAATTGCTAAAAACGACTCCGTCTGATAGGAGACTGTAAGAGTCTTTGTTTTGCACGAAATTTTAATGACATAATATAGGGATATATTGATAAAAATTCACTAAAAATAAAAAATCGGGCCGAATGGGACGGGGGGATCCAAGTTAGTTCCCCCGTGGGGGCAGCCCCATTTTACCATATATAATATATATATATATATATATATATATATATATATATATATATATATATGGGGAAAATGTGTATGCCCCCTAGGGGGAGCTAACTTAGCTCCCCCCGTCCCTTTTTGACATAATTTTTTATTTTTTTTGAAATCTAAAATCGTGTACATTCATTATTAAATCTCTATATTATGCTATTAAAATTTCGTGAGAAACAGAGACTCCTACGACCTCCATCCAAACGGGGTCGATTTAAAAAATCCTGTTACCGTTAAAAAATGACTGTCTGGATGGAGGCCATAGGAGTCTTTGTTTCGCACGAAATTTTAATGACATAATATAGAGATATAGTGATGAAATTCCACGGAAGAAAATTTCAAAAAAAAATAAAAAACCGGGCGAAATGGGGCGGGGGGAGCCAAGTTAGCTCCCCCCAGGGGGCAGCCCCATTTATCCCATATATATATATATATATATATATATATATATATATATGGGAAAAATGGGGCAGCCCCCTAGGGGTAGCCAACATGGCTGCCCCATCCCATTTTTTGGGTAATTTTTTTATTTTTTTGGAAAATAAAAATATGTATATTCATCCATATATCTCTCATATATATATCATTCGAATTTCGTCAGAAACAGAGACTCCTACGATCTCCATCCATATGTCATTTTTTTTAACGGTCGCAGGATTTTTTAAATCAATTCTGTTTGGATGGAGGCCGTAGGAGTCTCTGTTTCTGACGAAATTCGAATGGCATATAGGAGGGATATAGGGATGAATATACATGTCGATATTTTTCAAAAAAAAAAAAAATTTGCCAAAAAATGGGACGGGGCAGCCATGTTGGTTGCTCCCAGAGGACAACCCCATCAACCCATATATATATATATATATATATGATAATTATCCAATGCGCACAGGGCCCATTTGAGTTTCCATGCGCCCATCTTTTTGACCGTCCGATCTTAACTTTCAATCCGATATTAACTTCCAATCCCACGTTTTTAGCATCGATTAATTTTATAAATTAATGATTTCCATATTTAGTAATAGTATCATTTTGGTAACATATTGTATGGCAACTTCATTTGAATGATCTGTCATATATTCTGGAGCTCTGCGATCGATCGATCTCACGGAAAAAAATTTGTTGTTGATTCTTTCGACGATAGCTATATTCGAATAAAAGGTATTGGGAATATTTAATATTTATGTTCAAGTTTTAATTTCATTGCTAATATATTGAGGTTTCGATTTCAGTTTTTAACGTGATGGATTATTTGCGATTGTATTTGAATCATGATATCTCAGAAGCAATGGTAAACAATGATTCTTTATTGGATTTTGATCGTCAGAATATCATATGAGAAGGATCGACGATGGATGATTTGCAATTGGATTTGTATCATGAAAACTCTTCTTCAGAAGGATCATGTTCAATTTTATTACTTTTGAATCCTTAAAAATTACTTGTTAGTTTGTCATTCTTACTAAATCTTTTATACTGAATTACCAATGTATTTACTTAGTTTACTTATAAGATATTTTATGTTACCATCGTTAACACAATTGTTACTTTTCATGCCTTTACTTTGAAAATATACTGAGTTACTAATGTTATTACATTGTTTACTGAGATGATATTTTAATTTACTATTACCTACATAATTGTTACTGCTCCCTCTTTAGTTCTTACAACTTCAACTACTGGTTTACTAATTCATTTTTATTTCAGGTATGTCAGATGCTGGAATACTTCTGATGTTTTACAACTCACAACATCATTCGTGGATATAAAAAATAAAAAATGAAACATTGGATCGTGAGAGCATCATATCAGAAGAAACAACGATGAATGACCTGCAATTGGATTTGAATCATGAGACATATGCATATTTTTACTGAGACAAATGTGAAAGTTACTGAGACAAACCTAAACGTTACTGAGACAAACGTGAAAGTTACTTGCATACATGTATTTTCATTTATACCAAGTTACTTATGCCATTTGCCCATGTTACATGCATTTTGTTAAGTGTTACTTGTTCTCCTATCATTCTTACTGAATCAATTATATTCAGAATGTTGTCTTCAAATCAGATTCAGTCAAAATGATATAAAGTTAAGTAACAACAAACAAACAAATGGAATCAGTAATTTATATACAATAGTCATAGTCCAGTAAATGCTTATCACGAGATTAGTAATACCCAAACAACGATCAGTAATTTACGTTCATTTTATTATATGGTTTAAATTCAGTAATATATATATAAACTAGACAAGTAAGTAGTTGTTATGAAATTAGTAAAATCATAATAAATGATCAGTAATTTTCATATACATTATAATTGACTAAAAAGATTATACAAGTAAATAAGAGGTGCGTCAGTAACACTCAAAGGATTTAGTAAATATAACATTAGTAACAATCAAAATGAGTTCAGTAAAATGAACATTTGTAATCAGTAATCATTGTATGGACATTAGTAGTTTTCCTACTTAATTACTGATCTGACAACAATAATTACTTGAGAACTGAATATGTTACTTGAGTAACATGAATCAATTACTGATCTCTGTACAATGTAATATTACAGATATAAAATACTGACAAATGTTTCAGTATTACTGATCTCGTAATACATAATTACTTGAGTACAATATTAGCATTACTAATCAAATATACAATGACTATTTCTTCGGTACGAAATTAATAATTTGAATTTATCTTTCTAAAACAGTCTTCCTTTTTTTAAGGACTCGATATAATTGGAAATATAAATGCTCAAACATATTAATATCCTTCCAAAACCGTGCTCCTTCGAAATAGGCAACCATTCAAATAGAAATACACGTGGCGCGTCCACGTTTGGTGCTCACCAAAACTCAAATGGGCACAGAGCTCACTGGATAAGCCCCCCCCCCTCTCTCTCTCTCTCTATCTATATATATATATATATATATGGTGTTAAAGGTATAATGAATTCTTTATTATTGTAGCTTTGCTTTTAAAATTTGAGACATTCTAATTGTTGTCATTTTGTTAGATATGTTTTATAGAACAATGATTATATATTTTCTTCGTTTTGCAGTGAACACTTATGAATTTAGTAACGACCACTGTGTGAAAAAATATCGAGAACGTCATCATTTCTTTTGAATTTCAAATCTTAATTACTTTTCCTTGTTTTTTGATAAAGAAATTATTCTCATATCGTTTGGCTCAAAACCATTCAATTATCTTCTTCTAAATATAACTTAATCTACCTTCTAGGTTAGAAAAATGTATTGTATAATGGACTTTCTCTTAAATTTGTGTATGGTAACTTCACAAAGAAAAAGAGGACTTCTCGTGTGCCTACTAGTGAATATATTAAATGGGACATCATGTTTGAGAGAAAACCGTAAAATACGCACACGCACTTATAATGTAATGAAATAACGGATTTGATTTTGGTAATGGTTCAATTAATCATAATGTAATTAAGATCCAGTAAATTGAAATGACAATAAAATTATCCAAATTCAATAGCATCAGATTATATATTTTTATCTGGCACAGTGTTGCCTTACTATGGAGGTGGATATGTTAACTTTAATAGCTTGAAGGGATATGATATAAGATTTTCGATTTTTATTATAGTACATAGTGAGCGGGTTTGGTTAAGGGTTTCGGTGATCACATTATATATATATATATATATATATATATATATATATATATATATATATATATATATATATATAGATATAGAGAGAGAGAGAGAGAGAGGAAAATGGGGGCTGCCCCCTAGGGGGAGCTAACTTAGCTCCCCCCGCCTTATTTTCTTCAATTTTTTTATTTTTTTTTGAAATTTTTTCCGTGAATATTCATCACTATATCCCTATATTATGTCATAAAAATTTCGTGTGAAACAGAGACTCCTACGACCTCCATCCAGACAGTCATTTTTTAACGGTATCAGGATTTTTTTAAATCGACCCCGTTGGATGGAGGTCGTAGGAGTCTCTGTTTCGCATGAAATTTGAATGACATAATATAGAGATTTAATAATGAATTTACACGGTTTTAGATTTCAAAAAAAATAAAAAAATTTTGTGAAAAAAGGGTGGGGGGAGCTAAGTTAGCTCCCCCTAGGGGGCATACACATTTTACCCATATATATATATATATATATATATATAATATATATATATATATTTATATATATGGGTAAAATGGGGCTGCCCTCAGGGAGTAGCCAACTTGGCTACTCCCACCCTATTTTCCCTCATTTTTTTTATTTTTTGGAAAATAAAATTTGTATATTCATCATTATATCCTCTCACATTCTATTAAAATTTCGTCAGAAACAGAGACTCCTAAGCCCTCCATCCAGACGTCATTTTTTTAACGGTTGCAGGATTTTTTTAAATCGGCCATGTTTGGATGGAGGCGTAGGAGTCTCTTTTTCTGATGAAATTTTAATAGAATGTGAGAGGGATATAATGATGAATATACAAATTTTTATTTTCCAAAAAAATAAAAAAATAAGGGAAAAATAGGAGTGGGAGTAGCCAAGTTGGCTACTCCCTGGGGGCAGCCCCATTTACCTCTATATATATATATATATGGAAAAAATGGGCTGCCCCCGCCCCATTTTTCGGCGTTTTTTTTTATTTTTTGAAAATAAACCATGTATATTCATCCATATATCCTCCTACATGCCATTCGAATTTCGTCAGAAATAGAGACTCCTACGGCCTCCATCTCGATGGTATCGATTTAAAAAAATCCTTTTACGTTAAAAAATTACTGTCCGGATGGAGGCCGTAGGAGTCTCTGTTTCTGACGAAATTCGAATGGTACATAGGAGGGATATAGGGATGAATGTAAATGGTGTTATTTTTCAAAAAAAATAAAAAAATTTGCCCAATAAGGCGGGGGCAGCCACATATGACCCTATATATATATATATATATATAGGGTAAAATGTGTATGCCCCTAGGGGGAGCTAACTTAGCTCCCCCCGCCCCTTTTTCACAATCTTTTTTTTATTTTTTTTGAAATCTAAAATCGTGTAAATTCATTATTAAATCCTATATTATGTCATTCAAATTTCATGCGAAACAGAGACTCCTACGACCTCCATCCAAACGGGGTCGATTTAAAAAATCCTGTTACCGTTAAAAAAATGACTGGCTAATGGAGGCCGTAGGAGTCTTTGTTTCACATAAAATTTTAATGAGACAATATAGGGATATAGTGATGAATATTCATGGAAGAAATTTTCAAAAAAAAATTAAAAACATGGAGAAAATGGGGCGGGGGTAGCTAAGTTAGCTACCCCCTGGGGGCAGCCCCATTTTACCCATATATATATATATATATATATATATATATATATATAGGGTTAAATGAGGCTACACCCTGGGTGTAGCCAATTGGATACTCCCACCCTCATTTTTTCCCCCATTTTTTTATTTTTTTTGGAAAATAAAAATATGTATATTCATCACTACATCCCTATAATGTGTCATTCAAATTTCGTCAAAAACAGAGACTCCTATGCCCTCCATCTGAAGGGGGTCATTTTCAGCAATTCTGAGACCGTTAAAAATTTGACAGTCTTGATGGAGGGGATAGAGGTATCGAATTAAGTCGAATTTTGAATGACATCATGGTGATATATTGTGATCTAAATTCCAATAGATTTCATTTCAGAAAAAAAAAATACAGGGAAAAGAGGTGGGAGCATGTAAGTTAGCTACACCCAGGGAGCATATTCCTTTTTCCCATATATATATATATATATATATATATATATATATATATATATATATATATATGGGTAAAATGAGGCTGCTCCCTGGGAGTAGCCAACTTGGCTACTCCCACCCCTATTTTTCCCTCATTTTTATTTCTTTGGAAAATAAAAATTTATATATTCATGACTATATCCCTCTAACATTCTATTAAAATTTCGTCAGAAACAAAGACTCCTGGGCTCTCCATCCAGACGTCATTTTTTTAACGGTCGCAGGATTTGTTAAATCGACCCTATTTGGATGGAGGCTGCAGGTGTCTCTGTTTCCGATGAAATTTTAATAGAATGTTAGAGGGATATGATGATGAATTTACAAAATTTTATTTTTCAAACAAATAAAAAATAAGGGAAAAATAGGAGGGGGTAGCCCCATTTAACCCTATATATATAAAGTTAAATGAGGCTACTCCCTGGTTGTAGCCAATTGGCTACTCCCACCCTTATTTTCTCTCTATTTTTTATTTTTTTTGAAAATAAAAAATATGTATATTCATCACTATATCCCCCTAACATGTCATTCCAAATTCGTCAGAAACATAGACTCTTATGTCCTCCATTTGAAGGGGGTCAATTTCAGCAATTTTGAGACCGTTAAAATTTGACAGTCTTGATGGAGGGGATAGAAGTCTCGAATTAAGTGGAATTTGAATGACACCATGGTGACATATTGTGATCTAAATTTCGATAGGTTTCATTTCTGAAAAATAAAAATAATACATGAAAAAATGGGTGGGAGCATGTAAGTTGGATACAACTTAGGGAGCATACTCCCTTTTCCCCATATATATATATATATATATATATATATATAGGAAAAAATGGGGCTGCCCTCTGGGGGCAGCCAACATGGCTGCCCCCGCCCCATTTTTCGGCCTCTTTTTTATTTTTTTTTGAAAAATAAAACCATGTATATTCATCCATATATCCCTCCTATATGACATTCGAATTTCGTCAAAAACAGAGACTCCTACGGCCTCCATCTCGATGATATCGATTTAAAAAAATCATGTTACCGTTAAAAAATTACTGTCCGGATGGAGGCTGTAGGAGTTTCTGTTTCTGACGAAATTCGAATGGTATATAGAAGGGATATAGGGATGAATGTACATGGTGTTATTTTTCAAAAAAAATAAAAAAATTGCCCAAATAAGGCGGGGGCAGCCATGTTGGCTGCCCCTAGGGGGCAGCCACATATGACCCATATATATATATATATATATATATATAGAGAGAGAGAGAGAGAGAGAGAGTTTAATGGGGCTGCCCCTTTTGGTAGCCCCGCGTCGTTTTCGGCATTTTATTTTATTTTTTTTGAAAAATATCACCATGTATATTCATCCCTATATCCCTCCTATATGTCATTCGAATTTCCTCAGAAACAGAGACTCCTACGGCCTCCATCGAGATGGCGTCGATTTAAAAATCTTGTTGCCATTAAAAAATGACTGTCTCGATGAAGGCTGTAAGAATCTCTGCTTCTGACGAAATTCGAATGGCATTATAGGGATGAACATACATGGCGATATTTTTCAAAAAAATAAAAAAATGCCGAAAACGGTGCGGGAGTAGCCCCATTAAACTCATATATATATATATATATATAGAGAGAGAGAGAGAGAGAGAGAGAGAGAGAGGAAAGGGAAGCTACAACATGATGTAGCTAACCTTAACAACATCAGGGGCAATTTCGTCTTCTTTTTTATTTTTTTTCGAAATTTCTACAATGAATTTTAATAACTATATCCCTCTAATATGACATTCAAATTTCATCAGAAACAGAGACCCCTACAGCCTTCATCCATACAGTCATTTTTTAATGGTCACAGATTTGCTGTATTTTACCTATTCTGGATGGAGGTCGTAGGAGTCTCTGTTTCTGACGAAATTTGAATGACATATTAGAGAGATATAGTTATGAAAATCCATCATCAAAATTTCAGAAAAAAATGAGGATGAAATTGCCCCTAATGTAGCTAAGGTTAGCTATATATATATATATATATAGGAAATATTTCAAATGAGGTGCACCTTTTCTGGATGCATGGAAAGCCACGTCAATTTAAGCATTTATTCTATTTATTTTACACATTCTAACTCCATAAATTTAATATTAAATATTAATATAATATGTATATTATGAAAAATTTATGAAAATATTACTATATTTGACATTAAAAGTTTGTTACAATATGGATGATATATTTTACATAACTGTATAATCGTCAGTATTTTACAATATGTAGTTTAAATTTACAAAATTGTTATGTAATTTACAAATTTGGTAGTGCCTTCTGAATTTCAGGAAAGACCCACCTCATTAGAAGGGCCCCCTATATATATATATATATATATATATATATATATATATATATATATAGGAAAAAATGGGGCTGCCCCCTGGGGGCAGCCAACATGGCTGCCCCCACCTCATTTTTCGACGTTTTTTTATTTTTTTTGAAAAATAAAACCATGTATATTCATCCATATATCCCTCCTATATGCCATTCGAATTTCGTCAGAAACAGAGACTCCTACGGCCTCCATCTCGATGGTATCGATTTAAAAAAATCCTGTTACCGTTAAAAAATTACTGTCCGGATGGAGGCCGTAGGAGTCTCTGTTTCTGACGAAATTCGAATGGTATATAGGAGGGATACAAGGATGAAAGCGTGAGCAGCCATGTTGGCTGCCCCTAGGGGGCAGCCACATATGACCCATATATATATATATATATATATATATATATATATATATATATATATATATATATATATATATATATATGAGGAAAATGGGGCTGCCCCTTAGGGGGAGCTAACTTAGCTCCCCCTGCCCTATTTTCTTCAAATTTTTTATCTTTTTTTGAAAATTTTTTCCGTGAATATTCATCACTATATCCCTATATTATGTCATAAAAATTTCGTGTGAAACAGAGACTCCTATGGCCTCCATCCAGACAGTCATTTTTTAACGGTAACAGGATTTTTTAAATCGACCCCGTTTGGATGGAGGTCGTAGGAGTCTCTGTTTCACATGAAATTTGAATGACATAATATAGGGATTTAATAATGAATTTACACGGTTTTAGATTTCAAAAAAATAAAAAAATTTTGTGAAAAAGTGACGGGGGAGCTAAGTTAGCTCCCCCTAGGGGGCATACACATTTTACCCTATATATATATCTGTGTGTGTGTGTGTGCGTGCGTGCGTGTGTGCGTGTGTGCGTGTGTGGGTGGGTGTGTGTGTGTGTGTTTTTGATGGGGCTACCCGCCTCATTTTTGGGCAATTTTTTCAATTTTTTTGAAAAATATCATCATGTATATTCATTCCTATATCCCTCCTATATACCATTCGAATTTTGTCAAAAATAGAGACTCCTATGGCCTCCATCTAGACATGGTCGATTTTAAAAATCCTGCGACCGTTAAAAAAATGACGTCTGGATGGAGGCCGTAAGAGTCTCTGTTTTTGGCGAAATTCGAATGACATATATGAGGAATATAAGGATGAATATACATGGTGATAATTTTCCAAAAAATAAAAAAATTGTGAAAATGGGGTGGGGGCAGCCATGTTGGCTACCCCTAAGGGGAAGCCCCATTTTCCCATATATATATATATATATGGAAAAAGTGGAGTTGTCGTCAAATTTTTTATTTTTTTGGAAAATAGCATCATGTATATTCATCCCTATATTCCTACTATATGCCATTCGAATTTTGTCAGAAACATAGACTCCTATGACATCTATCCAGACAACCGTTTTTTAACGGTAACAGGATTTTTTAAATTGACATCATCTCGATGGAGGTCGTAGGAGTCTCTGTTTCTGACGAAATTCGAATGGCATATAAAAGGGATATAGGGATGAATATACATGGCCATATTTTTCAAAAATAATAAAAAAACCAAAATAGGGGGGCGGGGCAGCCATGCTGGGGACAACCCCATTAAATCCAGACAGTCACTTTTTAACGTTAACAATATTTTTTAAATCGACACCATCTCGATGGAGGCCGTAGGAATCTCTGTTTCTCATGAAATTCGAATGACACATATGAGGGATATAGGGATGAATATATGTGGTGATATTTTTCAAAAAAAATAAAAAATTTGACGAAAAATGGGGCGGGGGCAGCCCCATTTTCACACACACACGCACATCATCCGTCTATTTTTAATCGCACGGTCGTAATTAATGATGCTTTAATTATAATATTTAAATGGTCGAAAAACCTATTTTGGTCTTTTTGTCACATTCTAAATATAGAATGTGACAACTATATTTTCTAATCTCTCTCTTGATTGATCAATTGAAGGGGACCAAGGCCATCACCACAAGGGGAAGGGCATCCGACAGCGGCGAGACAGGACAGGAGGCGCTGGAGCGGCCGGAGCGGAGGCGGCTGCGGAGGCGCTGGTGCGGGACAGGAGGCGCTGGAGCGGCCGGAGGCGAGGCGCGGGCAGTCGCGAACGGCGCGGGGGCGGCGCCGCGCACCGGGCGGAAGGACAGAGGGCCCGCGCGTGGCGGCGATGGAGGGAAGCGTGCGGCTGCGCGCTCGCGCGTGGCTGGGCTGAGAAGGAGCTTCAGCGGATCTGGAGGGCGGTGCCACGATGGGAGCGTAGGAGGTGGCAGCGTTTGCAGCGGGAGGTCGCGGGCGTCGCGCCTGGACAGGCGTGGCGTTGGGCAGAGCGGGAGGCGCGCCGCCTGCGCGCGATCGGGGAGGTCGCGGGCGGCGCCGCCCGTGAAGGCGGCGGAGGCAGGACAGCACTGGAGGTCGCGGACGAGTCTCTGGTGGCCTTTTCATTTTTTTTATTTTTTTTATTTTCTTGTATGTACAGGGTCACACTGCCGTACGCGCTTGCTGGAGAGGTGGTGATCCGCGCGGGCTGCGCCGACCTCAGGTGGAGGATGGCGACATTGTGAATGCGACGCGCGGCCGGGATTTACATTCATGTATAGTTATTTTACATATATAACATTCATATTTACATTTTGATTTATTTTTTTTACAAATCTCAATATTTGTTTTCTTATTTTGCAGAGTGCTACTTGAGTTTTACAAAGGAGTAAGACTCAGTTACAAAGGCTTACACAAATTTTACAAAATGAATATACATATTTACAAAAAAGGAAGAAGTTTATAAAGAGAATGGAGGACCGTGCATGGGAGGCAAGGCGTGGATTTACATTGTGGTATAGTTAGTTTACATATATGACATTCATATTTACATTGTGGTATAGTTATTTTACATATATGATATTTATATTTACATTTTGATTCGTTTTTTTACAAATCTCAATATTTGTTTTCTTATTTTGCAGAGTGCTACTTCAGTTTTACAAAGGAGTGAGATACAGTCACAAAGGCTTACACAAATTTTACAAAATGAATATACATATTTACAAAAAGCCAGAAGTTTATAAAGAGAAAAATTACTCCTACAAAAACTCGTTGGAGTTTACAAAATGAATATACTCATTTACAAAATGAACATACACTTTTACAAAATGAAGGACTCATTTACAAAAAGGAAATACACATATACAAAACGAGAATACAATGAAAGAATGAAATTATTAATGAAATTACGAAGATAAAAATGTATTTTTACAAAAACTCGCTGGATTTTACAAAGCTACAGCCGAATCCAGATCATTTGAATCAAAATTGAAAATCAATCAATAAAGGCATTATCGAAAATACCAAATCCAGAAATGCTTAGAATGGTAATTTGAATCTATTTAATGAAATTCGAATTTAATGAAAATTAAGATGACGAAAACGCTCTTTTGGATGAGTTTTTTGATGCAACCGTTAAATCAAGATCTGACGAATCTGGACGATGGCTCACCACAATATCTGTGAGACTCCACCTCATTTGAAGTGCCCCCTATATATATGTATGTGTGTGTGTATGTGTGTGTGTGTGTGTGTGTGTGTGTGTGTGATCCTATAAGAGCAAAAAATGTGAGAGCATGAAAGCAAGCATTCTGAATCACATGATTTTGTTTTCTCTATCTTGGTCTTCTCTCTCCTGGTTGGATCATGTAGTCCAGAATGCATGCTCTCATACTCTCACAAGTTTTGGCTCCCATAGGATCACTCTTCACACACACACACACACACACATATATATGGGAAAAGGGAGTATGCTCCATGTTTGTAGCCAACTTACATGCTCCCACCCATTTTCCTCTGTATTTTTTTATTTTTCTGAAATGAAACCTATTGGAATTTAGATCACAATATATCACCACAATGTCATTCAAAATTTAACTTAATTCGAGACTTCTATCCCCTCCATCAAGACTGTCAAATTTTAACGGTCTCAGAATTGCTGAAATTGACCCCCTTTAGATGGAGGGCATAGGAGTCTCCATTTCTGATGAAATTGGAATGGCATGTTAGGAGGATATAGTGATGAATATACAAATTTTTTATTTCAAAAAATAAAAAATAGAGGAAAACTAGGGGTGGGAGTAGCCTCATTTAACCCCGTTCATATAATAAAAAGTTACAGTAAATATAATTCATTACAAGTTACTTGTCATATAACAAACGTTAAAAACAATTCATTACAAGTTACTTGTCATTGAATGATTCTTACTGAAGCGAGTATATTAATGAAGCACATGAAAATGTTCTCGGTGCTAAATGTTATCGGTAGTGCTGGTGGTATTGCAGTTGCTTGGGATGGGGGTCTTTTCGAATCTCTGTCGGAGAGAAGGGGTACGTTTGTACTGACGATCAAACTTCTCATGAAACGCTTTGGTTCCAGGCTTGTTGTTTCCTGTGTCTATGGTCCAACTGATCACTCGCTTCGTGGTAACCTTTGGACTGAGTTATGGGATGTGAGAGCATCACTCCCTGATGTTGCTTGGATTGTGGCCGGTGATTTCAACGTCACCTTGCTCTCCGCTGATAGACCAGGCCTAAGGTGTGGACAAGATCCTGGATCAGATGGTTTTATGGATCTGGTTGGAGATATGCAGTTGGAGGTTCTGGATGCGACTGATATTGCCTTCACTTGGAGAAATTCTGGGTCCCGTTCGAGATTGGACTGTTTCTTGGTGTCTCCGAGGTTTTGCATATGTTCCCCTTGTGTGGTGTTTCGTCGCGCCCGAGATCTAGATCGGACCATTCACCTCTCATTTGGGATAGCGGTGATGATGATGTCCCTCGCTCTTTTTTTAGATTTGAGAAGGCTTGACTGCTTGAAGATGGTTGTCATGAGTTGGTAACTGATCATTGGCAGTCGATGGAGGGAGAGGGCTCGGCTGCTCTTCGCTTATCACAGAAATTAGTAAGCCTTCAAAAGAGACTGAGTGTTTTTAAGCGGGAGGTGCGGGAAATCAGAAGGGCAACCAGAACAATGGCGGAGGAGGGGATTTTAGTGCTGGACAAATTAGAAGACTCTAGAGATTTGACAGATGAAGAGTTGAAGGAAAGAAGCAGTTATATGAGGACCATTGCCTTAGAGGATAAGAAGAGGGCAGTAGAGTGGAACCAAAGATCGAGGTAGAGATGGATCAAGGAAGGCGATGCGAATACAAAGTTTTTTCATGCGGTGGTCAGTGGAAGGAGACAAAGAAATCTGATCCGAGCAGCGGTAGTGGGAGTCAAGAATAGAGGGAGAGAGGAAGATTGGGAAAGCGCTTTTGGACTACTTTAAGGGTCTCTCAAGAAGGGTGTCTCCAAGACTGTGGAGATGGACGGGAGCTGGGACGCGCAGACTTCTTCCTGAGCGAAGAGAACATATGATTAGACCTTTCACAAGGGAGGAACTAAAGCAGGCAGTTTCAACTTTGAATGATGAGGGAGCACCTGGTCTAGATGGTTCCCTGGTCTTTTCTACAGTGATTCTGGGAGGTGGTGGGTGATGATGTTTTTGTTGTCCTGGAGGAGTTTAGTTCTGGTAATGCAGGCTTCAACAGAATCAACAAGGCTATGTTATTTCTGCTTCAGAAGACGGAGGGGTTCGAACTTGTTGAGGATTTACGACCCATTGCTCTCTCGAATGCTATCTATCTGATTATTGCAAAGGTTCTCGCAGAGAGACTCAATGAGATTCTTGATGACCTGATTTCTCCAGTGCAATCTGCATTCACATCAGGGAGATATATTGGTGACAATTTAGCGATGGCCTTTGAGATTTGGCAGACTGGCAACGGCGTCAGACACGAGGAGTGCTGTGGAAGGTGGATTTCTCCAAGGCCTATGATAGTGTTGATTGGCGGTTCTTGTGGTCTGTCTTGCACAAAAGGGATTCCCGGATCTGTGGATCTCTTTGATGAAGAAGTGTGTGACCAGTGCATCTTATTCGATTTTAGTGAATGGTCGTCCCGAAGGTGGATATTTCCAGCCCCAACGGGGAATCGTCAGGGATGCCCTCTTGCACCGCTTCTCTTTGTTTTGGCTGCAGATGTATTACCTTGTATGGTGAGGCAGATAGTGACACAAGATCTCACAAAAGGATATTCTTTGGGGGACATCTCTATTCTGGTTCTCCAATATGCAGACGATACTATTTGTTTTGTTGAGGGAGGGGTTACTAAGGTGGAGGGGAATGTCGATGGTTATGGAGATCTTTGGAGAGCTGTCTGGCCTTAGTCTCAACAAAGATAAATCTACCATGATCCCTTTTGGTCTTTCTGAGGAAGAGTTTATAGCTTGTACTATGGAGCTGGGTTGCTCACGCAGTGCGAGACCGATTAGATATTTAAGACTGTTGTTGGGATGCGGT
Organism: Ottelia alismoides; assembly: GCA_037367405.1. Lineage (NCBI taxonomy): Eukaryota > Viridiplantae > Streptophyta > Magnoliopsida > Alismatales > Hydrocharitaceae > Ottelia > Ottelia alismoides. The sequence continues at coordinate 287,343 of JAZKJV010005000.1, forward strand.
CACGTTCTTCTCTCCAATTGGCTACCAGTGGTGGAGAAGTTAGAAAGGAAACTGGCAGGTTGGAAGGGCTCCTTGCTTTCTCGAGGTGGTCGCTTGATTCTGATGAAGGCAATTTTGGCGACGATCCTTATTTTCTTCATGTCGACAAGACTTCTTCCGGTGGGGATTCGCAATCGACTTGAGAAGATCATGCGAAGGTTCTTCTGGGGCAAGGTGGGAGGTGATGGCCATGCTCTACATCTTGTGGATTGGCAGATTGTTACGTTGTCAAAGGAGGATGGGGGCTTGGTGTTATGAGATTGGAGCTTATGAACTGTGCACTTCTACGAAAATGGGTCGCGAGAATTTGGAGTGAAAAGTAGAATCATTCGCAGCATCTATGGGATCGATGTGCGCTCTGTTAATGATTTTCGTCACCTTAGGTTTGAGACGTCGTTATGGAAGGGTATTCGAGCTATTATCTCCGATCTTCCTCTTCTCTTGCGTCCACGCTTAGGTGGTGGTTGTAATTTCTTATTCTGAAAAGATGACTGGATGAATAGCGGACCTCTGGCGACCCGTTTCCCACGTTTATTTGCTCTAGCAGAGGAAAAAAGTGCTCATGTGGCTGAGTTGTGGGAGGATGGGGCTTGGAGACTTACTTTCACCGGTGCCCTCTCTGAACGACGAATGCAAGATTATCAAGACTTGATGGAATCTCTATCTAGGACTGAAGGTCCCAACATTGGTAATGACTACCGGGTTTGGAGAGAAGGTGATTCCTCTGTCAAGAAGGCCTACTCTAAATTGATCAAGGGAACAACGCAGCTTCAGGAGAACCTTGTTATGATCTGCAGAATGATTTGGGAACTGAAGACACCGACACGCATTAGATTATTCTTATGGCTCCTAAGACATGATAGGCTCCTTACGAGGGAGAGGCGGGCCCACTTATTTCGTTACGAGGATAACTCATGTGTTCTGTGCATTTCTAACATGGAATCCACTGAACACCTATTCGTGGGTTGTGAAAAGACGAAAGTCTTCTGGCAGATGATGAATGTGAATTGGGTAAATTATGGCAACATGATGTCGTTCTAGGAATCTCTCCTCAACTCACGTTTTCGTCCAAATCCTGAGAGATTGGCACCAATTGCAGGTTTATGGGCTATTTGGCGTACCAGAAATGGTGTAATCTTCCGTGCAGAGAGGTTCTATGTTGAAAATGTAGTCCATTGCTCTCGGACTCTCCTCGAGTCCTGGTTGTTATAAGTCTTTTTTAAAATATAATTTATGGGGTGGACACCTCCGCGTGTTTCCCCCTTTTTTCGATTAAAAAAAATCTTACTATTCATTACAAGTTACCTGTCATATAACAAACGTTACTAACAATTCATTACAAGTTACTTGTCAGTAAATGATTCTTACCGAAGCGGGTATATTGCTGAGTTACTTTTCTTTTTACAATTCTTACTATTCACGGATATAAAATAGTATTGAAGCAAATATCTTCCTGAAACGTTACTGAAAATTTGTAAGTAATGTGTATTCTTTTCCAATTTCTTGATATTTTAATATTTCAATGGTCATTTAACTTATTGTTTCTTACATAACAATGCAACAATTTGGTATCTTGAAGAAGCTGCTGTTATACCGAGAGTGAGAGCAAAACAACATCATCTATATGGACTATACGACAACAATTGAAATTTGGATGTTCATCATATAACAATAATTAATTAATTTATGTGTGGTTTTCAGTAACACTTGACGTACTACAAGTAATTAAATAGGCTACTGATGAATCTGCGATTTGTCATCTTTATTCATTTATTTTAGCTTAAAATCCCTTACAAATTTCAACACATAACACTAACTCCATATTCTTGACTTGACCTGATCGATCAGGTCATGACTTGACCTGATCGACCAGAATAAAGTAGGGGGAGATAAGGGTCCTTAAGCACAAAATCAAAAAAATGTGTGTGTTGTTGTTGTAAATATTTCTCACTTATTTTATGTATATCTGTATAAAACTAACACTAATTTATTTGTGCATTAATTGACCTCAAATCGAATAACTTTCAAAACCAAAGTTGTAAATAAAAATGTGTCTTAATTAATAAAAATGATTGCACAATTAAATCATGTACATAATAAAAGTAGCCACACTTGGAAAAAGCCTTTAAGCACTAATTGAAAGATTAATTCCAGCTCCATATGATCTCAAATTGAACCAATATCACTTCCATTGAATTCTAAATTAACTTATCTTCAAAATGGCTGTGATTTCATAATTTTTGGAGTTACGGTTGAAAAGTCAGTTTTCTGGGGTGGTTTGTGCAATTTTTCCATGTATTTTGTGCATATTGTATTTGTAAATATTTTTAATAATTATTTAAAATAAAAATAAAAAATAATAAAATCCTTAAAAAAAGCTAATTTCCTCATTTACCCTTGTATATAATGTCATATATGTATATAGTATATGTATATAGTTGCTATTTTTAACTAACCATCATAAAAATAAAAAAATAACATTTTTTAATTCCAATAAATAAAGTGACGAAAATTCAAAAAAAAGTTAATTTTGTAAATAATTTTATCTCTCTTCTATTTTTTCTCATCTCTCACTTCATCTCTCTTATCTCCTCCACCAAAAAAAATTCAAGAATCCATTTCAATTTTTATCTCTCTTATCTTTTTATCCAAAAAAAATCAAAAATCAAATTCCATTACATCTTTTCTATTTATATGGCTCCTTCTCCCTCATTCCAACTTGATCCATCTTTAGAGAGAGAAGCTCGATCTCTGAGAAAAATTTCGTCGAGAAAGTTGCCTAGTCTCCAAGTCGTCTGGTGACAGCGAGTCGGCCTTGTCGAGGCGATCACGGTCATTTTCCGCTCCTAAGGTGAGATCCGTCATCATTTTTCTTCTTATTTCATCTAGTTGAATCGTATCTTCATTGTTGCAATTTTATTTTGTAGTCATTTTTTTAGATCATAGAATCAACATCACGATTTGATCCACCAACGACTCGAGTTTTCATCTCATCTTCTCGATCTCCCCGCCTTCGATTTCTATCTCCCACGATCTATCAACTCCGACCATGCACGGTGGTCGGAGAATCGAATTCAATCTTCCACTTTCATTGGATCCCCATTCATTTTTCCAATTTGTAAATAAATAAAAAATTGTTTCTTTTAGTTCTCTAACGTTTGTTTTATAGGATCATATAAAATAAAAAAATTAATTAAAAAATAAAAAAAAAGAGAATTTCTTTATCCCTTTATTTTCTTATTTTCGGATTTACAAAAAAATAAAAAAAAAGTTTTTTTATTATTCACTATTTATAGTACAAATAAAATTACAAAAAAAATTAAAAAATAAAAAAATTGCCTCAGGTAGCGGGGTCGCCACCCCCCGCCACCCACCAAGATGGTCGCGCGCCCCCGTTGACGCTCCAGGCGCCATCCACCTCCCGCCTTCGGCCGATCTTCACTGCCAGCACCTGCGCGCGACTTCCGCGTGTGCCCGCCTCCAAGCTCCGGAGCTGCCATCTCCTCCTCGACGTCCTCCGCTCCAGCGAGACCCCGCGCGCGAGGACGGCACAACCCTCCTCCGTAGCCCGTGCCCCACGCTAAACCGCACCACCGAGAGAAGCTCGCATCTAGAAGTCCTCCATCAGATCCCATGGCCGCACCGCGCATCACCAACGGCCGCGCGCTGCCGCCGACGCCTCCTCCAATCATCTGCCCGCGCGCGGATCTCTGCTCGTCCCTCTGCCGCGTGCAGCGCTCTCGGCCGTGCCATCCCGTGTCCCGCTGCTGACGCCGCCCGCCTCCGGCTGATCTTCACCACCAACACCTGTGCGCGACTTCCGCATGTGCCCGCCTTCAAGCCCCAGAGCCGCCATCTCCTCCTCGACGTCCTCCGCTCCAGCACGACCCCGTGCACGAGGACGACGCAACCCTCCGCCGTAGCCCGTACCCCACGCTAAACCGCACCACTGAGAGCAGCTTGCCTCTAGAAGTCCTCCATCAGATCTCAGGGCCGCACTGCGCATCACCGACGGCCGCGCGCTGCCGCCGACGCCTCCTCCAGTCATCTTCTTGCGCGCGGATCTCTGCTCGTCCCTCCGCCGCGTACCGCGTGCTCGGCCGCGCCACCCTGTGTCCCGCTCGCCGACGCCGCCCGCGCAACTCCACAGCAAGACTAAGGGCGGCGACCTTGTCTCTGGTTGCTTCCCCTTTGTGTGTGAAACAGAAGAAACAAAGAAGGACCCTTCTAGGGTTTGGATTTAATTAAAAAAAGGAGAACATTTGCATCTTCATCCCCAAGTTTTTCAGAAATTATGAATACGTCCCCACCTTCAGAAGAGCACATGCGAGTCATGTGACATCTGGGTAAATTGCATTCTTTTTCTCTCTATTTATTTTTGTTATTTATTTTATGCAAAACATTGAATCTTTGCATTTTAGTCCCTGAACTGCAGAACAATAAATTTGCTTGTTCTTTTGATTAAAATAAATATTTTTATTATTCCAAAAATTTTGAGAAAATTGTGCTATGCTCCTGATGTGGTTCTCTTCTTAGCATAAAATTTTCATTGCATTTTGATTTCATTTGATATTATTAAAAAAAATAAAAAACAGTGTCTTTTTATCTTCCTGAAATTAAAAATTCATAGAAATTCGAAAATAGCAGGCTATGAAATCTTAAAAATTGAAAAACATCAAAAATCTTATGAAATCTTAAAAATTTTACAAAAATCCAAAAATTGTGATTTCAGTTCCTGTTTGTATAAAATATTTTTAAGTTGCAAATTACTCCAGGCTATGCACATTTTCTTATTTTCTCACTGTTTGATTTTTAGAAAAATATAAAAACATCTGAAAATTTCACAAATGTTCTCAAAAATATTTCAAAACTTTTAAAATATAAAAATATTTTCTTTATATTTTTCTGAGCATTGTTGATTAATTGAAAAAAATGCTAGAAGAGTTGGTGTGTGTATTTTTGATATTGTGAATATTGCTTCGTGTTATTTTTGAAAATTAAAAAAAGCAAAATCAAAATCACTAAAAATTTAAAAATCAAAAAATAAAAATAATAAAAGATAAAAAATTCACAAAATCCCAGGATAGTTGTCCTTTGAGATTCTTGTTTTCTTTTAATTGATTTTCGATTAATTGAATAACCCTCGGAAATTGTAGCCTCCCTGAGTTCGTCCATGTCCGCTGTACAGGTTAATAAGGAGCAAAAAATAAAAAAATAATTGTTGTCATGGGATTTTGGGGAATAACGACACATTTATTTATCATTAATTTTCCAACCCTCGAGATTCTGTCCAACAAAACGGCGCCATTTTCTCATAATTTACCACATTATTCTATTGTTTATATCCACTGCATTCATATCATCATTTTCTTATTTTTGATAATTGTGTTTCTTACACAATCTCTTTTCTTTTTCTTGTGAGGGCCCGCGGAGCGAAGGAGGCGATCCTAGGAGAGCCGAAACACCCAAGCGACGTGGAGGCGGCTTGATTCTTCACCAAGCCACATGATAGCGTGAGAAGAGGAGAAGAAGAATTGAAAGAGATGAAAGAGAGAGAGAGAGATTTTTAGCATTTGAACTTTGTAAACGGACATTCATTTGTTGCGGGGTCTGTTTCGCCAAGTGCCGGTGCACTTGGGGGATCTCACCGGTTTTGTTTTCGTCGCCTTTATTTTTCTTTGTTTTCTGCGGATTTCGAGAGCCACATATTGTTTGCTTTAATTAATTTGCTTGAGCCAGGTAATTAATTAGGTCCAAATACCCTAAACAAGAATTTATGTGCCTATAGAGTAGAGCGTAATTTGGACTTAGTCAAATTAACTTGTTCTTGCCCGTTAATAGAAGTTATCATCTAGGACGGTTCGCTTGCATCATATAGGATAATTTATTTTTCTGTATTTAAATTCTGTGCGAATCACTTGCATGTAGAGTGCTGGCGACAAGGTACACATCTCTAAACCCTGCATGCATCATCATTTTTAATCGCGCATTGGCATTTCCGATCTCCTTCCTTGTTTTTACTCACATAAGTTAAAAAGGAAATTGGACACTCGGTAGACGATTCGTTGAATATACTTAAACCAAGTGATAACTGCCTAAAAATTTAGGACTGCTAAAGAAAACTCGACCCTAAAAATAAACACAAGGAAAAATCATTGTTTTGAGGAGAGTAACCCCCTCATTGTATTCGTTTTAACTTGCTCGCGTACACACTAAGGTTAGTACCCAAATCCCATAATTCAACCTAAGTGTTTGTGCACCTTTGTGATTATCACCTAACGCTAAAACAGACAAGATTAAGAGACCGAACCTTCACGGTCTTCACATTGCGTTGAGTTGGTGAATTGGGGGTTTGTATTGTGTTTGATTGCTTGTGTGCATACTAGATCCTGTTGTGCATTTGCGCCTTTCTCTCTATATCTTTTGACTTGACCCTCGTGCTCTCTCATCTTTTGTTTCGAAGATGGCCGACTGGAGTTATTTTAATCCGATCTTCGCAGATACCTCGTACTCTCCAGACGATCCACCCTCCCTTTTCCAGGAGGATCTTCCTCCTGATGTTTGTGCATATCCGCCTAACCCATTATTTCAGGAGTCGGAGGACTTTGATTCTCACCCACCCTCATTCAACCTGCCTGATCCTGGGATTTTGGAGTCACCTTTCATGGTTTCCACACTTAAGACATTGAATCAGATGATGGAGCATATGAATTCGAGGATTTCCAATCTATTTAACATGAATGAGAGCCAGAACGATGCTCCACTATTTGAGGATATTGATTCACTTGAGGATAATCATGAGAGCTTGAAATCACCCAAAATACAAAAAAATGAAAAATTTTCAAAAATCCAAAAAGAATTCGGGAGCCACGTTGTTGATTCATTTTGTGAGGAGAGGACCCAAATAGCCGATCAATTACCCACACAGCCATGTCCCAATCTTGGACCCGAGGATGCCACTGTACAGACTGCTCTTGGCAATCCTCGTGTATATGCTGATTCCGCCCTCCTCCCTTGTATGGATGAGGTCTAAAAATTCAAAAAATTGTTGACTAAACCCGAAGTGGTGGCCACCCTTCATGAGATCATTAAAACCCCACTTCAACAGGCCATGACAGATTTATCTACTCCTCAATGCAAGAAGAGAAAGCGAAGGAGAAGATCTGAGCGTCACATCTTAACCATGGCCACTGCCTACGCCATTTCTCACCGTTCGTATTTTAAGAAAGGGAACACGATAACACCTCTTGTAAGTTGCTCCATCTCTAATTATTCTTGTGATAACACTCTCCTTGACGGTGGTTCATCAATTTATATAATACCCTTCTCTATGGTATAGTCTCTTCATCTTGGGCCTCTCAAGATAACCAGGATGATAGTTCATTTTACTGATGGATCTATCAAGAGGCCGAAGGGTATTTTAGAAAATGTTGTCATTCTCATTCAGGGCATTAATTTCACTTCAGATTTTGTTGTAATGCCCATGGAGACCTCCACCCCTATGGAGCACCCTCCAATCATCCTGGGACGGCCTTTCCCCGCCTCTGCGGGAGCCGTTATTGATTATGGTTCAGGAGAGATTCGCTTCCGTTCTGATGTAGGGAGCGATGTGTTAATCACTACACCTACTACCGTCCAGAGACCCGCATCCCATGAGAGCCCGCCCGTGTTAGCCAAACCCAAGGACTTTGACCATGATGATACTACCAGAGATTTCTGCTATATGATGGATGATACTGAGACCCGAGAATTCCTCTTCAAGGAGGAGGACTCAGAAAGCATAGAACTTGGTATGTGGCGATGCATTGATGACATCCGCAGGATTTACACGATAGACACCCTAGATCGGAAGGCATACTCTGAGACTAGACAGGACGGACATGATTCGACTACTTTCACTGATGAGTTCGTTCCTATTCACCCTGATTCAGATGAGACCGATAAGGTCAAATTTGATTTGATTGCTTTTATAAAGGAATTTGGGCCTTTTGATAAAGATGATGATCCAGTAGAGGCTCGCCAGGCTGAATTTGATCCTACTTTTTCTGATAATGATTACACGCTATTTTACTTTGAGGTTTACAAGACTTCCTAGGCAGGACATGACCACACTATTTCTAATAACCGGTTTAGGCCTGCACAATCTAAAACCGTTGAGGATACATTCTTGGTCGATCCTACTAAGTTTATGTCTAATGATGATCCCAATATCGACCTACACCTTGTCAAATCCATACCTCAGCGATCCCACGAGAAGGTTTGTTTTCGACCTTCTTAACCTTTGTACATCCACTCCTCTTATATATCCTTTTGTGTCACTCTTTCTTCTCCCGTTTAATCATTCACCCCTTTTCCGTGTGTGTGTGTGTGTATGATACACTTAGGATGTGCTTTATCCTAAGTATGGGGGGGAGAAGGATTTGTGTTGTTCATATTTGTCCTATTTATCACCCTTGTTGTTGTTGCCTATACTTAGGGATACTCTACCCTAAGTATGGGGGGGTGATGCTGTTCATATCGTGTCTTTGTGAGTCTGTTCATTCTCTTCATCGGTTTTCCCTTTTGTACATTCTACTATACTTAGGATTACTTGATTCTAAGTATAGGGGAGATCACCAACTTCTCTTCTTTTTATCTTTTCTTTGAGTCGTTGTAGCATAGGAGTCTTTTCACCTTTCTATACTTAGCACGAGTTATGTCTTCCTTTGTCGCTCTCTGATCACTATGAGGACATAGTTCGAGCTAAGTATAGGGGGTGTCGTATATATTGTATATATACTTTAGACATAACTCGTACTTTTAAATGCGTTTATTTGGGGGTTTATGTCTATAATTTTGTAAAATCCACGTATGCAAAAAAACAAAAAAACAACAAAAAAACAACAAAAAAATAATAAAATAAAAAAAATAAAACAAAAAAACAAAAACAAAACAAACAACAACAACAAAAACAAAAAAAGAGAGTCTTGTATATACTTGTATATATTTTACTAACCCCTTTTCCTTAAAAAAACTACAAAATCAAAAGTTTATAAAAATTTACAAAAAAACCTTTCTTTCACATCTGCATTTTTCCTCCAAAAATCCATAAAAAGTACAAAATTAGAAATTTTCTTAAAAAAATATTATTTTGACATGTGCATCATTCCTCTTCTTCTTCAAAAAAAACTCTCTCATTGTTCATATGTTGCATTTGCATGTGCATTTTTCAGGATAGTATTGATATTTAAACTATGTTTGGAATAAAATTGAAGAATGGAGCTTAGTTGAACCTTAATCTACCTAATTCTCAGAGGAACTTCACCGAGAAATAGGATTTTAGAAGCTTCAGGTCTTTGACTTAATTCTTTGAGTTCCACATGACAATATGCAGTGTTTGACTCTTAGTGTCTAACCTGGTCTCTTCATTCTGGGTACAACTCTGGAATAGGGAATTAATTTGTACTCTTGCGCTATGCACTTAGCTCAACTCAGACGGGATGTTGGAAGACTGTGTGAGTTTCTTTTCTGGTAGCGTGGAAATCTAAAGACCGGAGTACGGGTTGAAATAAAGCTTCGGAAAAGGGATGGACGGCTGGGCACAATTTTTTCTAAGACCCCAAAACATGTACGGAAAAAAAGATTCTATATCCGTAGGGGAACAACAAGATCCAAGCAGAACCACCAAAAATCCAAATACAAAGAAGCTACTACCAAATAAATATCTGACCAAAAAGGTCCAAGCTTCAAGAAAACCTGCACATCTTGGTGGAGATTCGGCTACACTGGCCAGCTTCACAAGGAAAGGTGACTATATTGGCCACCCTCCAGTTCTTTTCTCATTCTTCTAACTTCTCCCCCAATTCGATTGTGAACACAGCACGACAGATCTTAGAAGGAAATACCTGACTCCCCGAGGATGAGTTATTGGAGAGGAGATTTGCATAGTAATCCGGCATTCTAGATGGGAAGAGCTAAAACCTTTCACACACATGAGTCGATTGTTCAATGTTCATAGGGTATACTTTGGGAAGAGGATTGATCAAAGATGACTTCTGAGCCGAAACTGTGACAATGATGTGTAGAACTTGAAGGGTGTTGGTTTTAAAATTCTAAGTCTCACAAAAGTTCCGACACACCAATAATCAAAAGGTTCGACAGAGCTCCAAACTATAATTTTATGAAGATAATTTTTACTCAATATGGTCCTACTTTCTTTATTTTTCCTTTCTTTTTCTTCTTCACTTATTCTTTAAAATAAGTGTTTGCTAAGGGACTAGCAAAGGTAAAGCATAGGGGGATGATGAATCTACGATTCGTCATCTTTATTCATTTATTTTAGCTTAAAATCCCTTACAAAACACCTGCATATAACACTAACTCCATATTCTTACTAACTTGCGTCTGTGTGTTAATATTGTATACTTTTTACTAATTTTAACCTAAAATAAATAAATAAATAAATAAAGGAAGAAAAAATAAAGAAAAGAAAAAAAGGAAGACTGTATACAGGCTGATCTGAACCCCAAGAGAAGGTCAAGACTTGACATGATCGACTAGGAATAAAGTAGGGGAGATAAGGATCCTTAAGCAGAAAATAAAAAAATGTGCGTGTGTTTGTTGTTGTAAATATTTCTCACTTATTTTTTGTATATCTGTATAAAACTAACACTAATTTATTTGTGCATTAATTAACCTCAAATCGAATAACTTTCAAAATAAAAGTTATAAATAAAAATGTGTCTTAATTAATAAAAAAGATTGCACAATTAAATCATGTACAGAATGAAAGTAGCCACACTTGGAAAAAGCCACTAAGCGTTAATGAAAAGATCAATTCCGGCTCCATACGATCTCAAATTGAACCAATATCACTTACATTTAATTCTAAATTGACCTATCTTCAAAATGGTTGTGATTTCATAATTTTTGGAGTTACGGTTGAAAAGTCGATTTTCTGGGGTGGTTTGTGCAATTTTATCATGTATTTTGTGCATATTATATTTGTAAATATTTTTACTAATTATTTAAAAAAAATACCAAAATAATAAAATCCTTAAAAAGCTATTTTTCTCATTTACCCTTGTATATAACGTCATATATGTATATAGTTTCTACTTTTAACTAACCATCATAAAAAATAAAAAAATAGTATTTTTAATTTCAATAAATAAAGTGACGAAAATTCAAAAAAATTAGTTACTTTTGTAAATAATTTTATCTCTCTTCTATTTTATCTCATCTCTCATTTCATCTCTCTTATCTCCTCCATCAAAAAAATTCAAAAATCCATTTCAATTTTTATCTCTCTTATCTTTTTATCCAAAATATTCAAAAATCAAATTCCATTCCATCTTTTCTATTTATATGGCTCCTTCTCCCTCATTCCAACTTGATCAATCTTTAGAGAGAGGAGCCCGATCTCTGAGAAAAAATTCGTCGAGAAAGTTGCCTAGTCTCCAAGCCGTCCGGTGACAGCGAGTCGACCATGTCGAGGCGATCACGGTCCTTTTCCGCTCCTAAGGTGAGATCCGTCATCATTTTCTTCTTATTTCATCTAGTTTAATCGTATCTTCACTGTTGCAATTTTATTTTGTAGTCATTTTTTATATCATAGAATCAACATCACAATTTGATCCACTAACGATTCGAGTTTTCATCTCATCTTCTCGATCTCTCCGCCTTCGATTTCTATCTCCCATGATCTATCAACTCTGACCACGCATGGTGGTCGGAGAATCAGATTCAATCTTCCACTTTCACAGGATCCCCATTCATTTTTCCAATTTGTAAATAAATAAAAAAAATTTGTTTCTTTTTGTTCTCTAACTTTTGTTTTGCAGGATCATATAAAAATAAAAAAATTAATTAAAAAAATAATTAAAAAAAGAGAATTTCTTTATACCTTTCTTTTCTTATTTTTCGGATTCACAAAAAAATAAAAAAAGTTTTTTTATTACTATTCACTGTTTAAAGTACAAATAAAATTATAAAAAAATAAAAAAAATCGCCTTAGGCAGCGGGGTCGCCATCCCCTGCCGCCCACCAAGACGGTCGCGCGCCCCCGTTGACGCTCTAGGCGCCATCCACCTCCCGCCTCCGGCCGATCTTCACCACCAGCACCCGCGCGCGACTTCCGCGTGTGCCCGCCTCCAAGCCCCGGAGCTGCCATCTCCTCCTCGACGTCTTCTGCTCTAGCACGACCCCGCGCGCGAGGACGGCGCAACCCTCTGCCGTAGCTCGCGCCCCGCGCTAAACCGTACCACCGAGAGCAGCTCGCTTCCAGAAGTCCTCCATCAGATCCCAGGGCCGCACCGTGCATCACCGACGGCCGCGCACTGCCGCTAACGCCTCCTCCAGCCATCTGACGCGCACGGATCTCTGCTTGCCCCTCCACCGCGTGTAGCGCGCTCGTCCACGCCAACCCGTGTCCCACTCGCCGACTCCACCCGCGTACCTCCACAACAAGACGAAGGGCGACAACATTGCCTCTGGTTGCTTCCCCTTTATGCGTGAAACAGAAGAAATGAAGAAGGACCCTTCTAGGGTTTGGATTTAATTAAAAAAAAGGGAACATTTGCATCTTCATCATTAAGATTTTCAGAAATTACGAATACGTCCCCACCTTCTGAAGAGCACATGCGAGTCATGTGACATCTGAGTAAATTGCATTCTTTTTCTCTCTGTTTATTTTTGTTATTTATTTTATGCAAAACATTGATTCTTTGCATTTTAGTCCATGAACTGCAGAACAATAAATTTGCTTGTTCTTTTGATTAAAATAAATGTTTTTATTAGTCCAAAAATTTTGAGAAAATTGTGCTATGCTCCTGTCTTCCTGAAATTCAAAAATTCATAAAAATTCGAAAATAGCTCTAAAAATTCTAAAAAAATAGAGTAGGTCTCTTTCATTATCTTTTAATTTCTGATCAATTTTCACGCATTAATTATTTATAAAATCCAAAAAAATTTAAAAACATCAAAAATCTTATGAAAATCTTTAAAAAATCTACAAAAATCCAGAAATTGTGATTTCAGTTCCTGTTTGTAGATATTTGCCTATAGTTTGTCATAAAAATAATTGTCAGGGGGCACTTAAAATATTTTTAAGTTGCAAATTACTCCAGGTTGTGCACATTTTCTTATTTTCTCACTTTTTTGATTTTTAGAAAAATACAAAAAATCAGAAAATTCCACAAAACTCTCAAAAATATTTCAAAACTTTTAGAATACAAATTTTTTTTTATATTTTTTTGAGCATTGTTGAGTTGAAAAAATTACAAAAAGAGTTGGTGTGTGTATTTTTGATCTTGTGAATATTGCTTCGTGTTATTTTTAAAAATAAAAAATGCAAAGTCAAAATCACTAAAAATTTAAAAATCAGAAAATAAAAAAATAATAAAAGATAAAAAATTTACAAAAACCAAGGATAGTTGTCCTTTGAGATTCCTATTTTTTTAATTGATTTTCGATTAATTGAATAACCCTCGGGAATTGTAGCGTCCCTGAGTTCGACCCTGTCCGTTATAAAGGTTAATAAGTAAAAAAATAAAAGAAAAATATTTTTTTGTTGTCACGAGATTTTAGGGAATAACGACACATTTATTTATCATTAATTTTCCAACCCTCGAGATTCTGTCCAACAAAACGGCACCATTTTCTCATAATTTACCACATTATTCCATTGTTTATATCCACTGCATTCATATCATCATTTTCTTATATTTGATAATTGTGTTTCTTACACATTCTCTTTTCTTTTTCTTGTGAGGGCCCGCGGTGCGAAGGAGGCGATCCTAGGAGAGCCGAAGCACCCAAGCGACGTGGAGGGAGCTAGATTCTTCACCAAGCCGTAGGATAGAGTGAGAAAAGGAGAAGAATAATTGAAAGAGATGAAAGAGAGAGAGAGAGAGAGATATTTTAGCATTTGAACTTTGTAAACGGACATTCCTTTGTTGCGGGGTTTGTTTTGCCAAGTGCCGGTGCACTTGGGGGACCTCATCGGTTTTGTTTTCATCGCCTTTATTTTTCTTTGTTTTACACGGATTTCGAGAGCCACCTATTGATTGCTTTAATTAATTTTCTTGAGCCAGGTAATTAATTAGGTCCTAACACACTAAACAAGAATTTCTGTGCCTATAGAGTAGAGCGTAATTTGGACTTAGTCAAATTAACTTGTTCTTTCCCATTAATAGAAGTTATCATCTAGGACAGTTCGCTTGCATCATATAAGATAGTTTATTTTTCTGTATTTAAATTCTGCACGGATCACTTGCATGTAGAGTGCTGGCGACAAGGTAGGCATCTCTAACCCCTGCATGCATCATCGTTTTTAATCACGCATTGGCATTTCCGATCTCCTTCCTTGTTTTCACTCAAATAAGTTAAAAAGGAAATTGGACACTTGATGAATCCCCATTCATCACTCTTTATTCCTTTATTTTAGCTAGAAACCTCAGCAAAATGCCATGTAAATACCTGTAAATACAATAAATTATCAAAATGCATGCATCATGTAATTATGCATAATTAGCATGTTTTTGTATAAAAATAAAGGAATAAAGAAACACAAGAAAAAGAGGAAAATATTTAGAATAAATATTGAGTGACAAAATCCCAAGGGAGGGCTCAGCATGGGCCTGACCGCAAAAGAATCCAAGTAGAGAGAGATAAGGTCAGTCATGCTTGCACATATATAAATAATTTTATTTTCCTCAAAATAAAAATAAAAAAGGTGTTTCACATATTTTGTATATATTTATAAAAATTAAATAAAAATCAGAAAAATAAAAATAAAAAGAAAAATAAAAATCACTTCCCACCTTGTATATATACCATGTACATATGTATATAGACCTATTTATTTAACTAATGCAAATAAATCATAAAAATAAAATAAAAATACTTTTTTTTCCAATTTTTATGTTGTAAATAAATAAAATATAAAATTGGAATAACTGTACAAAAATAAACAACTAAAAATAAAAACAAAAACTACATATGTGTATATACCAATATATAATAATAATATAATGTAAATACGTTATTTATTTTTCAAAAAAATAAATAAAAATCACTAAAAAATACTTTGAAAATAAATAAACATTTTTCATTTTGAAAATAAATAAACCATTTTCTAATTTTAAATGATTTTACAAAGAATTAAAAAATGGAATAATTTGATTGGTCCGCGGGGGAGAGTTGACCCCTGCGGACCCCCTTCCAGGCGGATCGTGCTTTCAACCCGATTTCTCAGAATTTTTCCAATTCGATCCGACCTCTATGTTTCCAAACCCCGGGCCCCGACTACAGCTTCCATATCCATGATTCACGCCCCAGCATATTTTTAGGGATCTGTGCATTGATCTGTGTTCCCCACTCCCACCTTCTCGGACATGCACCATTATAAAGCCTCAACTCCACCGCACTTTTATCTCATCTTTGGCCTTTGTCTTCCTATCCCAGGAGGTCCATTTCTCTCCCTAGAGTGACAACTATCGGAGGAGAGTATCGCAGCGAGGAGTGGAGAGTTGTAGCCACTGATCCGGCGACCTGTGCCGCCGTGCTCCGCCACCGAGCGAGCCGAGCCTCTGGCCTTGACGAGCCATCGAGGCAAAGATCCCAGGAGCTTCCTAAGCCCCAGCACAATCGACCTCAACCATCAGGTACCCCTGATACTTCCTACGTTAGGATAATTTCAGATTCATCCAATTTGCGCCGCCGGCCTTCGCCGGTCGATTCACTCCGATCCGTCCACCCATTTGATTGACCGACCCTCGATTCACCTTCACGAGACTCCCCTACACCTTCTACGCAACTCTGATCACCTTGGTTCACCCCGGAACCAAGGCTCGGGTCTCCTCTGTCGTCGCTTCGCCATAGACCTCCGCTCTGCCTCATTCCGACCCCCCTGTCACCCGCTAACGGATCGATGCAATTTACCCTCGACCCAGAAAGCTTCCTGTGCAGGATTGAAGCCAAAAGGGCCTCATCTGGAGGTCCTACAGTCGAGGAGCAGGAGCTTCAGGTGGTCCTCCTCGCCGGGCCACTCCGATGGTTTCTGGCCTCATCGGAGCCACCCACCAGCTGCGGACCAACCTAGGCGTTCTCTTCCCCATCTCAGCAGCCTCATCGGAGCCCTCCACCGTGCGGATTGGGCTGGCGAACTTTGTCAGCGGCCTGTTCTTGGAGGAGCTCCAGTTGCCGTTCGATTGCGCCTCCTCCGCCAGATCAGATCATAGCCATTCATCTACAGAGCATCCCCAGCCGTTGATCGATCTGAGGATCAGATCAGGAGCGTCGATCCAGCGAAGAGGCGTGTACGCATCTCCACCGTCAGATCTCCACGTGGCGCATCTCCAGCCGTCGATCATTAATAAAGGGGTAATTTCACTTAGGCCCCTTCTCTTTCTGCATTTATAGAATAGTCCTGCAAATATTTTAGTGCATTGTTTTTATTTTGGATAATTTGCATCCGGGACCTTATGTTTATTTTATTTGCATTTTAGTCCCTGCCTTTGTGAGACACGTGCTTCGACACGTGATATGTTGGACATTTTGCATGTATGGGTTTGGGGTTTGTTTATGTTATGGAATGAAGTTTAGTTTCTGAAATTTGCATTTATACCCCTGTGCGTGATTTAATTTGGATATGTGCTGATTATTTGCGGATTTTACACTTTCAACACTAAGGTTTTCGCACGTGTTCCATTTAAGCCCTTCGAACTAGGTTTTCTTGCAAATATGTCCCTATATGATGTAACTCTTTTATTTGTTGGATAAAATAGCAAATAAACTCCAAATCAAGTGAAATTTGGATACATGGCTCCTTCCACTGTGTAAAAATTGCACTAATTTTTGGGACATTTTTATTGCTTTTTATTATTTTTAAAAATTCAAAACACGTATTTTTTCTACTATTTAACAAACAAAAGAAAGAAAAATATAAAAACTTTTCTAAAAATTCTAAAAAATAAGGGATTGTTATTTTAATGGTTTGCTAGCTTCTATCCAATTTTGTGCAATTTGGGTTTATAAAACCCATGAAAATTGAAAAACCCTAAAAATCTTATAAAAAATCATTAAAAATTTTATAAAATTCAAAAAATGCAAATTCTTTTTCTGTAGTTTAGTTTTTGTATATATTTATCATAAAAATTGTCTTCAGATTTTTATAGACCAATTACATATTTTTAATTGGTCTTTCAAGTCTGGCTGCACAGTAACCCATTGTTTTTCTCTTTTCCCATTTTTAGAAAATCAAAGAGAAATTATAAAATCCCCATAAAATAACCAAAAACACTTAAAAACATAAAAAACACAAAAATAATTTTACTTTAATTTTTTGAGCATTTTTTAGTGTTGAAATAAATTGTTGTAGTTGCTTTTTCTTACATTTTCTTACATAATTAAAAACACAAAAAAATTTAAAAACTTTTAAAATCCACCAAAAACATTTTCTTCATTTTATTGTCGTCTTGACTACTTCGTAGGCCGTCTCGGCCATCCTGTGCTCCTTGAGTTCGACCCTGGTAGCTATACCATGTAAAATAAAATAGCGAGACCGCTATTTGTTTGACTTGTGTGATTTTTATATTTGGTGGTCTTGATTTTTTCTTGTTGACCGATTCTCTCGATCCGGCTCACAATGACCCTTGAGTTTATTTCTACCTCACCCGGATCTTGGTTTCACATATTTTTCGGTCATCAGAATGGCACCGTTACATGGGAGCACGGCTTAGTAGTCATTTTTGCTTTTTGCGATTTTTCGCATCTTTTTGTGCATAGTTGTATAGATAGTTTTTATTTGATATTATTTTCATATATTTTCAATAATCTGGACTGACACACTTCTGTTTCTGTTTCTTGCAAGGGCTCGAGGACCGAGGTGGCTTTTTCAGAAGCTGAAGCAACCGCGGGATTCGGAGGTAGCTTCCTTCTGTACGAAGCCGCAGGAGAGCGCGAGGAGGAGAACCGAAGTGCGGGAGCCGCGGAAGAGCCACAGGAATTAGCCGTAGTTTAGTTTAGTTTACATTAATTTTTCAGCAGATATTTTATTGTAATAATACAGGGATATAGATTTGGATACTTGGGTGATATCGGGGTCTGTTTTGTCGAGCACCGGTGTACTCGGGGGACCTCACCGCGGTTTTCGCCAGTTTTGATTTCTGACCGTTTATTTACTGCTTATTTGATTTATGTTGTTTTAACCGTAGCTTAGGATTTTATATGATTGTGACGTAATTAATTAAGGCCAAATCCCTAATTATCTGCATGTACCTATAGATCGATAATTGAACTTAATTAATTAAATGACAAAGAAAAAGTTGGATTACTTAGGCTCTAGTCCACGTGCCTTGAGGAGTCACATACAGCGTGTGCAGGATCCGTTGTGGCGAACGCTGAGTGGCTCCCAAGATAGGACTCTGGACTTAGGCTTGAGTACCCGACTACCGTACTTACGTGTAGAAATTGCTTCATTTAGGGCCAGATTCTCATGCATCATATAGGTAGTTTATATTATATCTTTATTTTATGTGTGGAACACTCTGCATGTAGACTGCTGGAGTCAGGTACACATTTCTTACTCTGCATGCATCATTGATTTTCGCACATCGACTTTTTCGTCTTCTCCCCCTGTTTTTAGACTTAAAATAATCCGGAGAATCGAAAAATTCGTTAGGCATTGATTGCTCTGAAAAATACCTAAAAAAGAAAAACTATAAAATTCGGACTGCTAAACACACTCGACCGTAAAAGACACCTCACCTAAAAATTTGTCTTGGGGAGAGCAACCCCCTCATTGTCTGGTTTGGATGCACGAGAGAGTGACCTAGACACTAGGCTAGAGCCACATCCGAGCCCCGATCAGACTACCGGCCTTTTATACGGGACAGTTTGGTAGGCGGATTGGATTCCTATCAGGTCACGTAACCGCTCTGATATCCTAATATGATCACCAAAATAAAATTGACAAGATAATTAACCGAGCTCTTATGGTTTTCAGCTCAGCGTGGAGTAGGTGAACCCAGGGTTTGTTTTCTCATCTTGTGTGTTTCCAGATCTCATCCGCCAGACTCTCCAGATCAAGATGATGGGCAGGAGGTCTCTTAGGCAGCCTCTGGCTGCACCGCTTTTTAGCACTCCAGCCCGTTCATCTAGGTTGGTTCGTGAGATCCGAGACCCGCTCTCCGAACCTGAGTTCGATTCCGCCTTGTTCCCCCTTGACCACCCTTCTTCTATTCCTGAGTTACCAGTGCTAGATGCGAGACAACAGACAGATGATATTTCGACACCTGAGTTTGGGTACGTGATTAAGGAACTTTCATGGTGGAGATGAGGAGAGAGATGGAGAGGCTCCGAGAGTAGAGAGAGCAGTTGCGAGCTGAGGGACGGAGAGGACCAGATCAGCCAGAGAGACCAGAGCAGCCGGTAGCAGAGCCGAGATCGATGCGGGAGTTACATAACCCCGGATCGACACTAACACATCGGTGGGTGGTTCTTCCGACTATCGTGGGGGACTTCAAGTTACCCCCGAACACACTTTAGATACTCCCCCGCTTCCATGGGCTCGCCACTGAGGAGCCCCATCTACATCTCCAGGAGTTCGAGATAATCTGCAGTACAGTCCACGATTGTCAGGTGGACGAGGACACCATCAGGATGATTGCATTTCCCTTCTCCCTCACCGATAGAGCAGCCAACTGGCTGAAGCACTTAGGGAGATCTGTGTACACCTGGGAGCAGCTCCGCACCGAGTACTTGAACAAGTACTATCCACTCGGGCGGACCAATGCAGCGAGGGCCCTGATCAGCAACTTCTCCATGCTCCCCAACGAGCAATTCCATGAGGCATGGGAGAGGTTCCGTGAGCTTACCAACAGATGCCCGCACCATGACATCACGAAGCCAAACCTAGTTCAGAGCTTCTTCTACGGGTTGACACCAGAGCTGCAGGGCCTGGTGAATGCTTCTTGTGGCGGTATCTACTTCACCAAGGATGAGGATCAGGTCTGGGCGAGGATAGCACAGGTCGATGCCGATCCTTCCACTTTGTCTGCGGCAGCCGCATAGGCTGAGTCCACAGCCACAAACATGGGCATCATCAGCGAGAAGCTGGACCGAATTGAGCTGATAGAGAAGAAGTAGTGCCAGGGCATCACGCAGATGGATCAGATGGCACAGATGCTGAGTGATCTGAAGACACAGGTCATGTGTCTCCAGGAGGCATAGACGGCGTCTAAGCCCGGTCTTCAGTCACGAGGAGATCCGAGCAGCAGTGGCAGCTCGTCTCAACGCTTCAGTCAGCCTAGACAGGTTCACCTTGTACAAGCGGAGCCGTACCAGCAGCCACAATCGTACTACCGGCCACCACCATCTCCAGACACTCAGATGGTGGTGTACCAGCCGGATAAGCCCTTGGCAGTACTCCCGCCACCCCCTTACTAGCCGGTGCCATTGATGGATGTCAACGGGATTTGGTACGACTGACCCCAACCCGGTAACCGATGAGACCATCCCGAATTCCGTTGGTCAGCTGGAGGTGACAATTCCCAGCAACAGCCTCCAGTTCAGGGTGGCCAGTACGACCACCAGCAAGAGCACCAGCAGCCCCAGCCCCCAGTACACCACCAGCAACAGCAGTCATCCCAGTATGGCCCTCGTCCCTATCAGCAGGGACAACCGTGGAGGCGCGATCATCCTCCACAACAGCAGTATCATCCACCGCAGTACCCCTCTCACCCGTACCAGCAGCAGCAGCCTCACTACCAGCGAGGCCACCCGTCAGGTTCTCATGGGCCAGCCTATGAGAACCCCGCCTTAGACGACCTAGCCCGCCTCATGACAGAGCAGCAGGCTACCTTTAGACGGGAGATGGATGAGTTCTGCCAGAAGATGCGGGAGATCGTGAGAGGGAAGGCCGCCATCCCTGCCCAGATATAGCCGAATCCAAACAATCTGAAGAGGAAGTCTGAGTAGGTAGAGTTCACAGAGATTACCACTCCTAGTGATTCATTTGGTGATTTCTCTGTATACAAGTTTGATGCTGATTTTGTTACACTTAGGAACGGTAGGATGCCAGCACGCGGCGCCTCGTTTGAGCGACGATCCCATGCCACTTTAGGAGTGCCAGGCGAGGAGGAGCACGTTGCTGAGGCTGCAAAAGATGATGATGGTGGTACTAATGCCACCATGGATGTTGATCCAGCCGATGGTACTGAGGCCGTCGCTTCACCAGTTGGAAGAGGTGGTACTGACGCCACCACTGTTGCTGAGCCAGAGCGCGGTACTGATGTCGTGAGTCCATATACCGAGGGTGGTACTGAGGCCACCATTTCTACTTCTGCTAGTCCTATTATCTTTCCATCTGTACATATATCTCAAGACGTTTCTGGAAATAAAGGAAAGGGATTGTTATTTTCGGATCCACATGTGTTGCTTGATGATGTTTGTGTGGATTCTGCTGTTCATGAGCATGCCAGGCCCTCACCTAGTCCTTCATATGAGAAGGATCATGTGATCCCCTTTCCACGAGCACTTCATATGGCAAAGGGGAAGAAAATAGAAAATCAGAAAAAGAATCACCAGATAGAGTTCAGCCAGCAGATGATAGATAGATTCCATGTACAACTGACTCTTCAGCAAGACTTGGAGCACATCCGTCTACTCCAAAGATCACTCAGAGACAGGACCATAGTCAGGAGGAGGAGGAGGAACCATCAGTCTGAGATCCATGTGCTTACTCATGCCACATGTTTCGCGATTCAGAACCGTCTGCCAAGCAAGAGGCCAGATGCAGGAGCCCCGTATGTCAGATGCCACATCCATGAGCAGAGGTTTGACTGCACTCTATTAGAAAGTGGTTCTTCGATCAACCTACTTCCGACAACCCTTCTCTCGACCGCTTCGAGTTGGGCACTCTCCGACAGAGCAGGACGGTTCTTCAGTTTGCTGATCGATCTGTCAAGAGGCTGAAGGGGTTGCTAAAGGACGTTGTCGTCACGATTCAGGGCATGAAATTCCCCGTGGACTTCGTTGTGTTGGACATGGAGATCCATGAGTCTGTGACCGATACCCCGATCATTCTAGGAGGCTCGTTCTTAGCCACAGCCAAGGCAGTATCCGACCATGATAGCGTGAAGGTGTACTTCCGTGTCGAGGGCGAGAGTATACAAATAGAGACGTTCGAGGAGACTAGAGCCAAAGATTCAGCTTGCTCAAAGCCGACTTTCGATTCAGAGCAGATGACAGAGACAGGGCGAGACATCCACCAAGACTGCGATTTTGTGATTACAGATGACGACGCAATTTGGACAGATCTAGTCGCACATGCCATCCTCTCACCCTCAAAGTTCGCTTATGCAGAGATGCCAGCAGAGGAGAGCTTGGAGAGCGTATTCCTGGTCCAGGATACATTTCAGGCAGCAGATTCGGTTCCCGACCGCGAGACAGATTTTTGTGAGTATGATACAAATCCCTCAAAGTCAGATAGTGATTGGGCAGAGTTTGATAATTTGACACCATGTTTGACTTCTACTAAGCCTAAAGCCAGGGAGGTGGTTGATTCCGTGCAGTGCAGAGACAGTCTAGCAGTGTAGCCTTCTCCAGATTCAGATTGTGAGCGAGAGTTTTCATTCTCCCATGCAGATTTGGCAGCGTTCACTCAGACCTTTTAGAGGCCAGATTTGTCAGCACATACTTGTCCAGAGCTGAAGCCGCTACCAACGTCGTTGAAGTATAGGTTCCTTGCAGGTGAGCATGAGATGTACCCAGTCATTATCTCAGCCGATTTGACTGGAGAGAAGGAATCCCGTCTGATGGGGGTTCTTGAAAAGAACCGCAAGGCGATAGGATGGAGTGTAGCCGATATCCAGAGGATAAGTCCGGCTCTGTGCTCCCACCATATCTATCTCGAGGAGGCAAAGCCGTCGCATGAGTTCCAACGACGGCTGAACCCGAATCTTCGAGAGGTTGTCATGAAGGAAATCTCGAAATGGTGGAGCGCCGATTTTATCTACCCCATCTACGACTCCAAGTGGGTTAGTCCATTACATGTGGTGCCTAAGAAGACGGGCATCACCATAGTTGTTAGTGAGTCTGGAGAGGAGAGCGCTACCCGGGTACCCACTTCTTGGCGGGTCTGTGTGGACTACAGACGATTGAACCAGGCCACCAAGAAGGATCATTTCCCCCTGCCCTTTATTGATCAGATCATTGAGAGGCTGGCAGGGAAGAGCCATTATTGTTTCTTGGACGGGTACTCCGGATATAATCAGGTGGCCATTGCGTCAGAGGACCAGGACAAGACTACCTTCACCTATCCCTTCGGCACATATGCTTTCAGACGCATGCCATTTGGATTGTGCAACGCTCCGGTGACATTCCAGAGATGCATGTTGTCCATCTTTTCAAACATGGTGGGGGAGTGCTTGGAGGTCTTCATGGATGATTTCTCGGTCTACGGTGACAGATTCGATTCTTGTCTTGACTGCCTAGACCGAGTCCTTCAGCGATGCATTGAGGTTCACCTTGTGTTGTCTTGGGAGAAGAGTCACTTCATGGTGACTCAGGGGACGGTGCTTGGTCTTATCATCTCCAGCAGGGGCATGGAGGTCGATCCCGCTAAGGTGTATGTCATTAGAAAACTCAATCCACCATCCAACTTGCGGCAGGTACGGTCTTTTCTGGGGAACATCGGTTTCTACAGGCGTTTCATTCATGATTTTAGTAGGATTGTTCGACCGTTGACTGATATGCTGATGAAAGGCACCGCGTTCCTTGTAGATGATAAGTGTCTATCATCATTTGAGATTCTCAAGAGTTGTATTGTAGAGGCTCCTGTTCTCCAGCCACCCGATTGGTCTCTCCCATTCGAGATCATGACAGACACCTCCGATTTTGTCGTGGAGGTCATGTTGGGACAGAGGAGGGATGGAGTCCCATTTGCTATTCACTACGCTAGACGTACATTGGATGCCGCACAGCGGAACTATACAGTCACTGAGAAGGAGATGCTAGCCGTAGTTTTCGCCCTAGATAAGTTCAGATCTTACATCATTGGATCTAGAGTGACCATCTACACTGATCGTACCACCATCAGGTACCTCATGGCAAAGAAAGATGCCAAAGCCAGATTGACCATATGGATCCTTCTACTCCAGGAGTTTGATATAGAGATTAAGGATAAGCATGGAGTCAAGAATGTGGTGGTAGATCATCTCTCCTGATTGGAGTATCTTGAGGATTCTGAGCAGATTGAGCCTATTTGTGAGACCTTCCCAGATGAGGCGGTCCTTGCTATCGTCTCTCTCCCATGGTATGCCGATATTGTGAACTATCTTGTCGCCAAGAAAGTTCCACAAGATTGGCCAAGGCAGAAACTTGAGACCTTCCTCGCGAAGGCCAAGTTTTACCATTGGGAGGATCCCATCCTTTACCACGAGGGAGGGGATAGTATCTGACGTCAGTGTATTCCGCAGGAGAAGCACCACAACGTCCTTACTTACTGCCACAAGCTTAAGGCAGGGGGACATCACTCTGGGAGGAGAACGGCACAGAAAGTGCTCCAATCCGGCCTATGGTGGCCTACTCTCTTCAAGGACTATGATGAGTTCGTGAAGAGATGTACTGACTGTCAGAGGATGGGCACTTGTGGACAACGTGATATGATGTCGATGCAGCCCATACACTTCTGTGAGGTTTTTGATGCATGGGGCATCGATTTCATGGGTCCATTCCCTAAGAGTAAGGGATTCGAGTACATTCTGTTGGCCATGGATTATGTGAGTCGTTGGGTTGAGGCCATCCCCGCCCTAACTGTAGATGCTAGGACTATTTGCAGATTTTTGAGGAAGAATATCATTTCACAGTTTGGGATACCTCGAGTGTTGATATCTAACAGGGGTCTCATTTCGTCAACGACAAGGTAAAGTACCTTGCTAGCGAGTTCAGCATAAACCATCGAGTTGCCACTCCATACCACCCTCAGACGATTGGTCTTGCTGAAGTATCGAACAGGGAGATCAAGACTATATTGCAGAAAGTCGTCCGCCCTGACCGAAAGGATTGGTCACATCTTTTAGACTTGGTCTTGTGGGCATATATGACGTCTTTCAAGACTCCTTTGGGTACATCTCCCTTTCGCCTCGTTTATGGCAAGCCCTGCCATTTACCTGTTGAGTTGAGACATAGGTCACTTTGGGATGTTACTAATATACTTTTAGATCCAGAGAGTGTAGGAGATCAGAGAAGGGCAGAGTTAGCAGCCTTGGAGGAGCTTCGTGATAGAGCCTTTTCAAACAGCCTACATTATAAGGAGAGAATAAAGGAGTGGCATGATTCTCATATCAGCCACAAGCAGTTTGAGCCAGGATAGAGAGTATGGTTGTTTGATGCTAGGCTTCGATTATTTCCAGGGAAGCTACAGAGCAAATGGAAGGGACCCTATTTGGTTAGAAAGGTACATGACAATGGGAGTATAGATATATCTGAGTTGTCTTCTGATGTTACCTTTCGTGTGAACGCCCAGCGGCTCAAGCCATATCTAGATCATGATCCGTGGGTCGTTGATGTTGCCCCGATTCACTTTGCGTGAGATGTGGTCTCTTGACTCACATCTATTGCATCTCACGCCTGATTATCCCTATTCTTCTGACTTATATAGATCCAGTTGTCCATATCACTTTATTCTTTAGTCCCACACCCCTTTTCTCATCTTATGATTATGCTATACTTAGGGTGTACTTTACCCTAAGTATAGGGGGTGTAGGACTCTCGGGTATTCTATTGATTCTTTCTACCTCTGTTTTGCTGCCTATACTTAGGGATATTTCACCCTAAGTATAGGGGGTAGACCCTGTACATCCTTCCACTCGGATTTCCCTTCATGTACAACTTGCTATACTTAGGATTACTTGATCCTAACTATAGGGGGAAACACCGAGTCTTCCTTGTTCTATTCTTTGATTTGTCTTTGTATATACCATTCCTCTTCACTTCCCTATACTAAGCACGAGTTATGTCTTCTTCATCTCTCTTGATCACTCTGAGGACATCGTTCCAGCTATGTATAGGGGCTGTCGTATATATTTCATATATACTTTACCCATAACTCGTACTTTGTGAGTGTGTTAATAAATAAAAATGGCTAAAAGTCCATAAAAATTTAAAAATTCCCTTGTACATAAAATTCCTCTTGCACATACCTATTTATTTATAAAAATTTATTTTTGTACAAATGATTGTAAAATCTTTTTGTGTAAATAGTGTGTAAATATTTTCATATCAAAATTTATGTATATAGTACAAAATTTTTGTAAAATGTTTGGAAAATAAAAAGTTTGCAAAAATCTTGTGTAAATTTTTGTAAATATTTTGCAAAACTTCGCATTCATGCATACATCCATGTTTTCAAACATTTTACAAAAATTTTGCACATGTGTCAATATTTATATAATTGCATCTTTGTAAATACTTGTATAGTTTTTCCAAATCATAGTTAACATTTAAACTGGCATGGAATTAAATTGGAAAATGGAGCTTGGTTAAGACCTTAATCCACCTAATTATAAGAGGAACCTTATAGGGCTTAGGATTGAGACTTTTCAGGTCCATTGGGACTTAATTCTTTGAGTCCACTAGGCTATGAGCATATGTCATATTGATAAGCCTAAGTAGAGCACTTAACAACACACGCATGACTCTCAGAGACAATGGCTTTACTTGCACCAGCACTTTACACATAGCTCTCCACGGATGAGGTGGTGAGGAGGCAGTTTCCTTTGGCTTGGGGTAGCATATGAGGGTAGTACTTCTAGGTGGAACCTCTCTTCTTCTTATAGTGAAGGAAGTGCATTTCAACTTGGTCTGGTGGTTATGAAGTCTAAAGACAGGAGTTCTGGGTCGCAATAAAGCTTCAAAAGAGGGATAGTCTACTGGCTCAAGAGGAAAAACTCCTTATGTATATATGTTGCACCATGTAGATATGTTGTACAGATGCACATGAAAAAAAGTGCAAAAAGAAAAGAACTCCAAAAAAGTGGTGGGTCGGATTGAAAATTTAATAATCCCACCGGAGTGTATATAGTCAAATAAAGCAAAGCTTATGTTATACATGACCATCTCATGAAGCTTGCAGCGGGAGACTCAGCTACACTGGTTAGAGCTCCCAAGGATATATGGCTACACTGGTCATGGTCCATTCTCTTCTTCCCCCTCTTCTTGAGCCGGTTGCAATTGAACTTAGAAGGGAATACCCCACTTCTCGAGGAAAGAGTTGCTGGACCGAGGCATTAGAGTTACCGGGTTGAGGGAGGTTGTTTCTTTATTACTTCTGAGGTGGGGAGCTACATATCACTTACACAGTACAAGGAAAGATTCATGGTCATTAGAGTTTGTGTATGTAGACTTGTTCTGATCTGGTTTATTGAGGAGTCTTGACCATAGATTGGTGGAACTTAGAGGCTGTTAAGTTTTAAGCTTAAGTCCAAATAAGGTTCCGACAAATTAATAATCCAAAGGTCTGACCGAGCTCCATATTTCAATTTAATGAAGGAAAGTTTAATAATCAACCTTGATTTCCTCTCTTTTACTTTTTCTTTCTCTTTTGCACTTCTTTTTCAAATAAGTGTTTGCTAAGGGACTAGCAAAAGTAAAGTATAGGGGGTGATGAATCCCCATTCATCACTCTTTATTCCTTTATTTTAGGTAGAAACCTCAGCAAAATGCCATGTAAATACCTGTAAATACAATAAATTATCGAAGTGCATGCATCATATAATTATGCATAATTAACATGTTTTTGAGTAAAAATAAAGGAATAAAGAAACACAAGAAAAAGAAGGAAATATTTAGAATAAATATTGTGTGACCTAATCCCAAGGGAGGGCTCGGCATGGGCCTGACCGCAAAGAATCCAAGTAGAGAGAGATAAGGTCAGTCGTGCTTGCACATACATTGATGTATATAAATACTTTTATTTTCCTCAAAATAAAAATAAAAAAGGTGTTTCACATATTTTGTACATATTTATAAAAATGAAATAAAAATCAGAAAAATAAAAATAAAAAGAAAAAGAAAAATCACTTCCCACCTTGTATATATACCATGTACATATGTATATATACTTATTTATTTAACTAATGTAAATAAACCATAAAAATAAAATAAAAATACCTTTTTATTCCAAATTTTATGTTGTAAATAAATAAAATATAAAATTGGAATAATTATACAAAAATAAACAATTAAAAATAAAAATACAAAATACATATGTGTATATACCTACATATAATAATAATATAATGTAAATACATTATTTATTTTTCAAAAAAAATAAGAATCACTAAAAAATACTTTGAAAATAAATAAACATTTTTTATTTTGGAAATTTTTCAAAATAAAATCCTTTACTAATTTTAAATGATTTTACAAAGAATTAAAAAATGGAATAATTTGATTGGTCCACGGGGGATTGTTGACCCCCGGTCAACTCTCCCCCGCGGACCCCCTTCCAGCGGATCGTGCTTTCGACCCGATTTCTCAGAATTTTCCCAATTCGATCCGACCTCTATGTTTCCAAACCCCGGGCCCCGATTACAGCTTCCATATCCGTGATTCACGCCCGAGAATATTTTTAGGGATTTGTGCATTGATTCGCGTTCCCCACTCCCACCTTCTCGGACCTGCACCATTATAAAACCTCAGCTCTGCCGCACTTTTCTCGCATCTTTGGCCATCGTCTTCCAATCCCAGGAGCTCCATTCCTCTCCCTAGAGTGACAGCTATCGGAGGAGAGTGTCGCAGCAAGGAGGGGAGAGCTGTTGCCACTGATCCGACGACCTGCGTCGATGTGCTCCGCCACCGAGCGAGCTGAACCTCTGGCCACGATGAGCCATCGAGGCAAAGATCCCAGGAGCTTCCTGAGCCCCAGCACAGTCGACCTCAGCAATCAGGTACCCCCGATACTTCCTAGGTTAGGATAATTTCAGATTCGCCCAATTTGCGCCGTCGGTCTTCGCCGGTCGATTCACTCCGATCTGTCCACCCATTTGATCAACTGACCCTCGATTCACCTTCACGAGACTCCCCTACACCTTCTATGCACCTCCGACCACCTTGGTTCGCCCCGGAACCAAGGCTCGGATCTCCTCCACCGTCGCTTCGCCGGAGATCTCCGCTCCGCCTCATTCCGACCCCCCTATCACCTGCTAACGGGTCGAGGTAATTTTCCCTCGACCCAGAAAGCTTCCTATGCAGGATTGAAGCCAAAAGGGCCTCATCCGGAGGTCCTACAGTCGAGGAGCAGGAGCTTCAGGTGGTCCTACTCGCTGGGCCACTCCGGTGGTTCCCGGCCTCATCGGAGCCACCCACCAGTTGCGGACCAGCCTAGGCGTTCTCTTCCCCATCTCAGCAGCCTCATCGGAGCCCTCCACTGCGCGGATTGGGCCGGCGAACTTCACCGGCGGCCTGTTCTTGGAGGAGCTCCAGTTGCCGTCCAATCGCGCCTCCTCTGCCAGATCAGATCATAGCCATTCATCTGCAGAGCGTCCCCAGCCGTAGATCCATCTGAGGATCAGATCAGGAGCGTCGATCCAGTGAAGAGGCATGCACGCATCTCTACCGTCAGATCTCCATGTGGCGCGTCTCCAGCCGTCGATCATTAATAAAGGGGTAATTTCACTTAGGCCTTCTGCATTTATAAAATAGTCCTGTAAATACTTTAGTGCGTTGTTTTTATTTTGGATAATTTGCATCCGGGACCTAATGTTTATTTTATTTGCATTTTAGTCCCTCCCTTTGTGAGACACGTGCTTCGACACGTGCATCCGAGACACATGCTAGATATGTTGAATAGAGAATTTGACTATTACTTGCCATAACATTTAGTCATTTGTCATGTACTTATCTTTGTCAAAATAATAAATCTATGGAGGCCACCAATTCATTTATTTTTATGTATCCAAAGCTAACCATTTCAGAAATTACATTGGAAAGGACTTTGCGATTAACGATAAGTATCAGCTGACAAACATACCATTATTGTACAAACACAATAATAATACATGGAAAAACTATACATTATAACATCATTGACAATATACTTTGAGAATCGATACAACGTCTTATTATCGAATAGAGTTAGTGAGTACTATTTACATTAATATAAGATGTCTGGACCCTAATTCGCAATATGAAACCAGTTAGAAAACTCACAGACTATTAATTACATTTTTGTTGCATAGAGAATCAAAGCATATCATTACAAAGAAATCTATCCCAGGTCATTTGATCAACATCTACTATTGTACAAGGAACTATATCGATGGTGGTGTGCCTTCAATGATTTCACGGTGGGAAATCGTTGCAAGAGAGGGTGACATCATAAGGGAAAACCGGTGCAGATGAGTAGTCATCATATGGAGGGCCCACAGAGGTGGTGCCACGGGGGATTACATCTTGAGAGAGGATGGGATGTTGGTACCATGGTGGAGCAATTGACACTTTTGATGCATGAACTGGAGAGGCACCGATAAAATCCTCCCGTAGGTGGTCGGCCACCACGAGAGGGAGAGGGGTGGCGGTGGTCTCTCATCGTAGATGGGCGAAACGAGCCGATGGTGAGAACAGTGGCCCCTACTGTGTGGGCTATTTAAACAAGGTAGGTCGATGACGGTCTCGAGGGCTCCTCCTTACAACACATGTGGGCAGCTGAGAGGGCAGTGCCAGCAAGAACAGAGTGGAGTATGGTGCACGGAGGAAGATGGGAGCATGAGGGCTAGGGTTGTGGGTGTTATGGCAACGACGAGAGGGAGGGAATGGAAAGAAAGGGGTGGTGCTTGTTCTCTGATGCATGTTCTCTATTGCATGTTCCTGGGAATTGGGGATTTTATTTAAAAGTGGGATGAGCAGGAGTCCTTGGATGTCTCTGGATCCAACGGTCGTTAAAACGGGTGCATATAACAAGTATACACCATGGTGCAAGCTCCCCATTCCCATATATATATATATATATATAGAGAGAGAGAGAGAGAGGGAGGGAGAGAGAGAGAGAGCGAGGAGTGATCCTATGAGAGCAAAAAATTGTGAGAGCATGAGAGGATTGATTCTGGACCACATGATTCTGTTTTCTCTCTCGTGGTCTTCTCTCTCCTGGGTGAATCATGTGGTCCAGAATCATCCCTCTCATGCTCTCATAACTTTTTTCTCTCATAGGATCACTCATATATATATATATATATATATATATATATATAGAGAGAGAGAGAGAGAGAGAGGAAAGGGAGCCTACTTTGTGAAGTATGTAACCTTACCTACTTCACATCCATTTTTCGCAATTTTTTTATTTTTTTGAAAAATGCACCATGGATTTTCATAATTATATCCATCTAATATGTCATTCAAATTTCGTCAGAAACAGAGACTCTTACGGCCTCCATCCAGAACATGTAAAATACAACAAATCTGTGACCGTTAAAAAATGACTGTCTGGATGAAGGCCTTAGGAGTCTCTGTTTCTAACGAAATTTGAATGACATATTAGAGGGATATAGTTATGAAAATCCACGGTGGCATTTTTCAAAAAAAATAAAAAAAATTACGAAAATGGATGTGAAGTAGGTGAGGTTATTGTGAAGTAGGTATCCTTACCCACTTCACATCTATTTTTCGTAAATTTCTTTATTTATTTTGAAAAATACCACCGTGAATTTTTAACTATATCCCTCTAATATGTCATTCAAATTTTATCAGAAACAGAGATTCCAACGACCTCCATCCAGAACATGTAAAATACAACAAATCTGTGATCGCTAAAAAATGACTGCCTGGATGGAGGCCGTAAGAGTTTTTGTTCTGACGAAATTTGAATGACATATTAGGGGGAGATAGTTATGAAAATCCATGGTGGCATTTTCCAAAAAAATAAAAAAAACATGAAAAATGGATGTGAAGTAGGTAAGGTTACCTACTTCACAAAGTAAGCTCCCTTTCTTCATACATACATACATATATATGAGGAAAGGGATCCTACTCCATGAAGTAAGTAACTTTCCTAATCCACTTTCTTTTTTTCAAAATTTTTATATTTTTTTTGAAAAATGCTTCCATGGATTTTCATAACTATATCCCTCTAATATGTGATTCAAATTTCGTCAGAAACAAAGACTCATACGGCCTCCATCCAGAACGTGAAAAATACAGCAAATCTGTGACCGTTAAAAAATGATTGTCTGGATGGAGGCCGTAGGAGTCTCTATTTTTGACGAAATTTGAATCACATATTAGAGAGATATAGTTATGAAAATTCATGGAAGAATGTTTTTAAAAAAAATAAAAAAATTGAAAAAGAAGAAAATGGAGTAGGTAAGTTACCTACTCCATGGAGTAGGATCCCTTCTCTCTCTCTCTCTCTCTCTCTCTCTCTCTCTCTATATATATATATATATATATATGGGAAAAGGGAGTATGCTCCTTGGTTGTAGCCAACTTACATGCTCCCATCCCTTTTCTTCCATTTTTTATTTTTCTGAAATGAAACCTATTGGAATTTAGATCACAATATGTCACCATGGTGTCATTCAAAATTCAACTTAATTCGAGACTTCTATCTCCTCCATCAAGACTGTCAAATTTTAACGATGTCAGAATTGCTGAAATTGACCCCCTTCAGATGGAGGGCATAGGAGCCTTTATTTCTGATGAAATTGGAATGACATGTTAAGGAGATATAGTGATGAATATACATATTTTTTATTTTCAAAAAAATAAAAAATATAGTTCAAATGATCCGAAAATATTCCAAGTCAATTGGAGAATTTAGTTCGATATCTGATTCATTGGTAATGTCTCTTCTTTCATGTTCCTCATAGATGATTGGATGAGTTATAGTCCCTTGTGTCTGTGCTAACCACGTATTTTTTGTTTTCACCTCTAACCATGATGCTTGTCTGAGAGATGTCTAGGACAAAAACCAATAGGCTCTGACTTTCATGTTTCTCATGCCAAGGGTTGGAGAATTTGATAAATATATTGAGTGTCATATCTGGTATCACAGGACCAGTGGAAGGGAGAGATCAATGGAATTGGCATGATGGAAACTTCTCGTTAAGAAGGCTTGTGTGGTGCTAACTGCTTCTCATGGATCTTCTCCGATGGACAAAGAATGTGACTACAATTTCATCTGGATTTTGCAAATCCCTCAAACGATAAAGGTATTCCTTTGGATTTATCATTGGGAGTCTTTCCATACTGACGGGGATGGCTCCTTTCCTATTTGCAATTCGAAGCTCGAAGATCTTGACCACCTCTTTTCTCTTGCATGGGAGTCCATAAGGTCTGGGATGTGAGGATTGATTGGCTAGATCATATTGATGAATTCATGATTCATTAACATTTCTATCGTATTTTGTCTTAAAATCCTTAACAAATGCATGTAAATATTCATTAATATCCATTTTTTTATTAAAAATACATTCATAAATAAAAATGCATTTTTATACATTAAAAAGACATAAAAATGAGAAAGAAAAAAATAAAAATAAAGAAAGAAAAGGGGGATTGTAAATATGTATATGTTGTACAGAATGACTTATAAAATATAAATATAGTTGTAAGATATATTAATATAACCTAACCTCCCAGACCAAGTTAGCATGGCTTGGTCGATAAATAATAAGTAGGGGAGATAATGAAGAAAATACAAAAATAACTAACCATGTACATAATACATTAACTCGCATTTATTTACTATATACACATAATCTTCATATAATTTTATTTAAATCATATCTACATATTTCTCAATAAATTATTTACTAATGTGTATATAAAAATATGAATAAAATAAAAAATTCCAACTTGTAAGTATGCTAAGTAAATAGACTTCAAAATTGTCAATTTCCCGACTCCCGAACCTCATAAATTCATTATACGAATTCCAATTTCAATCTATTGACCTTTAAAGCACAAGTTATAAAATTATCTAATTAATGAGTCATCGAAAACTAGGTCCGATTATAAAAATTAAATTTTTGGACCTAATGTCAATTGGATTTTTATGCTATTTAATTATTTTGTATGTACTATTTATAATACAATAGATTTAGCAATTTTTAATTATGATCTTGATCCTAAAGTTTATTTATAAAATAAAATCCAAAATTAAATTTCTTTTTTAATATTTTAAATAAATTGAAATCTCTAAAAATAGGTGAAAATGAATTGTATTGTAAAAGCCTCTATTTATCAATCTATGTGAAGTAAATTATTAAAAGCTATAAAATATCTACTTCAGTATTTAAATTCTATTTATCAAGTATACTATATATAAATATTAATATTTTACTTATATATTATTTATATATGTAAAATACATCATAATTCAAATAATTTGTTTATCTTCATTTTCCATTTTTACATATTTTCAAAATAAAATAATTTAATATTTATTACATAATTTATAAGATACTTTCACTTCTAGAATTTTGTGGTTCTGATACTCATCAATATCATAAGCATCTTCCGCAAGAAGACGTCTTGTTGCAGCTATTCTAAAATCACCTTCATTGATTTATCCATTCATTGATCCGCCACCTAATTCCAATCCAACCCTTTGATTTACTAACCCAATGATCCATGATCTACGCCCCATCATCAAATCTACCTAACTTATCTTTGTCTTCTCTATATGAATCATCCAAGTCAATGTAAAATACCAACTTCTCCAACCTCTAGTCTAACTGACCAAGCACTCCGCCTTCCAAGCCTCGATTCGCTGTCCTTGGGTGACAGTCGAGGAAGGTAGATCGTCCGCATGGAAGAAGGAGGCTCAGGGGAGACTACTAGGGCTCCATCGCCTTGCATCACGGCTACTATTGTCGTGTGAAGATCCAGGAATTCGCTGACCTATCGAGCAATGACCCAGAGGTCATACACCTCTAATTTCCCAGCTATTGTTCATCCATGAAATTTCGAGTTTTTGATTAGATTTAATCACCCTTTTAGACTCACTAATCATCATTCTATCAGTTCATTTCAAAACCTCTTTCCAATTCGTGTCAAATCGTTATCAATTTGAGCTGAAAGTCCAAATTCCATTATCTTAACGCAAGAAACGCACTCTACCCTAAGACCAATTCGATTGGAATCGATTCCAATCATCATTTTTTAGGTAACTTCATTGTCTGAAGCTTTCATTCATCATCGAATTACGACAAATCGCAGAATTTGGATGTATTCCTAATTTGAAGTAGAGAAAGCCCCATTTCCATATCTGGAACTCTAAGAAGTGTACCTTCTTCATCTTCATCACCTCTCCTTGACTCAGAAGAGTCGATGGGAGAGGAGCCCCCTTCTGGCTCTGTCGGAGTCGCTCCAGCTATTTCAAGCCATTAAATCCATCTCCAATACCCACCGGAGTCATCTAGAAGCTAAAGTCCATCATCGTTCTTCCCAATTTGGGGAAAGAACATGAATAATCCCCAGACGTTATAGTCAGCTGACGTGTGGACCTCATCAACGATCCAGATCGCATTCCCACATCTAATCACGACCGTCCATTCCTAATCAGTGGAGATTTTGCATCTTAGACACAACGGCTTCCAGAAACTTCAACGCGTCACAGAACATTTCTAGTTTTTCATTTAGGTTTCTCCGCATGGACCTAAATGCAAACTTATCAATTTATTTTCAGAACTTTTATTTCATTTCTACCCATGTATACAATGATAGATTTGGACATCCTAGACATCATTACTTGATGATTTTTCTAGGGTAGTTACCCAACTACCCTAGCATACTTTTGAGATGTTTTTTGAGGTTTTTCACTTAGTGTTTTATTTATTTTGATTTTACAAACTTCATCTACATTTTCATCTCTGTTGTGTGGTCCTTTAAATTTGTTGCTCGATTTTTCTTTGCGCCACCTACCTTTATAGTACCACCTATACTATATCATCTATATATTATATTGTATATCATTCGGCAAAATATACTTTTCTTTCTTTTTGATAAATAAAAAAATCATTTTCTTTTCTCTTTCTCCATGTTGATCACTATGATAGAATATTACGTTGTACTAACTCCATCTACTATATTGCATCACCATTTTTACCAAATTAATCATTTTTGAAAAATCAAATAAAAGTCACAAAATAAAATAAAATAAAATTTTGCAAAAAAAAATATGTAAAAACTAAAAACCACAAAAATACTTTCGAAAAAGAAAAGTCAACACAAAATACGATAAGTACACCTAAGGACACTTACTTGGTAAATAACAAATGAAAAGAGATAGAGAGAAATTTATCTTCTTTTATTCATTTCTATATTCTCTCTCTCCTCTTATTTTTTATTTTATCGATGCGTTTCTCTCTGTGGATCTCTACAACTGACCTTCTTTTCTTAATTTAGCCGCGAGGGGAGGTACGCTCGTCAAAATGGTGTTGTTGTCGGGGAAGCGCTAGCTGTACTCATATTTTTGTGATTTCTTCTTATTTTTAATGTTTTATTCCATTTTAATCAATTTTTATTTTATGGTTTTATTGGTTTTCTTTTGATCTATTTAATTTACAATTTTCACGGTTTTATCGGTTTTCTTTACGATTTCGATTTTTCTGATTTTCTTGACATTTTTTTATTATTTGTTTTTTATGCTAACAAGTGGTGTAGGGTCTGCACGTGAACCAGTTTCCTAGGAAGTCAAGTCGATTGAGAATGTATAGATTGTCTCTTTCTCTATGAGCTGGTTGCAGAGGAGCGATACAAGTCAACCAATTTCATTTTTATAGATACATTTTTGTGTTTTCTTTGTGAGAGAGAGGGCACTTGCTTATTTTTCTGTTTTGGTTAGAGATGAAGGGGCACTTGCCCGTTTTTCATTTTGTAGAAGGGGCCCCTTAAGGATAACATGTCTTGTACATGGACTTTAGATTTTTCTCATGGTCGATTTTGCCAGCTCAGATGTTGGGGGACCTAACCGTGATTTTCAATTTTGTCAATTTTTATTTGTTTCTCGTGATTTCATGGAGCCTAAGGGTGCATGCTTGATTAATTATACAACGAAAATAGAACCTACTAACCTAATCTACACTTAGATGTAAAAATATACGATTTTTTAAAATCATTTCATTATTATGCTAGAGTTGTCTACTAGGGTTACTGTTTTATAACTTTTTGCATGTATTAGAAATATGATTTAAATCCTATGCAGATCACTTGCATGTACAGTGCTGGAGCCAGGTATGATTTCTATCTTTGCATTTTCTTGCCTCATTCTGTGATTTTCCTCGTGTGCAGCACATTTTTCACTAAAAAAGAAAAACGAATTCCTGTAAGTTTTGTTAAAAATACCAAAAAAGTGAAAACCATAAAATTAAAAGGTAAATTCTTTTTCTTTTGAATCTTCAATAAAATAAAAAATAATTGGACTTAGTCATTTTGGGAGAGAAATTCCATCATTATTGCAGGTACTTACCACTATATAAAGTGGGTGAGGGCATAGACCTAAGGATTAGAGCCAAATATCCATGGACGTGTGCCCTAAGTACTTGTGTATTACCTTTTGATACACGGTCTCAACTTGAAGCACTTGCCTCCGACCATATAAAGTTTTTTTGGTGTACTCCACTTCACATTTCCCTTTGGGCCTAGTATAACCGACAGTCGGGCAGATGGTTCCACTTTTTGAGGGAACGTGAAGATGTATGCTGAACGACGTGGCGACAGCACTTGTAAGTATACTATAAATAATTCATTGAATCACCTTACTTTAAAATTGAAAAGATAAATGGCCAAACTCTAACAGTTATCACTATGTGATGTTGGTGAATAGGGGGTTGCTATTGTATTTGTTTGTCGTGTGTGTGTGTGATTCCATGTCTTACACGCCTTCCTTCTGTCTCTTGTTTTGACATCATATTATTATATAGTATCTCTTGGCATCTAAGATGATTTGTTGCTGATCTTTGCACTCAGACTTTGCGAGCCATCGTTCTTATACGTGATACATATGTCTTGACAGAATCGAGATGACCCTCTTCCCGAGCTAGTTTTAAACAGTTATGAGGTAAGTCGGACCTAGACTCCCTCGCCTCCCAACCCTTTAGTCGAGGACGACCCTCACCTCAACATTTCTTTTTCTCATGTACATTCTTCACTGAGTGCTTATGAGGTTTTCTCCTTTCCAAAGCAATTAATGGATACATGGTGAGATGGAAAGGACTAGTTGATGAGAGATGAGCTGATGAGAGGTAGGATATTGGATCAGATGTGAATGCAGAGATTCTAGACACGTTACACCATATGAGTACACATCTTAGAAAACAGGTTAGAGTCCAAGAAGAGTTGAGAGCTGAGATTGTCACCATGACAGTTGAAAGAAGGAATCCACCACTTGCAGTCGTTCCCATGGCTACGTTACATAATGAGTATGACCCTGGAGCGAGTACGCTATAGCATTGGCTTCGGTTGCCACTGAATCAAGATCCATATGAATTAAGGCCATCATTCATTTCACTACTTCCCAAAATTCTATGGTAACATGATTGAGGAGCCGTTTACCTTTCTACGGTAGTTTGAGATGATTTATGGTATGGATAGCTATCTGAATGTTACACATGAGGCTATATGCATTAAGATCTTTCCCTTTGCCTTAGCAGATAAGGTGCTTTACTGGATGAATCATTTGTGGAGGGAGATCTATACTTGGGACGATCTGAAGTCCACATTCATGCGTAAATATTTTCTTCTTGGGAGATGGTGAGGAAGCAAAATCTGAATTTCACGCAACACACCCATGAGTCTTTCCATGAAGCATGGGAGCACTTCAAATATATGACAGAGAAGTGCCCTCATCATGAGATTCCACTAAAGTTGCTAGTTCATAAATTCTTTGGAGGACTAAATGCCGATATTCAGGGACTAGTGAGTGTTGTATGTGGTGGCAACTATTTGAATACAGATGTCGAGTCGGTTTGGACCATCTATGAAGGGATGGTCGAGAACTCTAGAGTTGTTGATTCCACTTGAGCATACCAGAAGACCACACATCCACCACATCAGAGAAATCATCAAAAGGTGGCCAATATATCTTAGTCTGATTCATGATCTGTTGATATGGATACATTATTGAGAAGCTTACTATAGTCGACATGATTCAGAAGCAAGGTCAGGAGTTGCAGAAGTTGCGACGGTTAGAGAAGCTTTCTTCTTTACATCAGCAGATGAGTGATTTGGTGAAGAAGGTGGAGGAGATTCAGAGATAGATCCAACAACCACCTACGCTTCAGCATACACGGAAATCTTTTCCCACGCCTCCTACCCGTTAAACACATTTTGTACATAGAGAGCCATGGTTTTATACTAATACTCTGTAGTTAGCTTGGATTGAGGATTCATCCATAGTTGATCAAAGCCATATCATGACACTTACAAAAGATAATGTTGATACTTCTTCTACCTTCGAGATTAATGGCATATGGTATGCTCCAGTTCCTTACCAATCTCTATATGACTTATTACATCACAAAGCGTACACCATACACCGCATTAGATGCATCAGCAATGTGGTTGTCCACATTACCAGCACCGAGGAAAGAATATGCAGCATCAGTCTCATCATTCTTCCTATCAGAGACTAGTTCATCATCCTCCAGTTCCATTCTACCAGCAGCCGCAATAGTTACATAATAGACCTTAGCAATTTTCACAGCTATATACATCACAGCCTCCACACACTACTAGGCAGGAGAGATTAGAGAGCCATAGACATGATTCTGAACCTGAGTTATCTGCATAGTCCTTGTCCCTAAATCAGATTATGTACATGTTGAGCACCCTCTAGGTAGTACACAGGACAGAGATGGATCGGTTTAACCATCACCTTAATGAGTTAACATTTCCCAGGATTACCCACCCATCCAGCTGTTGAGACGAGATCTTCGGGGTTTTAAATTATTGATGAAAATAAATGCACAGTGGTCGTTGCAACCCAAATATCCCTCAACAAACAAACATTTTTTCTTTCTCAAGCCAATAATTACAAGAATAATGAATTGAGAGAATTTTTTGCTGTTTAATTAACATGTATAGCAACAGGATCGAACTCAAGGAGGCTACAATTCTCGAGGTTATTCTATGCAATGAAATAATCAATGAAAGAATAAGGGAATCTCAAATGCAAACTGTCCTTGGTTTTCGTGAAATTTTTGTCTTTTTAATTTTTTTTATTCTATTTTTATTTTTTGATTTTTAATTTTTTTTATTCGCTTTTAGTTTTTAAAATTTTTTTGATTTCAAAATAAGGAACAATATGCACAATTGAAGAAATACGCCCGCCACACTATTTTTGTATTTTTCAAAATAGCCAAAAAAATTTTAAAATGCCTAAATAAATTATTATTTTTTACCATTTTTGTATTTTTCAGAGATTTTTGGATTTTTCACGATTTTTAAAATGAATAAAAACAGGGGAAAATGCAAACATTGAATAAATAGGACTATTTCGCAATTTAAAAATATTAAATGAAATAAAAAAATCAGAATTTATTTTTCCTGGAAACTAAAAAAATAATCTACATAAAGAAATTGGAATCTCATTTTTTGGATATTTGTACAATTTTTTATGATTTTTGTAATATTTTTAGAGCTTTATTTTTTTGTTTTATAAATGATTAAGGCATGAAAATTACATAGAAAAAACATAAAAAGCAATCTACTCTAATTTTTTAGAATTTTTCGAACAATATTCAATTTTTATGATTTTTCAAAGTTCAAGTAGAGAAAATGACACAGTTTTTATTTTTTAATAATATCAAATGGAGAGAAAATGCAATGAAATTTGTAAACAATGAAGAGGAACAAAGCAAGAGTCTATATAAATTTTTACAGAATTTTCATAGCCATAAAAACATTTATTTCCTTCAAATAAGAATGCAATTTTAAAGTCTGGAAATAGGGACTGAAATGCAATTTCTGAAAAGAATTCTTGCAATTTATAACGCAAAACTAAATACAGTTCTCTTTTATGCAATTTTCATTATAAAACATCTGCAGATCACGTGAAAGAGTAGCAACAGGATTTGTTCGAAAATACAAAGAATTCTAGGGAATGATGTGCAATTTACCCAAAATTAACGTGCTACGCAGGTACAGGATTCTGGTGGGGTCTTATGCGTAATGTTAGAAAAAACTTCGAGGTCTTGGTTAAAATTTGCCCAAAGATTAAATTTCTAGGGATTCTTCGTTCTACTTCATTCTCAATCCAAAAGGAGCACAGGAGCGTCGCCCGTCCTTCCTTTCTCCAAGCCCAAGGGCGACGGGCGGTGATGGAAGGTGGCTTACAGGGCTTTGTGTGCAGGTGGTCGGCTACTTGTGCATATGCTGCAGGAGGAGCTGGAGTCGGAGCAAACCACGACAGAAGGGGCTGGTCGTGTGATGGAGATGCGATGAAGACCCACTTTGCGAGTGGCGGTGTGGCTCCAACCCATGCGGAGGGGGCGAATCTCTGGAGGTGGCGTTTTTTTTCGTATGGGCTGAGGAGAAGTCATGGAGGGGAATCTAGGTGGCGTATGGCTGAACAACAGAATTGGATGGCAATCGCGGAGGTTGACGAGATGGTTGCAGGCACAGCGCGACAGGCTCGGCTGATGGTGTAGACGGTCTGAGGGGATGGCCGGTGGATTTGGAGGACGAAGAGGGGTTGTTGCACCGGTGGATTTGGCAGATGACAAGGGGTGGTTGCGCCGATGGTCAGCGCAAGATGCACGGGCGGATCTCGCATAGGGATCGGCGACTGGAGGCCAGCCAGTGGGTGTGCCCGCAGAGGAGAGAGGGACGACAGCGGTTGAAGTGTTGCCGCTCTAAATTTTTATTTATGTATTTATTTTATTTTTATAAGAATAGAAACTTAACTGAAGATTTTTTATAATAATTTTTATATTTTTTGAAATTTTATTTATTTCATCCTACAAAATAAAATGTTAGAGAGAGAGAGAGAAATAGGAAATATTATATTATTTTTTTGTTTATTTATTTTATTCTTTATTATACAATCTCCCAACTCCGGCCACACACGGTGGCTGGAGAACCGGATATATTCTTCCATTTTTGTCGGATCCCCATTCACATATCTATTTTATTTCTACATTTCTAATAACAGAACCAAGCCATCGTGCTCGAATCCATCTTGATCCCGAACTTTTTCTTTTTCATTACTTCCATGGTCGTGCCTCGTGGCACAGCAGCACCCCTCGAGTTATACTATACTAAGATAACGAACTCGGGTGGGCAATTAGTCCACAAGCGCTCTTTCAATGAGAAGAAAGACGGTGTGCATTTACGGCTTCCCTTGACAAGTCAAAGTCCCAAGAACTCAGTTGACCTCCGTACTTATATTATTTAGACCACATTCTAGGGAAAAGAGAAAGAGATCCCCTCTGGAGAGTGTCGATGAATAAGAGTATATCACTATTGATCCGTTGCCACTATCAAGAGACCTAGTAGAAATCGAGAAGAGCCTTCACGATAGAAAAGAGCTAGGGACTGCCTCAACTGACTGGAGGACTTGCTCGAAGACTTGAAGAAAAAGCCGCCTGGTTCTTTCATTCTTTGACCGCTTATGGCAAATACTCGCCCCGGGGGCACATCGGCCATTTTTGAGAATTCTTTGATTCGTCGCCTATCAAAACCCCAAGAAAAGATCTCGACTTCTGGTGTGACAGACCAGCACTCTAACCAACTGAGTTATTTCCCCCCGTCTGCTCGCTCCAACTTTAGCGAGGACTTTCTAACTGAGCAAAGTCAGTCAGTTCATGAAGCAACCCAGGAAGGTACACATGGATGTTGTTCATATGATCTTGAGATACTTGAAGAATTCACCTGTGGATCGAGAAAATGAGATGAAAAATCAGAATTAGGGGCGGATCAAATCGTGATGAACAATGATTAACAACTAAGAACTAAATTTTAATAAGGAAATCGAAGCAGAAATTAAATCTAAAATTGATCTAGAAGAATAATGGAAAACAAAGTGGATCTCACCGTGGAGTGGATGAATGTCGTAATTGCCTCGATGAGTGTTGCCTCGTTGTCACCGGATGGCTCGAAGGCTGGACGCCCTTCTTCTACAAGATGGCTCTCATAAAAACTAGTCTCCTCTCCAAAAGATGGATCGAAGAATAACGAAGGAAAGGAGACCCATTAAAAAGAAGATGAAATCTAAACGGGGAATATATGTACAAAAGGAGAAGGTGGTTGGTGGTTGGTTAAATAAATTAATAAATGAATAACAAAATTTATAATTAAATAAAATAATTAATTTGTAAAAATTAATTAGCTACTTTAATTGTGGTTATTTAAGGTATACAATTAAATCTTATAAACATGGTAGGTTTTTATATCAAATAAAAATATATAAAAAAATAAAATTTTTGTAATTATACTAATTTAATTAATTAATGTTAGATATTAATTTTTTGGTGGTTTTTATATATGGAGGTTAGTTTTATACATATTATATATATATACATTAAGTACATTATACACATGTACAAATAAGGAAATATATTTTTTATTAATTTTTTATTTACTATAAATTATAGTGAATAATATTTACAATTATATAAGTATAACATGTACAAAAAAATTATATACAATAAATTTATGGTCAAATTGCAAAAACACCCCAGAAAACCGACTTTTTAGTTGTAACTCTAAAAAATTATGAAAATACAACCATTTTAAAGATAATTTAATTTAGAGTACAATGGAAGTGAGTTTGATTCAATTTGAGTTTGTATGGAGCTGGAATTGGTGTTTCAATTATCACTTTACGACTTTTTCCGAGTGTGTACTTTTATTTTGT
The DNA here is from genome assembly GCA_037367405.1 of Ottelia alismoides. Taxonomy (NCBI): domain Eukaryota; kingdom Viridiplantae; phylum Streptophyta; class Magnoliopsida; order Alismatales; family Hydrocharitaceae; genus Ottelia; species Ottelia alismoides. The sequence continues at coordinate 331,219 of JAZKJV010005000.1, forward strand.
ATATGAATTCATTTTGCCTTTATTTTTATTATTTAGGAACATTTTTATTTACAATTTTTATTTTGAAAAATATTTCACTTGAGGTCAATTTATATACAAATAAAATAGTGTTAGTTTTATACAATTATACACATAATAAGTAATGAAATAAAGAATATTTTTGCAAAGCACTTTTTTGACTTTTCTGATTAAAGACCTTATCTCCCCCTACTTTATTCATGGTCGATCGGGTCAAGTCTTGACCTTCTCTCAAGGTTCGGGTCAGCCTGTATCTATTTTACATATATACAGTCTTCTTCTTCTTTTTTGTATTTTCTTTATTTTTCATTTATTTCTTTATTTATTTATTTAAAGTTAAAATAGTAATAAATGTACAATATTTACACACAGATGCAAGTTAGTAAGAATATGGAGTTAGTATTATATACAGGTGATTTATAAGGGATTTTAAGCTAAAATAAATGAATAAAGATGATGGAATGCATATTCATCATCCACCTATTCTTTACCTTTGCTAGTCCCTTAGCAAACACTTATTTGAAAGAATAAGTGAGTAAAAGAAAAAGAAAGGAAAAAAATTAGGACAATATTGAGTATTAAACTTATCTTCATAAAAGTGTAGCTTGGAGCTCTGCCAAACCTTTGGATTATTAGTGTGGTGGAACCTTAATGGGAAATGGATTTAAAATCTAACAACCTCTAAGTTTCACAAGACTCCTATTCAGGTCGCCTTAGTAGTCAGGTCAGAACAAGTCTACATACACAAATTCTTATGACTATGAATCTTTACTTGTACGACGTAAGTGAGATATAGCTCCCCATCTCAAAAGTAGCAAAGAAACAACCTCCCTCAACAAGGAAACTCTAGTTCCCCAGCCTAGCAACTCCTTCCTCGAGGAGCGGGGATATTCCCTTCTAAGTTCAAGTACAATCATCTCAAGAAGAGGGGATGGAGAAAAGAATGGACAGTAAGCACTGTAGCTATCTATCCTTGGATGCATGACCAGTATAGCCAAGTCATCCATTGCAAGCTTATAAAAATTTGACTTTGAAACTCTTATTAATTTTTTTTATTTTTTATATCCTTTTATATACACTATGGTAGGCATTTTACTTTTCAATCAGGTCTGTCCACTTTTGGAGATTATGTGTTTTTTCCTTTCCTTTTTTTTAAAATATATACAAGGTGTAACATGTACATAAGTAGTTTTTCCTCTTGAGCTAGTAAACTATCCCTCTTTTGAAGCATTATTGCAACCCCACAGCATCCTGTCGTGAGACCTCAACATTGGTGGACCAGGTTGAGACACCCTTCCCTCCGTAGAGGAAGACGAAAGGTTCCGAGCCTAGATATACTGCCCTCGTATGTATTACTGCTGGAAACTCGAGGACCGAAAATTAATGATATATGTTGTTGCTATCCCCATAAATCTCATGACAAACAAACAATTTTTTTTATTTTTTCTACTTATTAAGCTGTATAGCGGATAGGATCGAACTCAACGTGCTACAGTTCCCTAGGGTTATTCAATTAATCAACAACAAATCAATTAAAAGAAAAGGATATCTCAAAAGCCAACTATCCGTGGTTTTGTGAAATTTGTCTCTTTTTAATTTTTTAATTTTTATTTCTTTTCTTATTTTCTGATTTTCAAATTTTTACTCATATTAATTTTGTATTTTTTTGAAATTAAGAACAATATGCACAAAATAAGAAATATGCACACCAACTCTTTTTTGTAATTTTCGATTATCTCAAAAATTCTTAGAAAAATCCAAAAAAATATTTTGTGTTTTAAAGATTTTGAAATGTTTTGGGAATTTTTATATAATTTTTAGATGTTTTTGTATTTGTCTAAAAGTCAAACAGTGGTAACAATGAGAAGCAATGCACAACCTAGAGTAATTTGCAACTTAAAAATGTTTTAAGTACCCAAAACTTCTGGCAAATTTTTTTATATAAAATAGGGACAATATCTACAAATAGAGACTGAAATCAAGATTTTTGGATTTTTTGTAGATTTTTTTATGATTTTTATAAGATTTTCAGTATTTTTCAATTTTTTGGGTTTTATAAAGAATTAATGCATAAAATTTGATAGAAATTAAAAGTCTATAAAATACAACTACTCTAATTTTTTGGAATTTTTGGAGCATTATTCAAATTTTTATGAAATTTTGAATTTCATGAAGATAAAATGACACTATTTTTTATTTTTTAATAATATCATATGGGAATAAAAATTGATGAAAATTTTATACAATGATAAAAACTACAGCAGGAACATAATTTTTTTTTGAAAATTTTTCTAACAATAAAAATATTTATTATATCAAGAAAATCGTGCAAAGTTTATGTCTGGAAGCACAAGGATGTAACTGCAAATATTTAAAAGTTTGCATTGAACATACAAATAATAAATGTTTCAGGTGAAAAGTGAAAATTACCCAAACGTCACTTACGCAGCACCTGATCTTCTGAAGCTCAAGGGTGTCTCTACAATTTTGAAAACCTTTGGGGCTAAAATGTAATTTTCCCAATAAAATAACCCTAGGGTTTGTGCTTCTCTTCATTCTTTATTCCTCAAGTCATATAGGGCACCACCCCTTGTTCCTTCGTTTTTGATGGGCAGCGGCGTAGGAGTAAAGATGGAGGAAGGTGCGACCGGCACTTGGTCGCACGATAAAATCAACTGGTCGGCGGCAGTTGAGGGTACATCGGTCCAAGAGGGGAGGTGCGACCAGGGAACAGGTGTGGAGATGTTCGGCCGAGAAAGGGAGCAAGAAGTGGCGGTGGCCTCGATCGGGCACCAGGCGGTTGCTGCGGTGGATCTGGCACGGCGAAGGGGGCACGCTGGAGGTCAATGATGGCGGAGGCTCCTCTCTAAGAGCGGGCAGAGGGAGGCGGCGATGGCACTGGCAGCGTGAAGGTGATGGAGGCTTCTGGGGGCGCGCACGGGTGGCTGTACGTCTGGGAAACAGAGGTCGAAGATGATGGCCGGGCAGAAGCTCCACCTTAGGAGCGGAAATGATCGTGATCGTCTCGATGAAGGTCGACTCCCTGTCACCGAACGACTCAGAGGTTGGACACCTTTCTCGACAAGAAGAATCTTGGAGATCCGGCTCCTCTCACCAAAGATTGATCAAATTAGAATGAGAGAGAAGGATCCATATAAATAAAAAATACAATGGAGACGAAATTTGAATTTTTGACTTTTTGGATAAAGATAAGAGATAAAATTGAAATGAGATAGAAATAAAAAGATTAGGGTCAAAAAATATTTAAAAAAATAACTAATTTTTTGAATTTTCGTCACTTTACTTATAGAAAAACTAAAAATTAATTTTTTTATTTTTTGTGGAAGTTAGTTTTAAAAAATAAATATATACATATGCTATATACATATATGACATTATATACATGGGTAAATGAGCAAATTAGTTTTTTTTTTGAATTTTTTATTTTTATTTTTATTTTAAATAATTAGTAAAAATATTTACATATATATAAATACAATATATGCAAAATACATGGGAAAATTGCACAAACCACCCCAGAAAATTAACTTTTACTCGTAGCTCCAAAAATTATGAAAATATAGCAATTTTAAAGATAATTTAAATTAGAATCCAATGAAAGTGAGATTGGTTCAATTTGAGTTCATATGGAGCCGGAATTGGTCTTTCAATTAGTAGCAAAGAAACAGTCTCCCTCAACAAGGTAACTCTAGTTCCCCAGTCTTGCAACTCTTTCCTCGAGGATCCCCTGCAAGCTTACAAAAAATTATCTTTGAAGTTATTATTGTAATAATTTTTTTATTCTTGTATATACACTCCGGCAAGCATTTTACTTTCAATTTGGCCTGTCCACTTTTGGAGATTTTGCATTTTTCCATACTTTTTTTAAAGCATATACAAGGTGCAGCATGTACATAAGGAGTTTTTCCTCTTGAACTAGTAGACTATCCCTCTTTTAAAGCATTATTGCAACCCCACAGCATCTTGTCTTTAGACCTCAACATCGCTAGACCAGTTTGAGATGCACTTCCTTCCCTAGAGGAAGACGAGAGCTTCTGCCTAGATGCACTACCCTCGTATGCTACCCCATGCCAAAAGATTATACCTCTTCACTACCTCATCCATGAAGAGCTACGTATAGAGTGCCTGTCCAAGATAAGCCACGGTCTAAAAGAATCATGTGTGTGTTGTTAAATGTTCTACTTAGACTAATCGAGATGACATGTGAACATAATCTTATGGACTCAAAGAATTAAGTCACTAGGACCTGAAAAGTCTTAACTCCATTTCTTATAAGGTTCCTCTAAAATTAAGTGGATTAAGGCCCAACTAAGCTCCATTCCTCAATTTTATTCCAGACATAGTTTAAATGTCTATACTATCCTGAAAAATGCACATGCAAATGCAAGAAAATATGTACAATGCAAAGAAAGATTTTTAAAAAAATGATGCACATGTGAAAAGAACATTTTTTTAAACAATTTTCTGATTTTTGAACTTTTTATGGATTTTTGGAGAAAAATGTAGATGTAAAAGAAAGGTTTTGTTTTTTTGTTTTTTTTTTATTTTTTTTTGTTTTTTACATACGTGGATTTTTAAAAAATATATACATATCCCCCAAAATAATTATCTTAAAAGTACGAGTTATGTCTAAAGTATATATAAAATATATACGACAACCCCCTATTCTTAACTCGAACTATGTCCTCATAGTGACTAGAGAGAGACAAAGGAAGACATAACTCGTGCTAAGTATAGAAAAGTGAAAAGACTCCTATGCTACAAAGATAAAAAGAAGAGAAGTTGGTGATCCCCACCTATACTTAGGATCAAGTAATCCTAAGTATAGTAGAGTGTACAAAAGGGAAAACCGATGAAGAGAATGTATAGACTCAAAAATAAAAAGACACGGTATGAACAACATCACCCCCTATACATAGGGTAGAGTATCATAAGTATAGGAAACAACAAGAGTGATAAACAAGACGAATATGATCAACACAAATCCTTCACCCCCCCCATACTTAAGATAAAGCACATCCTAAGTACAACATATATATACACGAAAAAGTGGTGAATGATAAAACGGGAGAAGAAAGAGTGAAACGAAAGGATATACAAGAGGAGTGGATGTACAAAGGTCAAGAAGGTCGAAAACGAACCTTCTTGCGGGACCGCTGAGGTATGGATTTGATAAGGTGTAAGTCGATATTGGGATCATCATTAGACATAAACTGAGTAGGATCGACCAAGAATGTATCATTAGCAGTTTCAGATTGTGCAGACGTAAATCAGTTATTGGAAGTATTGTGGTCATGCCCTACTTGGGAAATCTCGTAAACATCAAAGTAAAATGGCTTGAAATCATTATCAGAAAAAGTAGGATCAATTTCCGCCTGATGAGCCTTTACTGGATCATCGTCTTTATCAAAAGGCCCAAATTCCTTTATAAAAGCAATCAAATCAAATTTGGCCTGATCGATCTCATCTTAATCAGGGTGAATAGGATTGGACTTATCAATGAAAGTAGTCAAATCATGTCCATCATGTCTAGTCTCAGAGTCTGCCTTCCGCTCTAAGGTGTCTATCGTGTAAATTCCGCAGATGTCATCAATGCATCGCCACGTACCAGAAGAGGGAACTCCAAGGTCTATGTTTTCTGAGTCCTCTTCCTTGAAGAGGAATTCTCAGGTCTCGGTATCATCCATCATACAACAAAAATCTCTGGTAGTATCATCATGGTCAAAGTCCTTGGGGTTGGCTAACACAGGCACACTCTCATCGGATGCAAGTCTTTGATCAACAATGAGTGTAGTGATTAATACATCGCTCCCTACATTAGAACGGAAGCGAATTTCTCCTGATCCATAATCAATAAAGGCTCTCGCAGAGGTGAGGAAAGGTCGTCCCAGGATATTGGAGGGTTCTCCACAGGGATGGAGGTCTCCATGGGCAATACGACAAAATCATACATGCCCTGATTAAGAACGACAACATTTTCTAGAATACCCTTCAACCTCTTAATAGATCCATCAGCAAATTAAACTATCATCATGGTTTTCTTGAGAGGCCCAAGATGAAGAGACTGTACCATAGAGAAGGTGAAAGACGAAAAGACAGGAGTCGCTAAGTAATGGCCGGACACCACAGGCTCACTATCGCTGAAGCGACTATTCCAGTCCTCGCGTTGATCAACAATTAACCCACACAAATAATCAAGCAATCGAGATCAAGAGTTAAAATTTATTATACCCTACTAAGAATGTATAATGGCAAGCAAGTTGGGGTCGAACACAGAAAGAAAAGGAGTAAAGCAGGCTAGACAAAAGTCAAGCACCCTATGTCTTGTGAATCACTTAGCCAAATTGAACTTTTCGTGGGTTTTTAATTTAATATTTTCTATTTAATTTTTGAATTTATATTTTTTATATTTTGATTTTTAATTTACTGATTTTGTATTTTATATTTCTATTTTATATTTTTATCTTTTCTTTTTCTTTTAATAAGGCTATAAAACTATATAGGATATATATGCACAAGAGAGATAAGAGAGGGACATATATATAGGTAAAAATACTCAAAATCCATAAAATAAAATATTTTTGTGCTTTTTATATTTTTATAATGTTTTTATGATTTTTCTAAATTTTTCCTAATTTTTTATTATTTTTAAAATCAAAAATACTAAAAACAGTGAACAAAATCAGTTCCCGAAATTAAAATGGAGATGAAAAATATTAAACAGTGTCAAAATCCTCGAAATTAATTTTAAGCTAAAGATAATGCAGTAAGGAAAATTTAGAAACAGAAATTTGATTTTTATGATCTTTTAGAAATTTTTAAGATTTTTATGAAGATTTTAGGGGTTTTCAAATTTTTAGGATTTTTATTTTGAATTTTTTAGTGATTTTTGGTCTGAAATTAAAACACACAGAAACAAACAAAATATATTTTTTTTAATTTTTTAAAAACTTTTTATAATTTTTTGTATTTTCTAGTGCAAACAGTGAAGAAAATGCATGTTTTTTGAATTTTTATAAATAATATAATGAAAAAATGCAAATTAAAAATATAGCTTGGAAGCACAATGCAACATGAATGTGTGCCTATTTTTTTGGTGATTTTTCGAATTTTATAGATGCATGAAATAAATAGAGACAACAAAGAGAAACTACACTACAAACAACGACATATTTGTAAATATCCAGAACCTCAATGATCGAAGAGCAAATTTCCCACATTTTTTAACGCAAAGATAACATTTCTGGACTAAATATAAATAGTCAAAACTGCAAGGGTACTTTTGCAAAAAGCCCAGCCCACGTGTGTTGACACGCGTGCATGGTAGGGACTTAAATGCAATATTCCAAAAATATGGGAGCTAGCTTGCAATTTTTACAAAAATATTACACCTAATATGAAATTTTCAATAATGAACACAAATAACTAAACCCGTGAGGGGTCCTTTGCAAAATTCCCACCCCCTTACGTGCACAGGCACGTGAGGTGATGTGGACAGAGACATGTTCGCAAATATGAAAAGTATGGGGTTCTAGGTGCAATTATTACAAAACTTCAAAGCTGTATATGAAAGTTTGAGGTTCAAATGTTAAATACAAAAATGGTGAGGGTATTAGGCAAAATTACCCATGCCTGAGTGCATCCAACGGTTGGCATCCTCCACTTGAACACGTGGCGCACTCGCAACCGTCGATGCCCCTTCGCGGATCAATGGGCCAGATTAGATCCTCTAGCTCAGATCTGACAGCCGAAGGTGGAAGAATCGGATGGCGTTTGAAGGAACTGGGTCTTGAACCCAATCCAACGGCGACGGACCTCCCTGGATTTACAGGGAAGAACACCACCGCTGGCGAGCTTCAATCAATGTGGGCGTGCAACTCCGGCCTCCGTACTTGCTGCTAATGGTCCTAAAACTTTCCTAGCGATGTCCTCAAGCATCCGGCAGCGTCAAAATGGCGAAACGGTCGCCCGTGGGCCGTCACACGGTCAAAGAAGGGTCACGGCCCCTGGTACCTGCACTTAGTCATAAATCGACCCCAAATGGGGGTCTAACGCCTTTAGTACCTACAAGAGTCATCAGTTCCAGATAATAGCGGGTTCGAGGGTTTGGCAAGATGGAACGGATAGTGGGGTGCGGCGAAGGTAGCTCCAGCGAGGCGGAGAAGATGGAGCTCCGTGAGTCTTGCTATGTGCAAGAGCAAGGGGAATGGAATGTGTCGGGCGATCAAAATGTGAAAAGACGAAAGGAATGGAGTTTGTCGAGATGAAAGGGGGTCAAGTATGGCCAAAGTCCACTGGTGGAGCAAGAAGCTCCAATGGCTCGCCTTTTTGAGATTTTAGCAATTTAGGAGGGATTTGAGGAGAAACATATGCAGATTACTACTACTGGGGATCTAAAGAGTAAAAGGACATGAAGAAGGGAAGAAAGGAAGCTCACTGGGTACGCCGGGGGCGAGCTCCGATGAGTTGGATCAACTCGATTCAACACCCACAACGGGCTTCAAAGGCAGGGGTCGATTCCTGTTGTCAACAGGAAGATCCTTGGCTGCCTAAGATCTGGGTTTGAGGTTGGAAGAGTGATCAAGAGGTCAAGGAAGGTCTGAGGAGGCTTTTGAAGGAGTTGACGGAGCGGCAAAAAGAACGAGGTGAATCTTGTAGTGCAGTGAAGCAATCTCCAAGGAAAGCTAGGGCATGTATTGTGGATTATCGAGGAGTAAAAGTGAAGAAGGGATCTTCACGAAAGAGTGCAAGATTAATCCTCGAAAAATCTGTGAAAACGAGACAAAACCCTTTCTGACACAAGGCCAGACCTCGATCAGAGAGTTGGCCGAGGTCAACCAAGGAAAGAACCTGGTTGGTCCACGTGGACCAATCGGAAAAAAATCCCTGGAAAAAAGACTAATATATTAATTTTAAAATAGAAAATGATTTAATTATTTTTAGATTATTAATAAAAATTCTTTATTATTTTATAAAGTATTTTATGGTGATTTTTATTTATTTTTTCGAGTTGTGGAATTACAAGTTACCTTTTATAGGTGATATACAGTTATATTCATCTATATATTTTAATATTTTGTTTTTATTTTATATATTTAATTTTATTATACGTGTCTATTATTTTATATATTTACATCTTAATTTTATAAACTTAAATATATTTTTATATGATTTTTCTGAAATGATTTATACAGTTAAATAAATAAAAGTATTATCTACATAGGTATAAGTATAGGTATTTCACCTATATATTTTTCCAAGTATTTTTTTATGTTTTCATTGTGTTTTTATTCATGTTTTAATATAAATAATATTTACAAAATTATAAAAAATATAAAAGTATAAAAAATGAGTAATAAGTAAAATTAATATTTTAATCGGTATAAGGATACAAAAGAGGTCCAAAACACGACTCTCCAACCGTAACTCCAAAAAATACGAAACCACCTTCATTAAATAGTTTATTAAAAGTTGTATACAATTAAAGTTGATTTTGATGTGTTTCGAGTTTCTATTTGAGAGATACAGGTCTGGGAAGTTGGGATTTGGGAAACGTATTCATATCATAACTTTCTATCTGTTCATTATTTTTTATGAAATCAATTTTGTATTTTTCTATATTAAATTATATACATCTTTCATGTTAAAGTTTCTTTATTTGAAGTATAAAAAGTGGAACCAAAAATAGGTCCCAAAATGAATAAAGAATGAATTAAATAAAAGGTATTTTTATTGTATTTTGGCCCTTATCTCCCCCTACTATATTCCTTATCGACGTAGTCATCGAGATGCCTAGGTCTCAGGGTTTCGGGTCATAAGATATTTACAATATTTTATTATTTTTCTTTCTTTTCTTTATTTTATAATTTTGTCTTTAAAAACCGTATTTTATACACTATTTACACAATAATGCATGGATGATAAAATGCATGAATTAACGCTATTTACACGAATTTACTAGGGTTTTTAAGGACAAAATGATAGAATAAAGATGATGAAACGTAGATTCATCATCCCCCTATACTTGCCTTTGCTAGTCCCTAGCAAACACTTATGCAATAAGTGCAGAAAAGAAAAACAAAGAAAAGAAAAAGAAGAAAATTGGATTTAGTTTAATTATCAAACTTATCTTCCCGAAATCAAAGTTTGGAGCTTAAGTCGAACCTTTGGAATTTTAGTGCGGACGGAACCTTAATGAGAACAGGATTTGAAATCCAACAGCCTTCGAGAATCCCAAAACTCTGCTCAAGTCTCCTCAATAGCCAGGTCAGAAATATTTCAACTCATATGCAAACTCTTATGACTATGAATCTGACTCGTACAGTGTAAGTGCTGGAGGCTCTCTCCAACTGAAATGACAAAGAGACTGACATCTCCAGTATGACAACCCAATGATTCCTCAATCCAACAACTCCTTCCTCAAGGAACGGGGTATTCCCTTCTAAGTTCAAGTGGCAACCATCTCAAGAGGAGGGGGTGAAAAGAAGAATGGACGCTAGCCAGTGTAGCTACCTATCCTAGGATGCAAGACTAGTGTAGTCAAGTCATCCTGTTGCAGGCTCACATGATTTAACTTTGAAGCTCAAGCTTGCTTATTGACTATACACATATGTACACTCTGGCAGGCATTTTTATTTTGTACAGGCTTGTCCACTTTTTTGGAGTTTTTGACTTTTTTTTGTGTACTATATACAACAGCATTTACATATGGAGTTTTTCCTCTTGAGCCAGTAGACTATCCCTCTTTTGAAGCTTTATTGCAACCCACAATCTCCTGTCCTCAAAACTCATCATCACTGGATGGGTTGGGGTGCACTTCCCTCCCTAGAGGAGGATAAGTGTTTCCACATGTGTGTGTCTCATACCGGCAAATCCAACCCCCTTACCACTCCAACTGAGTTGAGCCATGTAAAAGGTGTGGTGTCCAAGTTAGGTCATTATCAACAAGAGTCGTGTGTGTGCTTCGAAATACTCTACTTAGGCAATCAAGAATCCATTGAACCAAATCTCGTGATCCTCGGAGAATTAAGTCAACTAGACCTGAAGTACCTCAATTCCAGCTCCTATAAGGTCATGTTGATTAAGTAGATTTAAGGTCCAACCAAGCTTCAATCTTCGGATTGTACTTAGACTTGTTCAACAATCAAACTTAATCCGAAAAATGCTCATGATATGCAAATGCTATGCAGAATGCTAAAATATTTTTGTGATGCAATTTTCAAAGATTTTCAACTTTTTGTGGATTTTCTTAAAAAGATTATGCATATGCATTTTTTAGATTTTTCAAATGCTTTTGGATTTTATTTTTGCAAATGTTTTTGGGAATTTTTGAAAACAAAAGGTTTTGGCTAAAAACTAGGTGCAAATATTTACAAGGGGATGCATCTTTTATTTACAAGAATTAGTTGAAGAATTCACAAGGGGTAAGTGCTCAATTTTATAGGTATATACATAAAGATTTTAGGTGAGATGTATACATTCCTCAAAGTTATTTGAAACAGGTTTTGCAAACAATTTGACAAATATAGTCCAAAATAATTTTTACAAAGAATTTTACAAACATGTACACACATTTGAATATCATTTTGCAAAGGTTTTCCAAACAGTATATATAGATCTTTTTCAAATATTTTTGCAACCATTTTTCAAACCATTTGCAAATCATTTTTCAAACCTTTTTATTTCACACGAAGAAAATAATTTTATAATCAAAATGTTTTTACAAAGGTTGAAAACATGTAACAAATCGTTTTCCAAATAGTTTTCAAAATATTTTCAAACTATTTTTCAAATATTTTGAAAAAAAATATTGTCAAATGATTTATTAATCAGTAAATACAAAAAGAATTTGAGGAATATTCACATCTTTTTATTAAGTTTGTTAATAAATTTTAAGTATAATTGGCCATATTTGTTAGTAAAAATACAGAAGTACGAGTTATGGCTAAAGTATATACGCAGTATATACGACCCCCTATACTTAGCTTGAGCTATGTCCTCATAGATTAAAGAGAAAAGAGAAGATATAACTCGTACTGAGTATAGGAAAAGTCTAATGAATAACGAACAAATGAAGGAATGACGAATGAGAAGTTGACCGTCCCCCATATACTTAGGATCAAATAATCCTAAGTATAGCAGACTGTACACAAAGCAGGGAGGGTCAAGGGTGGAAATGAACAGATCGTACTCAGACTGTCTCCCCCTATACTTAGGGTAAGATATCCCTAAGTATAGACAAGAAGAGGAGATAGTGGAGTGGATCAAAGAATAGAAGCAATCGAGATGAACACCTCCCTATACTTAGGACAAAGTACGTCCTAAGTATAGAAGACTGACAAAAAGGGGCGACTCCTTTTTCATAGATGAAGAGAAAGGAAAAGAAGAAAAGAAGAAAAGAGATCAGAAGATGGAATATGAACAACTCGGGATGTGCATCCCACCTACACTTAGAATAAAGTGCATCCTAAGTGTAGCAATGATGAAGGGGATGACATCATGTCGGTAGAATAAGATCGAAGAGAAGGAAAAGAAGAAAAGTCATTCAAAAATGCTTTGCTCTGCTTCGTCTTCCTCTACTACTTTGGAAATATCATGCTCATCCCTATAGATTACTTGAATAGAGTCAACAACATACATGAATGTATCATGTTCAAGGTAAGGCTTCAGAAGTTGTATTGACTACAAATGGTTGTGCTCAGCTGACGATTAAGATATCAATACACTTCCATTGTCACGTGCATGCTCAACTAGAAATGGCCCAGTCCATTTGCTCTTCAATTTACCATGAAAGATCTTTAATTTCGCATCAAACAACCACACCTTCTGACCCGACTCGAAGGACTTGCAGCGGATATGCTTGTTGTGCCATGTTTTAACCTTCTCCTTGTACATTAGGATGTTGTCGTATGCATAGTCTCTGAATTCCAATAATATGTTCAGATCCAATTTTCAGTTCTTCCTGGCTTTCTCATAATCCAAATTACAGATGTTTATGGCTCGTGGAGATTTGCGAATTAGTTCAACAGACGGATGACATGGCTTGCCATACACAAGGCAGTAGGGAGACATTCCCAAGGGTGACTTGTACGTTGTTCTATAAGCCCAAAGAACTGAATCAAGCAGCTGAGACCAGTTCTTGCGATACGGACGCACAAGCTTCTATAGAATTGTCTTGATCTCCCTGTTTGAACATTCAGCTAAGCCATTGGACTGCGGGTGGTAAGGTGATGCAACACGATGTTCAATGCAGAATTCCTGAGTCAGCTTCCTCACCTCTCTGTTTATGAAATGCCTACCCCCGTCAGATATTAGAATCTTGGGAATCCCAAACCGTGCTATTATGTGATCTCTCAAAAATCGATAAATCGTCCTACTGTAAGCGGTTCGGGCGGGGATAGACTCCAACCAGTGACTTACATAGTCAACAGCAAGTAGAATATATTCATAACCCTGGCTGTTGGGAAATGGGCCCATAAAGTTGATGCCCCATGCGTCGAAGATGTTTGATATCTGAATGAATTTCAGAGGCATCGTGTCTCTCATTCCTATGGTTCCGCCCATCTTCTGACAGTCAGTGCAGCATTTGACATAATCATCTGCATCTTTAAATAGTGTAAGCTACCATAAGCCACTCTAAAGAACTTTCGTTGTCGTCCGTCTGCCTGAATGATGTCCTCCAGAATCTTGGTCATGGCATAAGGCGAGGACATTTGGAAATTCCTCCTGAGGAATGCACCTTCGCCAGATACAGTTTGCCCCCTCACGAAATAAGTATGGCTCCTCCCACTAGCATAAATGTATTTTAGACAAGAATTTGTCTATTTTCAACTTTGGCCAATGGATTCTCTTGGTCACGAGATAATTCACAATGTCCGCATACCATGGAAGCGAGGTGACTGGCAGAATTGTCTCATCTGGAAAGGTCTCTGTGATATGTTGCAGGCTTAACTCAGGAGACTCTGGTTCAGGAAGCCTCGATAATTGGTCGGTCACCACATTCTTTACCCCATGTTTATCTCTAATTTCAAGGTCAAATTCCTGAAGGAGAAGGATCCACAGAATAAGACGTGGCTTGGCGTCCTTCTTCTGTTGTAGGTACCAGATGTCGAATGGTCCGGGTAGATGATCACTTTTGATCGGAGGAGATAGGATATGAACTTTTCCAAGGCAAAAACCACTGCTAGCAGCTCCTTTTCGGTGACAGTGTAGTTGTGTTGGGCTTCATCGAGCGTTCGACTAGCATAGTTAGTTGCAAATGGTACATTATCTTTCCTCTTTCCGAGTACAGCACCAATGGCATAATCTGACGCATCGGTCATTATCTCAAAAAGCTAAGTCCAGATCGGTGGCTGCAAGACAGGGGCCTGAGTGATAAGTTCTTTCAGCTGATTAAAGGCAAGGAGCATACGGTCATCTACAATGAATTCATTCTCCTTGTCGAGCAACTCAGTCAACGGTCTGGCCAATTTGCCGAAATCTTTGATGAATTGTCGGTAAAAACTGACATGGCCCAAGAATGACCTGACTTGCTTGATTGTTGTAGGTGGCTCAAGTTTAGAAATCACCTCCACCTTGGTTGGATCAACCTCCAAGCCACATTTGGAAACAACATGACCTAGCACGATTCCTTCGGTTACCGTGAAGTTGCTCTTTTCCCACGAGAGCACCAGATTTACTTTGCAGCACCTTCGTAAGACTTGGTCTAAATAATCCAGACATTGATCAAATGAGTTCCCGTAGACGGAAAAATCGCCCATAAGGACCTCAAGAAAGTTGCCCACCATGTCGGCAAAAACTGCAAGTATACATCTTTGAAATGTGGTTGGGGCATTGCAGAGCCCGAATGGCATCCGTCTGAAGGCGTATGTCCCAAAAGGACAGGTGAACATGGTCTTCTCTTGGTCTTCAGGAGCTATGGCTACTTGATTGTACCCATAGTATCCATCCAAGAAGTAAAAATATTCCTTCGCGGCCAATCTCTACAAGATCTGGTCGATGAAGGGTACGGAAAGTGGTCCTTCTTGGTGGCGAGATTAAGTCTCCTGTAATCTACGAATGCTCGCTTAGAAGTGGGTATCTGGTGGCGATCTCCTCTCCTTTATCGTTCTTTACAAAGGTGATCCCTGATTTCTTTGGTACCACATGCAGAGGGCTCACCCATTTGCTATCAGAGATGGGATAAATGAATCCTGCATCGCACCATTTCTGGATCTCTTTCATAACAATCTCTCGCAGATTTGGATTGAATCGTCTCTGAAGTTCTCGAGAGGGTTTGTAATTGTCTTCCAGGAAAATGTGATGCGAGCATAAAGATGGATTGATCTCGTGGAGATCTGAAATTCTCCAGCCTATAGCCTTGCGGTTGCGTTCAATAACCTCCATGAGACGAGATTCTTGGTCTGCGGTCAGATGCGCATTGATAATGATCGGGTACATGTTAGGTTCTCTCGTAAGAAAGGCATATTTCATATTGGAGGGCAAGGGTTTCGACTCTGGTAGGGTAGGAGATGCCTCAAAAGTGACTTCAGCTACTGATTCAAGTGGTGATTCTTTCATATGTTCGGCATCCACTGTGCTTTGTTCTGCCTCCTCATTCAAGCCCTTACAGAACGTTTCAATAACATCTTCTTCATTGCAGAATTCTTTGATAATCTACTCTTGATCTTGAAGGCACATCATCACCGCCTGGGTCTCCTCTAGTTAGCCATCACCTATCTCATAGTGATTGATAAGGGAAAATTCGACTGCAGTGTCCATTCCTTCCATAGGAGAGAGGAATTCATGGATCTCTTTGTCATCCATAAAAAGATTTGTATCATGGATTTCAGCTAGAAAATCGCAGTCTTTGGAAGAGTCGATCACCTTTGTGCATGCTGCAGATGCCCTTTCTGACGGTTTGGCATCAGACAGGGTCTTTATTTTAATTGTGTCACCACCAGCACTAAAAGTGATTTCTCCAGTCCCATAATTAACCATCGCGTTCGACGTCCGCAGGAATGGTCGTCTGAGTATGATTGGGGTGAGGAGCAAGGGCGTAGAGACGTCCATATCTAACACAACAAAATCGGTCGGGAACTGCTTCCCTGAACCGTGACTATCACGTCCTCCAATACGCCCCTCGGCCTCTTGACTGATTTGTCGGCAAACTGCAGAATCATCTTGGTGGGATTGAGCGGTCCTAGCCTGAACTCTGTGATCAACGAAGCTGGCATTAAGTTAACAGAGGACCCGGTGTCCAGCAGAGTACGCTCAAATTCTTGATCGAACATCTGACAACATACAAGAGGCGCTCCATTATCTGGCTTCTTGTCCGGGAGATTTCTGATAGTATTGATTGTGGCCATTGTGAGGATGTGCTTTTCATGCTTACCTCCTTTGTTTCTAGAGTTTTGGGGATGAGGCCTACGCTTATTTGTACATGCATCTTTTAGTCCCTTTTTCATAGCAGACATGTAATCAAGATCTTTCATTAAGGGCATATTCAAGACTAAATTCTGAATGATCTCAATGATGGTAGGGTTAGACAAATCATTTTTCAAAATTTTCATTTTTTTATGTCTTTTCATAGCTTCTGGGAAAGGAATATGTACAGAATTTTCAATGGTATCATCCAAAATAGTGTCCATATTAATTTTTATAGGTAGATGGCAAAAAGGTACAGAATCATCTACAACATGTGGACCAAAAGTGACCGGCTCGATTTCTGATGTTGGCTTGGGCTTCGATGTAGGTACAAAATTCTTCAAAGTTGCAGCTGGTTCTGGGATGTGTGCATTCGTCTCTAAAATGCCAGTTGTCTCCACCGAGGATGTCGTCGTCTTTTTGTGTTTTTTGTATTTTCTTCATTTTTTGTCAGTTTTTTGCATATGGTGCCTTTCCAAAAATGTTACTTGGCCCTCGTACCGGTTGTATTGACGATTCCCCTTCAGATGCAATGTGCTTTCCCTTCGCGATTGATGATGTCTACAGTGCTCTACCGCTCTTGAGAGTAACAACGTTAGATATAAACAAATCATTTCTACCTGAATCGGGCAGATCACTGCAAGATACTTGCTCCTTGCATCGGAAGTTATTCTGGGTGGCCTCGACCTGGGCTGCTATGACGATTTTGGCAGCCGTTAGGTCGTCGATCTTCTGGATCATCTTAGTAATATTTTTGACAAGTTGTTCAAGATAAGCGAGGGACGGGTTCACCGGTGCAACCTCAGATGAATCGCCCCTTTAGGGCCTCTGATTCTGATAATTTGGAGGGGGTTGTTTGGTGAGGGGGAAAATGAGAGGGGTATTGTGAATACTGTTGGGAGAGATATGAATGATGGAATGTTGCAGCCGGTTGCTGTGGAGGATGGCTTTGATTACGGTAGCTGGGTTGCTGCTGCGGATATCCTTGCCTCCATGTGTTCCCATATTGTTGTTACTATTGATTTTGAGACTGGAAGTTCCTACCTTCCTGTTGTTGCCGGTATTGTTGTCGATTTGCCGAGTTCTGACCCTGGAAGTGTCCCTGCGGATAGGTCAGATGTTGTTCAGGTTCCCACACACCATTGATCTCTTGAATTTGTGGTAGTGAGGGAGGAAACTGCTCTGGACAAACGGGAAGAAGTTCTGGTTGATAGACAACCAGCTGGCTCTGTGACTACGGGGGCTGCTCCGGTGCCTGCACATAGTATACATGCTGAACTGGCAGAGGCTACGGAGGACTAGGCTGAGGAGGTTGTATGCGTGATGATTCCTTCAGCTCAGCGGAGTTCTCAGCAGCGGACACATGCAAGCGTTGGCGTTCAGGGCTCGAACTAGTTTCTCCAGTTGTTGAGAAATCAAGTCGGGCTTCTCCATACCCTAGGTTCTCTCCTCGATGACAGATAATTTTTCGAGGTCTTGGGACCTCTTCTCGATAATGTCGACCTTAGACAAGTGACTCCCAATAATGCTGAGGTTTGAGCTCTCATCCTTGTCTTCGGTGTGGCTCGCCATGTTCACAGGCTGTGGATGGCGGTAGGCATCTTCATGTAAGCTCGTGATGAGGACTAAGCAGCCTCTCCCTCGGTCATCTCCTCAAAAATGTTCCACACAACATCCTCATTTTATTGAAGTGCGAACCTCCACAAGCGGCATCGAGTCTCTGGCTTTCTAGCTTCAAACCACCAAAGAAGTGTTGCACGAGACTAGTCTTGGGAATCTCGTGGTGGGGTCACCGTTCTTGTAGTTCCTTGAATCTCTCCCAAGCTTCATGGATCGTCTCGTTGGGTTGCTGATAGAAGTTGGAGATGCGAGCTCGCATCTGGTTCAGATGACCCAGAGGATAGAATTTGTAAAGAAATGTAGATTTCAACTCCTCCCATGTTGTGACCACTTTCCCCAGGTGATCAACCCAATACAAGGCCTTGTCCTGGAGGCTGAAGGGGAAAGCGATCATCTTGACTACCCTCAAAGGAATACCGGGGTAGTAAGCGGTGGCGTAGATGCGGTCAAACTTCTTGAGGTGGATGTAAGGCTCCTCAGTGGTGTTCCCATGGAATGTAGGAAGCAGAGATAGAAACTGCAGCTTCAGCTCGAAGTGGGCATGAATTTGCGGAATCTGGATCCACTCAATGATACGACCTGCTCCAGGGTTGTATGTTTGCTTCAAGGTCGGCTTCGACTGCGGTAGTTTTGCATCCATTCTTTCATACTCATGTCTTCCCACTGAAAGTTCATCTCCAGCACCTCCAGGATTGTACTCTTGATCTAGATCATCATTCCGTCTGCCATCTCTCTCATCAGCCCTTCTCCTTAAATCATTGAGCATATCTTGGAATGCAGTCTGGGCCAAAGCCTGATTGGTCAGTTGATGTTGGATAGCTTGGATAGAAGCAAGCAACTGGCTGTTGACCTCATTATGTGTAGTGTACTGTCCTTCCCCCTGATCTGTTTGTTCGACCGGCTGGGGTTGTGTTCCCTTTCCTCTACTATTTGGAGCCATCTCGGAATAGACTTGAATTCCGGGCTCGTGATCAGGTTGAGAATCTGCATGATGGAATAAACCCCGATCAGTTTCTTTCTGAGCACCAATTGCTGAGATGAGTCTGGAATTAAGGTCAATCCCAAAATGCTATGAACACAGCATAGGATATTGACTGAAATCGATCTCCATCCACTAGAGTAATCCAGGTTCATATGAAGGGGCAGGGCTGATTCGGGTTACGAGTCCATCCCGAACAGCAGATTTATTGGGGATAGGCAAGTGTTGAAAGAAGAGAGATTAGGGGAGTCGAAGGAGAAATTCGTGAGATTTGAACTAACTACTTTGATATCACCCCTATTTATTGAAGATGTAGGCAACACGGAATCGATGTGGGCATCGGCAAGGTCCCGACTAAACCATCCGTGTGACAAAATCTTGAGAGGGTCAAAAGGGATAGATGATGGATGAGGAGAATGGAGGTGAACAGGAAATAAAAGGAATGTAAAACAGTAGAAGGCTCGCGATGAGTAAGGGTCAAAGGTGAGGGAAGCAAAATTGCGCAAATACGCGATGTTTTTGATCTTGACCTTAATGAAACTAATCAATCAAACCTCAAAGCAATGGATTCACCAACTCGACCCATGAAGCCATGAAGGTTCGGCAATTATCTTTGTTGTTTTTAGATTTGAATTCAGGTAATTTATCTTATCATGAGTCCTTAGAGCGCTACGCCTATAAGAGCGAGAGTACTGCCAGAAAAGTATCCCGAACTTGTCCTCCTCCTTTGTAACATGTAGTCTGCACTTTTTGAGGTCCTTGTAACCCTTACTGGATCCCTGCTCAGCCAAAGAAGTAGAGGGAAGAAGACGATAGGCGAAACCAATACTTCGGAACTCGCTCGCAATGGAATCACCCGTAAGTGTGCAAGAACCTACTCGGACGCAAGACGATGAGACAGACACCCCCGTGAAGGCGTGGCCTATGCTCGATAATTCGAACAAGGTCAATGTTCTATACAACAGAGAGTCATCATTGCCGATCAATCACTACTCATCTACATACGATAGAAGCACCAATACTTCGGAAATTCAAGCGATACACAAGGCAGCCACAGACTGGGTTTTGGGCTCTAATCCTTACGACGTCACTCATTTCACTAGGAAGGAGACCTTCCAATGCAACCTGAAAACAAATGAGGGCTTTGCTCACCCCAAGGCAATGAGTCCAATTAACCAATTTTATTTAGGTCAAGTACTTTTAGCAATCCCTTTTCCTAATTTTTTTGTGTTATCACTTGTTTTGAGTAGATTCAATACAAGCGCCTAACGACTTTTGTCTTTTCTTTGATTCCTAATTGATCCAAAAATATAGGGAGAAGGTCGGCAAAGCAATGCAAGGCGACACTAAGATGGAAATCTCACCTTAGTGTCTAAATGATGAATGCTAAGTTAGAAGACTTACAGTGCTTCCCAGCTCTCTCCATGCGGGATGCAAAACAGGAATTTATAAACCTATACTTAATGCCGATATGCACACGAAAATCGTCCTAAGCGGGCAACTACTAGCGTGAAGAACCAGATGAATAAAACCTAAAGTCCGATCTTAAAGCCTCCTCGGTGCCCACCACAATGGGTCCTACAAGCAATGTATGGAGAGCTCTCACGGTACGTGGTTTCAAGCTGTGTGTCAAGAAATTAATTAATTCTAAGTCCAAACGAGAAGACTATAGGTGCATGAAATGGTTATTAGGTGTTTGGCCTTAGGTTACACAATCAAGCAAGCCTAAAGACTAAGGGCTCATTCCACAAAATAATGAAAACCAAAGTCAGGAAACAAAATGCGATAAAAGTGTGGCAAAACTGCGGTGAGCTCCCAAGTGAACAAACACTTGAAAATTGGGCACGAATGTTCAAAGTCTTGGGTACCTGTATTATTACAATTTTATAGTCAATAAATCTCTCTCTCACAAAAATAAAAATCTAAATCATCCTCTCTCTCTTTCAAGAGCCTCCTACTCTCTCCTGCCGGCTAGGGTAGAATAGCCGACTCTGCTTCTCAAGGCTGTGTAGAATCACCTAGGCGATCCTCCTTGGTCCATGGTCCCTCGCAAGAAGACAAGAAAGAGATGTCAGACAATTCACAATCAATGATCAAATAGAAAGAGATAGTAAAAAATGGCTAAGCAAGTAAAAGGCATAGGTCTACTCTACAAGCCGATGCTCCCGGCAACGGTGCCATTTGAAAAACGAAAAGACGGGAATTGCTAAGTAATGGCCTGACACCACAGGCTCACTATCGCTGAAGCGACTACTCCAATCCTCGTGTTGATCAACAATTAACCCACACAAATAATTAAGCAATTAAGAGCAAGAGTTAAAATTTATTATACCCTACTAAGAATGTATAACGGCAAGCAAGTAGGGGTCGAACACAGGAAGCAAAGGAGTAAAGTAGGCTAGAAAAAAGTCAAGAACCCTATGTCTTGTGAATCACTTAGCCAAATTGAACTTCTTGTGGGATTTTAATTTTATATTTTTTTTAGTTTTTAATTTTATATTTTTATATTTTGATTATTAATTTAATGATTTTGTATTTTCTTTTCTTTTATATTTTTATATTTTTATCTTTTCTTTTCTTTTTCTATTAATAAGACTATAAAACTATATAAGATATATGCACAAGAGAGATAAGAGAGGGATATATATAGGTAAAAATACTCAAAATCCAGGAAATAAAATATTTTTGTGCTTTTTATCTTTTTATAATGTTATTGTGATTTTTCTAAATTTTTCCCGATTTTTTTGGTATTTTTAAAATAAAAAATACTAAAAACAGTGAATAAAATCTATTCCCGAAATTAAAATGGAGATAAAAAATATCAAACAGTGTCAAAAATCCTCTAAATTAATTTTAAACTAAAGAATGCAGTAAGGAAAATTTAAAAATAGAAACTAGATTTTTATGATTATTTTTGGAATTTTTAAGATTTTTATGAAGATTTTAGGGTTTTCAAATTTTTAGGAGTTTTCTTTTGAATTTTTTAGTGATTTTTGGTCTGAAATTAAAACACATAAAAATAAAAAAAATATTATTTTGGAATTTTTCAAAAACTTTTATAATTTTTTGTATTTTCTAGTGCAAACAATGGAGAAAATGCATGTTTTTTTGAATTTTTATAAATAATAAATTGCAACAAAAATGCAAATTAAAAATATAGAGTGGAAGCGCAATGCAGCAGGAATGTATGCCAATTTTTTTGGTGATTTTTCAAATTTTATTGATGCATGAAATAAATAGAGACAACAAAAGGAAACTACACTACTAGCAATGGCATATTAGTAAATATCCAGAATCTCAGGGGAAGTGCAAATTTCCCACAATTTTATAACGCAAAGACAATATTTCTGGACTAAATATAAATAGCTAAAACCGCAAGGGTACTTCTGCAAAAAGCCCAGCCCACGTGCGTTGACTCGCGCGCCTAGCAGGGACTTAAACATAATATTCCAAAAATACAGGGGCTAGCTTGCAATTTTTACAAAAATATTACACTTAATATGAAATTTTCAGTACTAAACAAAAATAACTGAACCCGCAAGGGGTCCTTTGCAAAATGCGCACCCCCCTCACATGCACAGGCACGTGAGATGACGTGGACAGAGACATGTTCGCAAATATGAAAAGTATGGGGTTCTATGTGCAATTTTTACAAAACTTTAAAGCTGCATATGAAAGTTTGAGGCTCAAATGTTAAATACAAAAATGGCGAGGGTATTAGGCAAAATTACCCACGCATGAGCGCATCCAACGGTTGGCGTCTTTCACTTGAACACGTGGCGTGCACGCAACTATCGATGCCCCTTCACGGATCAACGGGCCAGATTAGATCCTATGGCTCAGATCTGACGGCCGAAGGCGGAAGAATTCGACAGCTCGCCTTTTTGAGCAAAGTCCACTGGTGGAGCAAGAAGCTCCGGCAGCTCGCCTTTTTGAGATTTCAGCAATTTAGGAGGGATTTGAGGAGAAACATATGCAGATTACTACTAATGGGGATCTATAGAGTAAAAGGACATAAAGAAGGGAAGAAAGGAAGCTCATTAGGTACGCCGGGGGCGAGCTTCGGCAACGTAGCTCCGGCGAGTTGGATCAACTCGATGCAACACCCACGACAGGCTCCGAAGGCTGGGGTCGATTCGTGTTGTCACTAGGAAGATCCTTGGATGCCTAGGATCCGGGTTTGAGGGTGGAAGAGCGATCAAGAGGTCAAGGAAGGTCGGAGGGGGCTTTTGAAGGAGTTGACGGAGCGGCGAAAAGAACAAGGTGAATCTTGCAGCGCAGCGAAGCAATCTCCAAGGAAAGCTATGGGCGTGTATCGTGGATTATCGAGGAGTAAAAGTGAAGAAGGGATCATCATGAAAGAGTGCAAGATTAATCCTCGAAAAATCTACGAAAACGGGTCAAAACCTGTTCTGACACAAGGCCAGACCTCGATCAGAGAATTGATCGAGGTCAACCAGGGAAAGAACCTGGTTGGTCCACGTGGACCAACCGGAAAAAAAATCCCTAGAAAAAAGACTTATATATTCATTTTAAAATAGAAAATGATTTAATTATTTTTAGGTTATTAATAAAAAATCTTTATTATTTTATAAAGTATTTTATGGCGATTTTTATATATTTTTTCGAGGTGTGGAATTACAAGTTACCTTTTATAGGTGATATACAGTTATATTCATCTATATATTTTAATATTTTATTTTTATTTTGTATATTTAATTTATTATATTTGTTTATTATTTTATATATTTACATCTTAATTTTATGAACTTAAATATATTTGTATTTGATTTTTATGAAATGATTTATACAGTTAAATAAATAGAAGTATTATCTCCATAGGTATAAGTATTGGTATTTCATCTATATATTTTTCCAAGTATTTTATTTTTATGTTTTTGTTGTGTTTTTATTCATGTTTTACACATATATTATAAATAATATTTACAAAATTATAAAAATATAAAAGTATAAAAAGAATGAATAATGAATAAAATTAATATTTTAATCGGTATAAGGATACAAAGGGGTCCAAAACTCAACTTTCAAACCGTAACTCCGAAAAATATGAAACCACCTTCATTTAATAGCTTATAAAAAGTTATATACAATTAAAGGTGATTTTAATACGTTTCGACTTTTTATTTGAGAGATACAGGTCTGGGAAGTTGGTATTTTGGAAACTTATTCAGATCATAACTTTCTATCTGTTCATTATTTTTGTATGAATCAATTTTGTATTTTTCTATAATAAATTATCTACATCTTTCATGTTTAAAGTTTCTTTATTTGAGGTATAAAAAGTGGAACCAAAAATAGGTCCCAAAATGAATAAAGAAAGAATTAAATAAAAGGTATTTTTATTGTATTTTGGCCCTTATCTCCCCCTACGTTATTCCTTGTCGACCTAGTCATCGAGATGCCTAGGTCTCGGGGTTTAGGAACATAAAATATTTACAATATTTTATTCTTTTTCTTTTCTTTTCTTTATTCTATAATTTTGGCTTTAAAAACCGCATTTTATACACTATTTACACAATAATGCATGGATGATAAAATGCATGAATTAATGCTTTTTACACGCATTTACTAGGGTTTTTAAGGCCAAAATGATAGAATAAAGATAATGAAACGTAGACTCATCAGAAGGGTATTATATTAATTGACGAACTACCATCTAGGAGAGTGTTATCACAAGAATAGTCAGAGATGGAGCAAATCACAAGAGGTGTGGTAGTGTTCCCTTTCTTAAAATATAGACAGTGAGAAATGGCATAGGCAGTGGCCATGATCAAGATGTGATGCTCAGATCTTCTCCTTCGCTTTCTCTTCTTGTGTTGAGGAGTAGATAAATCTGTCATGGCTTGTTGAAGTGGGGCTTTAGTTATCTCATGAAGTTTGACCACCACTTCGGGTTCAGTCAACATCTTTTTGAATTTTTGGACCTCCTACATACAAGGGAGGAGATCGGAATCAGCATATACACGAGGATTACCAAGAGCAGTCTGTACAGTGGCATCCTCGGGGTCAAGGTTAGGACATGGTTGTGTGGGTAAATGATCAGGCATTTGGGTCCTCTCCTCACAAAATGAATCAACAACGTATCTCCCGAATTCTTTTAGGATTTTTTATTTTTTTTCATTTTTTTGTATTTTGGGTGATTTCAAGCTCTCATGATTATCCTCAAGTGAGTCCATATCCTCAAATAGTGGAGCAGTGTTCTGGCTCACATTTATGTTAAATAGATTGGAAATCCTCGAATTCATTTGCTCCATCATCTGGTTTAGAGTCTCAAGTGTGGACAACATGAAAGGTGACTCTAAAATCCCAGGATCGAGTGAGTGGGGTGGGGGTGGGTGAGAATCAAAGTCCTCTGACTCCTGAAATAATGGGTTAGGCGGATATGCACAAAAATTAGGAGGAAGATCCTCCTGAAAAAGGGAAAGTGGATCGACTGGAGGGTACGTGTCATCTGCGAAGATTGGATTAAAATAACTACAGTCGGCCATCTTCGAAACAAAAGACGAGATTGGGAGAGCACGAGTGTCAAGTCAAAAGATATGGAGAAAAAGGCGCACATGCGCAGAAGTATCTAGTATGCACACAAGCAATCAAACACAATACAAACCCCCAGTTCACCAACTGAAAGCAATGTGAAGACTGTGAAGGTCCGGTCTCTTAATCTTGTCTGTTTTAGAGTTAGGTGATAATCACAAAAATTGTACAAACACTTAGGTTGAATTGTGGGATTTGGGCACTAACCTTCGTGTGTACGTGAGCAAGTTAAAACGAATACAATGAGGGGGTTACTCCCCCCAAACAATGATTTTTCCTTATTTTTATTTTAGGGGCGAGTTTTCTTTAGCAGTCCCATATTTTAAGTAGTTATCACTTGGTTAAATTATTTTCAAAGAATCGCCCACCGAATCTCGAATTTCCTTTTTAACTTATGTGAGTGAAAATGAGGAAGGAGATCGGAAATGCCAATGCGCGATCAAAAACAATGATGCATGCAGGAGTTAGAGATGGTACCTTGTCGCCGGCACTCTACATACAAGTGATCCGCACATAATTTAAATACAGAAAAATAAACTAACCTATATGATGCAAGTGAACCGTTTTAGATGATAGCTTCTATTAACGGGAAAAATAAGTTAATTTGACTAAGTCCAACTTATGCTCTACTCTATAGGCATAGAAATTCTTGTTTAAGGTGTTTGGATCTAATTAATTACCTGGCTCAAGCAAATTAATTAAAGCAATCAAGAGGTAGCTCACAAAATCCGTGTGAAACAAAGAAAAATAAAGTTGATGAAAACGAAACAGGTGAGGTCCCCCAAGTGCACCGACACTTGGCGAAACAGACCCCGCAACAAATGAATGTCCGTTTACAAGAGTTCGAATGCTAGAAAAAATATCTATCTCTCTCTTTTGTTTATTTGATCTCTTTCAAATCTTCTTCTCCTTCTCTCATGCTATCATGCGGCTTGGTGAAGGTGCTTCGGCTCTCCTAAGATCGCCTCCTTCGCTCCATGGGCCCTCACAAGAAAAAGAAAAGAGAATGTGTAAGAAACACAATTATCAAATATGAGAAAGAAAAATGTAACAAATGCAGTGAATATGAACAATGGATTAATGTGACAAGATTATTTACAACCAAGAATAGCAGGTCGAAAGAGAAACCTAACTCCCTCATCGTGCCTCCCCAGCAACGACACCATTTCGTTGCTGTAGGAAACTTGAGGATCGAAAATTAATGATATATGTCATTGCTATCCCTAAAAATCCCCTGACAAACAAACAATTTTTTTATTTTTTGCTACTTATTAACCTGCATAGCGGACATGATCGAACTCAGGGAGGTTACAATTCCCGAGGGTTATTCAATTGATCAATAAAAAATCAATTAAAAGAAAAAGGAAATCTCAAAGGGCAACTATCCGTGGTTTTTGTGAAATTTTTCTCTTTTAAATTTATTATTATTTTTATATTTCTATTTTTTTATTTTCTGATTTTCAATTTTTTAGTGATTTTAATTTTGCAATTTTTTTATTTTTAAATCAAGAACAACATGCACAAAACAAGAAATACGCATACCAACTCTTTTTTATAATTTTCGATTATATAAAAAATGCTCAGAAAAATACAGAAAAAATATTTTTGTATTTTAAATATTTTGAAGTAATTTTGGAAATTTTTGTACAATTTTAAGATGTTTTTTTTATTTTTCTAAAAATCAAACAGTAGTAACAATGAGAAGCAATGCACATCCTCGAGTAATTTGCAACTTATAAATGTTTTAAGTATGCAAAACTCCTGGCAATTAATTTATATAAAATAGGGACAAATATATACAAACAAACACTGAAATCAAGAATTTTTGGATTTTTGTAGAATTGTTTATGATTTTGATAAGATTTTAAGTATTTTTCAATTTGTTTGGGATTTATAAAGAATTAATGTGTGAAATTTGGACAGAAATTAAAGACTATAAAATACAACTACTCTAATTTTTTGGAATTTTTGGAGCAATTTTCAAATTTTTATGAATTTTTGATGTTCAAGAAGATAAGATGACATTGTTTTTTATTTTTTTAATAATATCAAAAGGCAATGAAAATTGATGAAAAATTTATGCAATGATAAAAACTACAGCAAGAACATACATAATTCTTTTTGAAAATTTTTCGAAAAATAAAAATATTTATTCTATGAAGAAAATCATGCAAAGTTTGTTTGGGAGCACAAGGACGTAACTGCAAATATATAAAAGTTTTGTACTGAATATAAAAATAATAAATATTTCAGGTGAAAAGTGAAAATTACCCAAAAGTCACTTGCGCAGCTCGTGATCTTCTGAAGCTCAGGGGTATCTCTACAATTTTGAAAACCTTTGGGGAGCTAAAATGTAATTATCCCAATAAAATAATCCCTAGGGTTTATGCTTCACTTCATTCTTTATTCCTGAAGTCAGATAGGGTGTTGCCCCTTGTTCCTTCGTTCTTGATGGGCGGCGGCATAGGCATAAAGATTGAGGAAGGTGCGGCCGGCACTTGGTCTCGTGGTGGAATCGACTGGTCGACGACGGTTGAGGGTACGTCGGTCCAAGAGGGGAGGTGCGACCAGGCAGGGACGAAGCCAGGATTTTTGGCTGAGGGGGGCTAAAAAGAATAGGGAAATTTTTTTAATATATACTGAGATTTTTTACTTAATATGTCAAATTTATTTTGACTTCATATCATACCATCTTGAAAAACACTAAAGAATTATTTTTAAACATATTATAGTATTTAAAAAAAAGAAAATAAAGACTTGAGTAATAAAATTATCAACATAGTTACTACATTAAAAGTATGACTTGGGTGCAAATAAATTTTCATACGAAAATTATAATTGTAAGCAATAATTCCTCTTCTTTTTAATTTGGAAATGTCTTGAAAGGAAAAAATTAACTGTGTAATGTTTTTCATAATATAAAAATAAAAGAAATCGAACATACCTTTATGTTACGCTATTTAAAACGCACTCTCCTCGACTTTGAATCATACTTATCTATGATTGACTTTGAAGTGACATGTAGGATATTAGGGATGCATGCATATTGCGATACAGTTGTATCCTATACACCACATTATCTGTTTTATACGTTTTGAAATCTATAGCCACATCCCTTCTAAAACAGTATGGTTATCAAATGTAAATTATGAAAAAAATCTCCTTTTTTTGCTCGCAAATTGTTAGCATCATTATAGCAATTGATTAACAAAGAAAAGTTTATTCCATTCCATAACTTCTTCTATGATTTAGCAAAAACTTCAACATCTACTTTAAAATCTATGGCAACCACAAGATATACATAAACTTATTGAAAATTTGATAGTGTGGAAACTAAATATGAATACATTTAACAGGTAATACGATTACCATCATTAAAAAAATAACAAGCTTATGTTATCAAGTTTTTCATATTCATGTATGAATTATTTAATTTGAATCTATAAATTAATCAATTGAAAATAGTAAAAAAACTAGAAAATATATTTGATGATGTTGATACCTGAAGGAAGGTTGGATCAAATCAATAGACGTGAATGCTGGAATGGTGTTGAAATGGCAACGTTGGAGTTATGATACAGGAAATTGCCAGAATCTTGTCCGTTCACGTTATTGATTTCGAGAAAGGGAAGATGCCAAGATGATAAAGATAATATTATAGAGTAAGGAAATTGGAATTAAGGAAATAACGGACTTCCAGAATCGAAAATTGGAATTCAAAATTTTGAATATAATTAATTGCAACAGGGCAATGCCCAGGATAGTAATCGCATATTAATAGGGGGTGTCATAACTTCTAATAATCATGGAGATATCAACATTTCATTATCCCTTGAAATTAGGACAAGGGAGGCCTTCTCTCATTCCATAAAATTAGGGAGGAAGGTGTGTGTAGATGATCTAATTTTCCCCAATTAGATAAGAAGTTTATAGGGGGGGCCAAGGCTGGCGTTACAAAAAAAGAGGAGGGGAGATGGGGAGGAATGGGGAGGCTTGGCCCCTTCCCGTCCCCCCTTCCCTCCGTCCCTGCGACCAGGGGACAGGCATGGAGATGTGCAGCCGCGCAAGGGAGCAAGAGGTGGCGGTGGCCTCAGCCGGGCACCAGGTAGTTGCTGCGGTGGATCTAGCGCGGCGAAGGGGGAGCGCTGGAGGTCAGTGATGGAGGAGGATCCTCTCTAGGAGATGGAGGAAGGAGGCGGCGATGGACCTGGCAGCATGATGGCGATGGAGGCTTCTGGGGGGCGCACGAGTGGTCGTGCGTTTAGGCAGCGGAGGTGGAAGACAATGGCCGGGCGGAAGCTCCTCTCCATGAGCGAGCGGAGGGAGGCGGTGATGGCCCCGGCGGCCGGCCATTCGACGGTGGGGCAGCAGTGAAGGCTCCAACCCAGGTGGAGGAGATGGTGCGTCAGGGCGGTGGCGGGGTGGCACGACCGATGGGTGGTGCATGCTGCCAAAATTTTTTTATGTGCGTTTTTTCGTTTTTTTTCAAATGTAATCAGTAATAAAAGAATTTTTTTGTAAATCCGAAAATGAAGAATTAAAAGCAGAAAAAATGTTTTTTTATTTTTTTATTTATAATTTTTAGATGATCCAGCAAAACAAATGTTAGAAGGAAAGAAAACAATTTTTTCTTTTTCTTCTTTTTTTATTCTTTTTATTTATAGACAAATTAGGTTGCGAGCATGATGATCTGATCCCAAAAATCCAAACGGAATGCGTGAGTGGATGTGGATCCTTACGATGTGGAAGATGGATCTGAGTCTTGGGCCACCGTATGTGGCCGGAGTTGAGAGATCATGGGAGATAGAAAAGAATGCGGAGAGATCAAGAAAATGAGATGAAAAATCGAGTTGGATGCGGATCAAATCATGATGGAGGTGATTCTAAGATCTAGATTAAAAAGTGACAACAAAATAAATAGCGAAAAAAAAGAAACTAAGGTTAATCTAGATGAAAAATAAGATGAAAATGATGGATCTCACCTTAGTAGCGGAAATGATCGTGATTGCCTCGACGAAAGCCGACTCGTTGTCATCGGACGGCTCGGAGGCTAGACACCTTTCTCGACTAGAAGAATCTTGGAGATCAGGCTCCTCTTACTAAAGATTGATCAAGTTGGAATAAGGGAGA
Source organism: Ottelia alismoides (assembly GCA_037367405.1). NCBI lineage: Eukaryota > Viridiplantae > Streptophyta > Magnoliopsida > Alismatales > Hydrocharitaceae > Ottelia > Ottelia alismoides. The sequence continues at coordinate 361,946 of JAZKJV010005000.1, forward strand.
AGGAGCCATATAAATAGAAAAGATAATGGAGATGAAATTTGAATTTTTAACTTTTTGGCTAAAGATAAGAGATAAAATTGAAATGAGATAGAAATAAAAAGATAAGTGTCAAAAAATATTTACAAAAATAAACTTTTTTTTATTTTCGTCACTTTATTTATTGAAAAATTAAAATTTGATTTTTAATTTTTTTGTCAAAGTTAGTTTAGAAAAATAAATATATACATATGATATATACATATATGACATTATATACATGGGTAAATGAGCGAATTAGTTTTTTTTGAATTTTTTATTTTTACTTTTTATTTTAAATAATTAGTAAAAATATTTACAAATATATACAAATATAATATGTACAAAATACATGGGAAAATTGCACAAAGACCCCAAAAATCAATTGTTTACTTGTAACTCCAAAAATTATGAAAATATAGCCATTTTAAAGATAAGTTAATTTATAATTCCATGGAAGTGAGATTGGTTCAATTAGAGTTCATACGGAGCCGGAATTGGTCTTTCAATTAGTGCTTAGAGGTTTTTTCCTAATGTGGTTTCTTTAATTTTGTATATGATTTAATTGTGCAATTATTTTTATTAATTAGAACACATTTTTATTTACAACTTTGATTTTGAAAGTTATTTGATTTGAGGTCAGCTAAGGTCCAAATAAAATAGTGAAGTAAATAAATATACACAACACACATTTTTTTGGATTTTCTAATTGATGACCCTATCTCCCCCTACTTTATTCCTGGTCGATCAGGTCAAGTCTTGACTTCTCTCGGGGTTTGGGTCAGTCTGTATCTATTACATATATACAGTCTTCCTCTTTTTTTATTTATTTTCTTTTTTTATTTTTCCTTTCTTTCTTTCTTTATTTATTTTAGGTTAAAATAATATACATATTATTTATACATAGATGCAAGTTAGTAAGAATACGGAGTTAGTACTATATACAAGTATTTTATAAGGGATTTTGAGCTAAAATAAATGAATAAAGATGATGAATCATAGATTCATCATCCCCCTATGCTTTACCTTTGCTAGTCCCTTAGCAAACACTTATTTGAAAGAATAAGTGAAGAAAAAGAAAAAAAGGGAAAATAAAGAAAGTTGGAAAATATTAAGTATTAAACATATCTTAATAAAATTGTAGTTTGGAGCTTTATCGGACCTTTGGATTATTAGTGTGTCGGAACCTTAATGGGAGATGGATTTAAGACCTAACAGCCTCTAAGTTCCATAGGACTCCTATTCAGGTCTCCTCAACAGTCAGGTCAGAACAAATCTACCTACACCAATTCTTATGACTATGAATCTTTACTTGTACGGTGTAAGTGAGGTATAGCTCCCCGTCTCAGAAGTAGCAAAGAAACAGCCTCCCTCAACAAGGTAACTCTAGTTCCTCGGTCTTGCAACTCTTTCCTCGAGGAACGGAGATATTACCTTCTAAGTTCAAGTACAACCAGCTCAAGAAGAGGGGGTGGAGAAAAGAATGGGCGGTAACCAGTGTAGCTACCTATCCTTTGATGCATGACCAGTGTAACCAAGTCATCCGCTACAAGCTTATAAAAAATTATCTTTGAAGATCTTATTGTAATAATTTTTTATTCTTGTATATACACTCCGTAGGCATTTTACATTTCAATCAGGCCTATCCACCTTAGGAGATTTTGCATTTTTCCATACTTTTTTTAAAGCATATACAAGGTGTAGCATGTATATAAGGAGTTTTTCCTCTTGAACCAGTAGACTATCCCTCTTTTGAAGCATTATTGCAACCCCGCAGCATCCTGTCTTTAGACCTCAACATCGCTAGACCAGGTTGAGACGCACTTCCTTCCCTAGAGGAAGACGAGAGGTTCCACCTAGATGTACTACCCTTGTATGCTACCCCAAGCCAAAAGATTCAGACTCTTCACTACCTCATCCATGAAGAGCTATGTGTAGAGTGCTTGTCCAAGATAAGCCACGGTCTGAAAGAATCATGAGTGTGTTGTTAAATATTATATTTAGACTAATCGAGATGACATGTGAACATAGTCTTATGGACTCAAAGAATTAATTCACTAGGACTTAAAAAGTCCTAACTCCATTTCTTATAAGGTTCCTCTGAAATTAAGTGTATTAAGGCCCAACTTAGCTCCATTCTTCAATTTTATTCCAGACATAGTTTAAATGTCAATACTATCCTGAAAAATGCACATGCAAATGCAAGAAAATATGTACAATGCAAAGAAAGCTTCTTCTTTTTTTGAAAAATGATGCACATGTGAAAAGAACATTTTTTTAAATAATTGTCTAATTATTGAACTTTTTATGGATTTTTGGAGAAAATGCAGATGTAAAAGAAAGGTTTTGTTTTTTTTTGTTTTTTTTGTTTTTTTTGTTTTTTTACAAACGTGGATTTTACAAAAATATATACATATTCCCCAAAATAATTATCTTAAAAGTACGAGTTATGTCTAAAGTATATATACAATATATATGACATCCCCCATACTTAGCTCGAACTATGTCCTTATAGTGATCAGAGAGCGACAAAGGAAGACATAACTCATGCTAAGTATAGAAAAGTGAAAAGACTCCTATGCTACATAGATAAAAAGAAGAGAAGCTGGTGATCCCCCCATACATAGGATCAAGTAATCCTAAGTATAATAGAGTGTACAAAAGGGAAAACCGATGAAGAGAATGTACAGACTCAAAAATAAAAAGATACGATATGAACAACATCACCCCCCTATACTTAAGGTAGAGTATCCCTAAGTATAGGCAACAACAAGAGTGATAAACAAGACGAATATGATCAACACAGATCCTTCATCCCCCCCATACTTAGGATAAAGCACATCCTAAGTACAACATATATACACACACAAAAGGGGTGAACGATAAAACGGGAGAATAAAGAGTGAAACGAAATGATATACAAGAGGAGTGGAGGTACAAAGGTCAAGAAGGTCGAAAACGGACCTTCTTGCGGGACCGCTGAGGTATGGATTTGACCAGGTGTAGGTCGATATTGGGATCATCATTAGACATAAACTAAGTAGGATCGACCAAGAATGTATCCTCAACAGTTTAAGATTGTGTAGGCCAAAATCGGTTATTGGAAGTAGTGTGGTCATGTCCTGTCAGAATCCACGACGAGCAGGATGTTCTGAAATCCCTGACTGATAGGAAATGGGCCCATGAAGTCTATGCCTCAAGCATCAAAACATCTGAAATTTGTATATATCTTAGGGGTGTGGTATCTTTGGAACCAACAATTCCTCCCATTTTCTGACAATCAGTACAACCTCGAACATGCTTTGTAGCATACTTAAACAATGTGGGCCACCATAGGCCACTCTGTAAAACCTTTGTTGTCGTACGTTTCCCTTAATGATGACCTCTAGATTATAATTTGTGATATTGTTCAAGTACACTGGCGTGTTCCTCCTGAGGAATGCACCTTCTCCATATACAATCCGCTCCCTTACGAAATAGGTACAGATCCTCCAACTAGTAATAATAAATTTCTTACATAAATCTGCCTACCATGTACTTCGACCAATCTTGTGGGACTTTCTTAGAGATAAGACAGTTCACAATATCAGCATACCATGGGAGTGAATCCACAGACAAAATGGCCTCATGGAAAGATTTCAGAAATAGGGATCACGTTCTGCTCAGAGGTCTCTGCATCCGTGATACGAGAAAGGTGATCTGCCACAACATTTTTCACTCCAAGTTTACCTCAAATCTCTAAATCAAATTCCTGGAGAAGAAGGATCCATCTGATAAGGCATGCTTTGGCATACTTCTTTGCCTGCAAGTATCGTATGGTAGTGTGATCCGTGTATACAATAACATGGGAACCGATGAGGTAAGATCTGAACTTCTCTAGCCCAAACACAACCGCTAACATCTCCTTCTCTATAACTGTATAATTTCATTGTGCTTCATCCAAAGTCTTGCTAGCATAGTGTATAGAAAATGGTATCCCATCTCTTCTTGTCCTAAAACAGTCCAACTGCAAAATTTGAGGCATCCATCATGATCTCGAAAGGAAGAGACCAATCAGGTGGTTGAAAGACAGGAGCACTAGTAACCATCTCTTTCATCTAATTGAATGCAAGGAGTACTTTCTCGTCTACAACAAACTTACTCTCCTTATACAAAAGCTCAGTCAAAGGTTGGGGATCCTGTTGAAGTCCTTTATAAATCGCCTATAGAATCCTGTGTGTCCCATAAATGACCTCAACTGCTTCAAACTTTGCGGTGGCCCTAACTTGGAAATCACATCAATCTTAGCCGAGTCAACCTCCATACCATGTTTGGAGATGACATGAACCAATAGAATCCCTTTAGTTACCATAAAGTGACTCTTCTCCCACGAGAGTACTAGGTTTACCTCACAGAAACATTGAAGAAATCGGTCTAAATGAGCAAGACATGTGTCAAAACTATCCCCGTAGAATCCCATGACCCAATAAAATCCCTTTACCTCACCATGACCCAATAGAATCCCTTTAGTCACCATAAAGTGACTCTTCTCCCACGAGAGTACTAGGTTTACCTCACAGAAACGTTGAAGAAATTGGTCTAAATGAGCAAGACATGTGTCAAAACTATCCTCGTAGATCGAGAAATCATCATTGAAGACCTCAAGGAAACTACCCACCATGTCGGCAAAAACGGCAAACGTACACCTTTGGAATATAGAGGGGGTATTACACAATCCAAAGGACATCCATCTAAAGGCGTAGGTACCAAACGGACAGTAAAGCAGTTTTTTCCTGATCCTCAGGAGAGATAGCAACTTAGTTGTATCCCAAGTGCCCGTCTAAGAATCAAAAGAACTCTTTCCCTGCCAACCTCTCAATAATCTGATCAATAAAGGGCAGCGGTAATCAACATAGACACACCATGAAGTAGGTACCTAGGTCGGAATCTCTTCACCATGGTCATTCTTTATGATAGTAATCCATGATTTCTTCGGAACCACATGTAAAGGGTTAACCCACTTGGAATCCGAAATGGGATATATAAAGCCAGCATCACACCATTATTTGATCTCCTTCATGACAACCTCCCTTAGATTTGGATTTAGACGGTACTGACATTCACGGGAGGGTTTACAGTCATCCTCTAGGTAGATATGATGCAAGCACAAAGTTGGATTAATCCCACGGATATCCGAAATATTCCATCAGATGGCCTTGCAGTTTCTCTCAAGAACCTCTAGCACATGAGATTCTTATTCAGTGGTCAATTGCGAGTTGAGGATGACCGAAAACATTTGGGAGGGACCCACAAGGAAGGCACATTTCAGTGTAAATGATAAAACCTTGAGCTCAGGTGGGGTCTGAATCGGCTCTACAATAACCTCTGCTATTGTATTGGTATACGGTATATGATCTGTACTTTCTAGACTGTCCACCTTGGCTACTAATGGCTCAGCAAGAAAAATCTCTGATAAATCTGCAATGAATGATCTCTACTCAGAAAGGAGGGTCTCATCAAGGTGTTCAACATTCTTATCAAGTAACGGCTCGGATATTTCAGCAATAATCGCACAATGATGTCTCTCATATATGCACATCCCAGGAAATTCAATACCTGGCTCAGATATATGTACCTCAGAACTCTCTGAAGGAGGCATATCATCAGTAGTCTCATAAAAATGTGTCAAAGGAATATCAGAAGGTGCCTATAAAAACTCATATTGATCCTCAGAAATCAGGTCAAACTACCCATCAACAACTAGCTCAATTGGACCACCAACGGAACTCGTGTCGTCTGTGCTTTCCATAGAGCTCTTTTGGTAAAGGAACTCCTGGGTATCTATAAAATCAGTAAAAAGATCTATCTCTTTGAATTCAATAAGAAAATCACAGTCTTTTATCTCTGATATAACTTTCTCTGTCTCATCTGTTGCTGGTGGCGGTGATGGTCTAGAATCAGAGATTGTCTCAATTTTCACCTTATCAATGCGAGAGTGGAAGATGATCTCTCCGGTACCATAATCAACTGTTTCTTTGGGCATTCGGAGGAACGCTTGACCTGGTATGATGGGGTATGGAGTAACAATGCAAGTGTGTTCATATCCATGACAACAAAATCAATAGGGAATTTCATTCCCTGCTTCGTTAGAATAACATCCTCTAAAATGTCTCTTGACCTATTAATTGATCTATCAGCAAATTGAAGGATCATCCTGGTTGTTTTAAGAGTCCCTAACCGAAATTCAATTAGCAAAGAGGAAGGCATGAGATTAATGGAGGAACCGCTATCGAGAAGAGTACGATCAAATTCCTAACCAAAGATATGTCAACAGATGTGAGGTGCTCCCTTGTCTTTCTTTTTAGGCCGGAGGTTGTTGATGGCATGAACTGTGGCTATGGTCAAGATGTGTTTCTCTGTTTCCTTTCATCTGTTCTGCCTTGTTTAACGCTTTTGTGTACTTGCCTCTTTCATTCCCTTTTTCACTGCAGGCATGTATTCCATGACCTTAAGGAGTGGCGCCTTTAAAAATATATTCTGTAAGATCTCAACCACTACAGGATTAGATCGGTTAGTTTTAAATTTTTATATTTTTCTAGATTTAAGAGCAGAAGGAAATGGCACAAAATTAGGAGAGATATTCAAATGTTCATTTCCATTATTCAAATTGGAATCCTCATTACAACAGGACAACCAGAATCAGTATGTACATTGTTGTCCAATTTAGGCGAAGAAAAAATAGAATTCAAAATAGAACGGGATGCTACTGCTAGTGAAAAGGAAGAATCTGCTACTAGTATATTCTCCCTTGTTGATGGTGATATACATCTGCCTCGTGAAGGTGGTGGTGAAGGCGGTGAAACTCCAGACTGTGGTGTTGCTACAATGGGCCTCTCGACTGTTGGTGAAGGAGATGATGTGGAAAATGATGCTCTCTCAGTGGTTCGATCTCCCAACCCCAACTGGTGCATAGGCGGTTGCAATCTCAAATCAATCCTGAGATGAATGGTGTCAGATAAACATGTCAAATGAAGGGCCATACCTATCTCGGGTGTGGGTGGGCTATTGTCTACCTGCTCCTTGTGTATGAAGTTGTTGGGGTTGTCTTCGACCTGTGCTTGGATCAGTGTCTTGGTAGTGGTCAGGTCATCGATCTACTGAGTCAGTTCGTTCATGTTCTTCATGAGCAGTGCAAGTTGGTCCAGTGCTGGGTTCACTGAAGGGGCCTCAGGTTGCTCAATGATTGGTTGTTGTTGAGACTGATAGTGTTGAGATTGTTGGTGACCATAAGGATTATGATACTATCCATAATATGCAGCAATTGATTAGGATGAGGGAAATAGGCAGACTGTTGTTGTTGTTGGCCTTGTCTCCAGTTTTGAAACTATGGCGGAGACTGATAGTGAGGCTGGAACTGTTGGTGTTGGTATTGTTGTTGTCTGCCTCCCTGAAACTGGTGGGCGGGTCTCTAACCCTGTTGTGAACCCAATTGGCCTTGCCCTGACGGACAGAGCTGGTTTCACTCACGGTCGAACCAGATGTCGTTCACCTCCTGAATGACAAGTGGATGTGGATATTGTTGCTCATGAATGTAGGCTACTTCTTGCAGGTGCGGAACTATCTGATGTGAGTGTTGTTGGACCTGATCAAGAGTCTACATTTAGTAGACATGTTGAACTCTAGATGGTCCTTCGCTGCTCTGCTGGATGGAAGAAGTCTGTTCCCTAGTAGAGGTATTGGTTGTTTCACTCGTACTATGGATTGCGTTGATCGTATTCACAAGAAGCTCCAGGTGCTTTGTTATCTCATCCAGCTTATCCAGGTTCTTCATCCTTTGTTCGATCACTTGAAGCTTCTCAAACTCCTTGGATTGTTTCTCAATGATGTCCACTTTGGATTGGTGGTTTCCAATGATGGTCAGGTCAGAGTTGTCCACCCTATCCACTTCGTGTGATGTTGTCATATTGAAGCCTTGTGGGGTACTGTAGGGGAGGTGATGGGGTTCTTCTGAAAAGTACGTGAAGAAGAAAGAGCTGTTGAAATCTTTGCCATCTCCTCAAAATTTTGATAAAGGACATCCTTGTCCTTGTTGAAGTGGCTCCCCCCACAAGTGGCATCTACCAGCTTCTGATTCTTTATGCTTAAACCCCCAAGGAAATTTTGCACAAGGCTTGTCTTTGGAATATCATGATGGGGGGCACTTCTCCATCAAATATTTAAATCTTTCCAACGCCTCGTGAATAGGCTCATGGGACATCTGGGAGAAGTTAGCAATCAAGGATCGCATTTGATTGAGTCATCCGAGTGGGTAATATTTGTTTAGAAATGCGGACCTTAACTCTTCTCAAGTAGGGACAACCTTTCCCAAGTGGTTTAACTAATACAGAGCCTTGTCTATCAGACTGAATAGGGAAGCAGTCATCCTTACTACCTCTAATAGTACATTTGGGTAGTGTATTGTTCCACAAATGCAGTCGAACTGTTAGAGGTGTACATAAGGCTCTTCATTAATATTTCCTTGGAATATTGGGAGAAGAGGCAAAATAGTGGGATTAAGCTCAAAATGCCCATGAATCGCAGGGATTTGTATCCAAGAATTTGTCTGTCCTGCCCCTAGATTATAAGCATCCTTTAATGTAAGCTTAGTCACATGTTCTATCATAGGGTCTTCTCCTCCATTCCCACCTCCAGGGTTTCTATTATCCTCCCCTATCCTATCTTGTCTTTCATATCTCAGCTCGAGAATCATATCTCTCAATGCAGTCTGAAAGTCAGCCTGCTCTATTAACTGGGCTTGAATAGACTGGATAGAGGCTAACATGGTGTTGTTGATCTCATTCTACTTCGACATAGTTCCCTTTCCCCTTGGTGGCATCAAGTATCCAGTGTCTAAATCTCAAAATGTGCATGACACTTGATTAGTTCTAAAAAATGATGGAGTCTCAGATACTAGTTCGAGATTAGAGCCAATCTCAAATAGTGGGTTGACAGATGACGTGAAGGGTGACATGGAGAATGTGGAATATTTGGGAAGTGAGTCTCCCCAAATAAAATGTAAACGGATTGGAGTGTCGAATGGGTTCGCAAAGTTCAAACAAGAAATACTCTGGTTCGACATCTTCGAAATCAATATGCAGGATGTGAGAGTATGAAGGTCAATGCAAGAGAGAAAATGAGTAGAAGGTGTAAATTGCACGGAAGGATCTCCAGCACTAGCAATCAAACATAATACAAACCCCCAATTCACCAACTCAACACAATGTAAAGACCGTGAAGTTTCGATCAATTATCTTCCCAATTTTTAGAGTTTGGTGAGAAATCAATCTATCAGAGCGGTTACACGAGCTGTTAGGAACCAAATTCTCCCAAGAGACTGTCCCAATCTCACAACTAGTTTCTCCCAGCCAGTATAGGTTGCGAACCGTTTATAGGCTACCCGATCTACCCACTCTGTTAAGGAAATCCTGAACCGATTACCGGCTACCCGATAAAGTCCTCACTAGAGAAAAATAATCACAAGACCAGTAGTCTGAAGAGAGTTCAAGTGTGGCTCTATCCTAGTGTGTGGGTTGCTCTCTCGCTGCAGATAAATCAAACAATGAGGGGGTTACTCTCCCCAAAACAATGATTTTTCCTTACATTTATTTTAAGGTCGAGTTTTCTTTAGCAATCCCAGATTTTAGGAAGTTGTCACTTGGTTTGAATATTTTCAATGAATCGCCTACCGCGTGTCTAATTTCATTTTATCTTATGTGAGTGAAAACAAGGAAGGAGCTTGGAAATGCCAGTACGTGATTAAATACAATGATGCATGCATGGGATAGAGATGCGTACCTTATCGTCAGCACTCTACATGCAGGGTGATCTGCGCAGAATTTAAATACGGAAAGTAAACTAACCTATATGATGCAAGTAAACAGTCCTAACAATAGCTTCTATTAACAGGCAAGAACTAATTAAATTTGACTAAATCCAATTACGTTCTATTCTATAGGTATAGAAAGTCTTGTTTAGGGTGTTTGGACCTAATTAATTACCTGGATCAAGCAAATTAATTCAAGCAATCAATAGGTAGCTCACGAAATCCGCGTGAAACAAATAAAATAAAGCGATGAAAATAAAACTGGTGAGGTCCCCCAAGTGCACCGGCACTTGGCAAAACAGACCCCGGAAACAAGGTATATAGTATCCTTTTACAAGAGTTCAAAGTCTAAAAATAAATAAATGAGAGTCTATGCAATTTTTTTTTTGTTTTTTTGCTTGGTCTCCTTCAATTCTTCCTCTCCTCCTCTTGCGCTCTCCTGCATCTTGGTGAAAAATCAATCCGTCTCCACTTCACTTGGGTGCTTCGGATCTCTTAGGATCGCCACCTTCACTCCACAGACCCTCGCAAGGAAAAGGAAAGAAAGAATGTATAAGAAATACAATTACCAAATATGAGCATTAGAAAAAATGAAATAAATACAATGAATATATACAAATAAACACGCAAATGGGTATAAGGAAAAAAGTGAAGAACAAGTAAAAATATCTCAAATAAATCCCTAAGTCCGGTCTTGGGGAGCTCTCGGTGCCCAACAAATTGGATCCTACAAGCGTTGTATGAGCTCCCTCATGGCACGCGGAATTCAAAATTGAGTGCTCACTCTCTAGCTAATTGCAATCCACAATATGTTCACAGAAATATTAGGAAAGAATAAAAAGTATAGGCAAAAATATACAACCGAGAATAGCAGGTCACAAGAGAAACCTAACTACTCCTGTCGTGCCTCCCCGGCAACGGCGCCATTTTGTTGAGATGGGATCTTCGGGGTTTTAAATTATTGATGAAAATAAAAACACAGTGGCCATTGCAACCCAAATATCACTCAACAAACAAACATTTTTTCTTTCTCAATCCAATAATTACAAGAATAATGAAGCGAGAGAAATTTTTGCTATTTAATTAACATGTATAGCAAAAAGATCGAACTCAAGAAGGCTACAATTCCTGAGCGTTATTCTAAGCAATGGAATAATCAATGAAAGAATAAGGGAATCTCAAATGCAAACTGTCCTTGGTTTTTTGAAAAAAAATTGTATTTTTAATTTTTTAAAATAAATATATTTTTATTCTATTTTTTATTTTCTAATTTTTATTTTTTTATTCATTTTTAGTTGAGCAAATTTTTTAAATTTTCAAATAAGGAACAATATGCACAATTGAAGAGTTACACACACCAAACTCTTTTTGTATTTTTCAAAATAACTAGAAAGTGCTTAAAATGCTCAAATAAAATATTTTTGCATTTTTTATGGTTTTTTATTATTTTTACAATTTTTCAAAGCTTTTTAGATTTTCTAGGACATTAAAAAGGAATAAAAACATGGGAAATGCAAATAGTGAATAAACATGACTATTTCATAATTTAAAATATTTAATGAAATTAAAAATTATGAAATTTATTTTTCCTGGAAACTAAAGGAAATTATCTATACACAGAAACTGAAAACCTATTTTTTTAGATTTTTTGTACATTTTTTATGATTTTTATAACATTTTTAGAGTTTTTTAATTTTTTTTTGAATTTTATAAATGATTAATGCGTGAAAATTGCCAATAAATTAAAAGACAAAAAAAGTAATTTTCTCTAATTTTCTAGAATTTTTCAGATAATATTCAAATTTTATATTTTTCAAAGTTCAAGCAGCAAAAATGGCATTGTTTTGTATTTTTTAATAATATCAAATGGAGAGAAAATGCAATGAAATTTATATACAATGAAGAAGAATAAAGCAAGAGTCTATACATATTTTTATAGAATTTTCAAAGCCATAAAAACATTTATTTCCTTCAAATAAGCACGTAATTTTAAAGTCTGGAAATAGAGACTGAAATGCAATTTCAGAAAAGATTCCTTGCAATTTATAATGTAAAAATAAATGCAGGTCTCTTTTATACAATTTTCAGTATAAAGCATCTATAGATCACGTGAAAGAGAAGCAGGAGGATTTATTCGAAAATACAAAGAACTCCAGAGAATGATGAGTAATTTACCCAAAATTAGCGTGCTACGTGCGTGCTCGATTTTAGTAGGGCCTTCTGCGTAATGTTAGAAAAACTTCAAGGTCTTGGTTGAAATTCACCAAAGATTAAATTTCTAGGGTTTCTTCTTTCTGCTTTGTTCTCAAGCCAAAAGGTTCACAGGAGCGATGCTCGTCCTTTCTTTCTCCAATCCCAAGGGCGACGGGTGGCGATGGAAGGCGGCTCACGAGGCTTTATGCACAGGTGGTTGGTTGCTCGTGCAGATGTTGCAGGTGGAGCTGGCATCGAAGCAAACTGTGGTGGAAGGGGTTGGGCGTGCAACGGAGGTGCAATGAAGACACACTCCATGAGTGGTGGTATGGGTCCACCATAGGCGGAGGGGGCGCATCTCTAGAGGTGGCATTTTTTCGTGCGGGCGAAGAGCGGTCACAGAGGGGAATCCAGGCAGCGGATGGCTGAACGACGGATTTGGATGGCAGACGTGGAGGTCGGCGAGAGTGCTGCGAGAACGGCATGACGGGCTCTCATCTGATGGTGTAGACGATCAGAGGGACTAGCCAATGGATTTGGCGAACGACGAGGGGTGGCTACGCTGATGGTCGGCGCACGGCGCACGGGCGGAGCGTACACAGGGTCGGCGGCTGGATGCCGGCCGGTGGGTGTGCCCGCGGAGGAGAGAGGGGTGGTGGCGACTGAAATGTTACCGCTTCAAATTTTTATTTATTTATTTAATTAATTTTTATAAGAACAGAATATGAAGTGAAGAATTTTTGTAATAATTTTTTTTGAGATTTTATTTATTTGATCCTGCAAAACAAATGTTAGAGAGAGAGAGAAAAATATAGGAAATATTGTATTATTTTTTCATTTATTATTTTATTGTAGGATCAAGATGGACTCAAGCACGACGACTCTATTCTGTTGTTATAAATGCAAAAATAAAATAGATGTGTGAATAGGGATCTGACAAAAAATGGAAGAATAGATCCAGTTCTCCGGCCACCGTACGTGGCCGGAGTTGGGAGATTGTGTGAGGTAGAATTAGAACATGTGTGGATCGACAAAATGAGATAAAAAAATTGGAATCGGGGATGGATCAAATCGTGATGAACAATGATTAGAAACTAAGATCTAAAATTTAACAAGGAAATCGAAGCATAAATTAAATATAAAATTGATCTGGAAGAATAACGTAAAATAAGGTGTATCTCACGGTGGAGTGAACATACATTGTAATTGCCTCGACGAGTGTCACCTTACTGTCACCGGATGGCTCGAAGGTTGCGCACCCTTCTTCTATAAGATGTCTCTCGGAAAAATTAGGCTCCTCTTCAAATATTGATCAAAGAATAATGAAGGAAAGGAGACACGTTGAAAAGAAGATGAAATCCAAAAAAGGAATATACATACAAAAGAGGAAGGTATTTAGTGGTTGGTTAGATAAATAAAATAAATCAATTAATTAATTAATTATTAAAAACAAAATTCATAATTAAATAAAATAAATGAAATAACAAATTTGCAAAAATTAATTAGCCACCTTAATGGTGGTTATTTAAGGTATACAATTAAATCTTATATACATGGTAGGTTTTTATATCAAATAAATAAATATATAAATAAATAAATCAAATTTTTCACAATTATATTAATTTAATTAATTAATGTTATATATTAATTTTTTGTGGCTTTTATATGTGGAGGTTAATTTTATACATATTATATATATAATGTACATTATACACATGTACAAATAAGGAAATATATTTTTTATTAATTTTTATTGAATTTTTAATTTACTTTAAATTACAATGAATAATATTTACAATTATAAAAATATAACATGTACAAAAAATAAATAATGAAAAATAAATACAATAAATACATGGTCAAATTGCAAAAACACCCTAGAAAACCGACTTTTAACTGTAATTCCAAAAATTATGATTTTAAAGATAATTTAATTTAGACTACAATGGAAGTGATTTTGATTCAATTTGAGTTTGTATGGAGCCGGAATTGGACTTTCAATTATTGCTTTACGGCTTTTTCCGAGTGCGGTTACTTTTATTTTTTACATGAATACATTTTGCAATTGTTTCACATTTTATTTACAACTTTTGTTTTGAAAATTGTTTAATTTGAGATCAATTTATGTACAAATAAAATAGTATTAGTTTTATAAAATTATACACAAAATAAGTAATGAAATAAATAATATCTACAAAGCACTTTTTTTGGATTTTATGATTAAAGACCATATCTCCCCCTACTTTATTCATGGTCGATCATGTCATATCTTGACCTTCTCTCATGGTTCGGGTCAGCATGTATCTATTACATATATACAATCATCTTCTTCTTCTTCTTCTTGTATTTTCTTTATTTTTGCTTTATTTCTTTATTTATTTACTTTAGGTTAAAATAGTAATAAACGTATAAATTTACACACAAATGCAAGTTAGTAAGAATATGGAGTTAGTATTATATACATGTGTTTTATAAGAGATTTTAAGCTAAAATAAATGAATAAAGATGATGAAATGTAGATTCATCACCATCACAACCACTTATGAATCCAAATATAAAGCGTCATCATCTATATCAGGTAGAGAGAATAGACATATCCATTGGTAAGGTCACTTTTTTTCTAAATTTTTAGCTAACTATATTCATCTCAGGAGTGGTAAACAACCACCAGTAGCTGATCCAGATGAGGAGTGAGTCACATATGATGAGGAGTGATAGTCAATAATTGAGGAGTCACATTCTGATGCTGAGGAGGCGTCGTGATGATACCATACATGATGATGCCATAGATAGGAGTGATGCTAGACGATAGACATGGACATAGGCGATTATGATGAAGATACCATCTAGCACATGCAGATACTCCTGGAGGATTTTCTTCTCATGTTTTTGATAGTTTTGTACATGATTCGAATACTCTCAAAATGTTGATTCCCATGACATGAACAAAAATGAGAGATTTGTTGCTCCAGAAATTGTTCCTTTTCCTAATGCGTTATTTGGTAAAGAAAAGAAAAAATCCAAAAAGAATGATGTGACTCCAAAAATAGAAAGGATGCTTAAAGATCACATAATTTTGAAGATGTCACATTGTGATGCATTGGGTCATTTTCCTACACTCAAGTAGCAATTGAAGAATAGATGTACAATACGTAGGAAAAAGAAGTCACCTACTGAGAAACATATTTTAATCAAGTCCCAACCCCCTCAATCCTTTGGTGGTAGCGGAGGAACGCCTAGGTCAAGCGTTCCTCCTAATCAAGGCGAGATCCAGGGCATACGTCTCCCTGTTACAGAACTCCAGCAAGCTTTTGCCGAGCTTCAAAGCCACCCCTCTCCAGCTTCTCGAGGCCACGATAGGATCAGCGTAGCATCTCTAACCAACCATAGCAAGAAAACCATCAGGTGATCTTCTTTTATCTCTACTCTCTATCCCCCTCCTCCTTCTTCTATCTATATTTCTTTGACTTTCTCGCTATCCTCACCCAAATCGCCTTTGTATTTTTGGTTCAATTTTACCCAAATCATATCCCAAAACCTTCCATGATCATCATCACCCCTCATTTCCCTCTCATTTCCATTCTACCTCACAAGCCTGGCCATCTCCAGTCATACACAATAGCCGAAGATTGAGCATTAAATCTCCACCTCCGATAGTGCTAATCGCTCACCGTTTATGTTCTCCCTTGTGATCCGAGCCTTCAACCTCAAGATATCTGACATTGTAGGTCAGGAATCGATCCTAATCTGGAGGATTTGCATCATTGGGGCATCATCGATCAGGACGACACTACACTGTCAACCTTCACCTGGAAGACATCGAGAATCGAAACCACATGAAGCTTCCTTGCTGCATGAGTTCTTTAGAAGATTGGGGAAGAACGAGGGATACAACAGCCTTCGATCCCCATCAAGTGGTCTATCTCCAGAAGCTCCTCACCTTGGGGCACACTCCTACTTCGAGTCGTCCACCTCGGTCTCTGGCCTATACCTTCTCTAGCGTGCCCTTGCCTCCATCGATTCCATTTGTCGTCGACCTTTAGTCCCTCATGACAGCCCACATCGAACCAATCGCCCACTGCGTCGACCTTGAGGCGTGTGTCGCCTGAGGTCGAGCTCCTCAATCATCACAACCCATCGTCTTTGCCCGCCTCGAACCATGCGTTCACTGACCCAACTCCTCCTCACGTGCAAGGCATGTGAGCAAGGGGGAGAATTTAACCAAAGGCCATCCAAATTCAACCACTGATGCCCATACCCTAGCCAGCCAGAAGGCATGTGCTAGTCACATGCCCCTTGGAAATTTTTGCCAAGATCCCCATGCTTCCACAAATTCCAAAGGGGGGCCACTAGCTAGAGATCACTTGCATTACATGTCTCTGTGGATAAATTTCATGAGTACTCCCCCCCCCCCCGTTTCTCAGTAAAATTAATTTCATCCATCTTTGCATTTTTGTTTTCTTATTTTATTCTATATTTCATTGAGACCATTGCATTAGAGTCTCATTTTGTGTGTCATTTTCTCGTCGTATTTATATTGAAAAAATAGCATTGTGTAGATACGTTTATTCTCTATCATGTCAATATTTTATGGTATTTTTATGAATGTGATTCATTTAATATAATTATTGTAAAAATTGCATGATTTACCCATTGTATGATCATAACTTGATATTAAATCAATTATTGCTCCAAAAATTCTATAGTGTTTTATAATGTATCCGAAATTCATGGCATTTGCACATACATCGAGGTCACAATAAATGAAAGGGTGTTTTGAGTATTGTAGACCAATTAATTTTAGGATCAAATATTTTTCCTAGATATCTCTCACATAGGCCTATCTAGTATGATTTTATTTTCGAGAAATAATTAGGTTTGTTGTTTATTATAATTAATTTAGGAAAAATCACCTTGTAGCATTATTAATTCATCGTAAATTCATTTTACATTAGAAAATTGCAAAAAAGGGCATTTATGAAGAAGTAGTTTCTAAATTTACTATTAATTGACCTAAGGAGGCAATGGCCTCCTTGAGTTCAACCTTGGGCTTGCCAAGTGAAATAAAAATATGACTTCCCGCTTTAATTGAGAAATTAATTAAGTGGTCTTCTTGATTGGATCTGAATTGCCTGACCACAAATAAACACATATTAGACATTAATTCCACCCAATTAGTGGAGGGAATTTCAGGGTTTTTCAGATGATGATGTTGTCGGGTAGGCACATATTAGGTTGATTTTTAGAAAATTTAGATAGTAGTTTTTTCACCTTGAGTTTTCTTGTAATTATCACTTTGGTCATTTTCATGCATTTTTTTATTTTTATTTTTTTTTATTTTATTTTATGTATCGCTCTGATCACCATCTTGTTTTTGTATGAGGGACCTGATGGGATAGAGTGGCTACTTAGGTGGTAGAGCAACTCAAGAGCATTGGAGGTTAGAAGGACACATAAAAATTAAGATTGAGTCAAGTCGTGAGAGAGTGTGTAGTCTGGGATTTTATTTTTGTATTTTATTTTGATTTTTAGAATTAATTTGTAATTATTTAGATAACTGCATATTTCCAGCCGATTCTGTTTGGGATCTCGCTTGTGTGCACGGATATTAGACATTTGATTTTTGTGGTGCGTCAAGACCTATTTCACTCTCCGGTGAGGGTAGAGATCCACTTGAGTTGACTCGTAGGTTAGACCTGCACTTGCGGCTATTAGAACTTTATTATGTCAAATATTATTTGTTTGTGCCCATAAAATATAAGACCACGCACTTTCATATTTAATAAGATGCGCCTTAGATTGTTCTACTTAGCCAAACTGAAATCAATTCTTCCATGCTCATATATCTTTTTTCTTGGTATAGTTTTCTGACTTGCATTCATTTAGAGTAAAAAAATTCAATTCAGTTGTGCATATTGCGTTGTAGAGAGTTGGAGACACTGTAAGTCTTCTTACTCAAGAATTCATCATTGTTTTTATCGATCGCATTGACTTTTTCTATTCCCCCTCTCAGTTTTTTAAAATTAGGATAAAGAAATTTGGACTGAACAGTGGACATGATTTCTTGTGTGGGTTAATTACCAGTGAAAACTAATCACTAAAATTGAAACTACTAATTGAATTTGACCAAAAAATGACTAAAGTTAACATTTATTTTCAGGAGAGAAACCCTATCCTTGGACATAGGTACATACCTCCAAACATGGTGGGCAAGGACACAACCACAAAGGATAGAGCCCAAATCTCTAGACTTGCCCCCTAAGTTTCCATTTCCGACTTTTGAGGAATTGGGAGCTACAAGGTCTTACCTACGACCTTAGAGAGAGGTTTTGGTGTATATATCTCATTACTATCCTTAGATGCATGATATTGAACCTGACAGCCCGAAAAGATCGTCCCTTTAATTGAAATATAGTAAGAGCATACGTTGGGCTTCAGGAAACTTATCGCATGTGCGTGTATAAAAATATTGTTATATCACATAATTAAAATCAAAAAGATAATGATCGAACCTTTACGACCAACACATTGTTAAGTTGGTGAACTATGGTTTGCTCTTGTGTTTATTTTGTTTTTATCTGTATTTGTTTTCCTTCTGTGTAATTTCACGTTTTCAACTCAATCCCTTTTTATTCCTTCTCGAATATGGCATCTTATCAGCTTCAATACCAACCATCTTCACCATCTCTCTCCTCCATGAACCCTCTCTTTGAGACGGTTCCCCCACCCCATTCGAACTACAAACTGAGCTGACTCACCTTCTTTGTGGGTGCTTGCTAGAATCAAAGAATCATTTGAAGAGCAAGTTGTTGTTGAGTTAGATGATTGGCAGAATTACCTACCCCCACATACCTCATCTGATTCTCATGATGGTAGAAACAAGTAAACAATTCACACGTTTATACTTTGAATTGACATTAGGAGATAACATGATCGAACAAACGAACTGAATGGAGAGGATTGCATGCTATGATTTTCCGAACTTGATTGACTTTACGGATCAAGCTCGCATTTACCAACCATTTGAAGAGCATACATATACTGGGGATTGGACTCATGAGTTAGATCTACAAACCGCATGTGTATCAAATCCATTATATGAGGCTATGACTAATATTTTCCACACAGATAGTCTCTATTCGACCCAACACTACATGCTAGAGTCAAGGTATGTTGAATATGAGACTTCAAATTCTCAATACTATCCTCCAATTGAGCGGAATTCACCCATGATTTGTCATGAGGACTTTTTAGAGAATGACATTTATATACTTATCAAGAGACATGAATTAATTGAGGACAGGTTGAAAAATGCCACCGATCTATTGAATTCACATGCTACCAACTTCAGTATGAAAGTATAAAAAGGAAATAAGTTGATTTGATGTTGAAAATAAAGAGAACACTGGAGAACCCACACACTCTACACAACTAGAGTCCAGTCTATCTTCCTTTTATACTAAGCACTTGCCCTCCAATATCAAGTCTTTACATTTTCCCACTCTTCCTTCACATATACAAACACCAAAAATGAAAAACTAGATAACCACATAAAAATTGAAAATGAAAATGATTTTAAAAATTGGATCCTGCCCTTGGGAAGCCATTGATGAGGAATTGATTATTAAGCTTCCCTTAATAAAGGTCATAGATCACTTCCCCAACCTCAAAAGATTTGTGAAGAGTAAATTAATGTCCAAGAGGATGGGAAATAAGAGAACATGGACAGAAAGACACCTGGTGTCTATGGCCACCTCCTTGGTGATGGGGAGAAAGATCAAAAGTCACAGAATGAAGTGGTTGCCTCAAGTTGAACATGGAATCAAAGACACCATCTTCACCCATGCTAGAATCGATGATGACTCATCGATAAATATCCCCGTGACCTCCGTGTTTGACAAGCTCAAACTCAGACCACTTAGGATATTGAGAGAGATGGTGCAGTTGGTTAACTGATCCATCAAACGGTCGAGAGGAACTATTTCAATCATCATTGCTTTCTGATGTGCTTCCCTCAGAGTGGACTTCATGGTCATTGATATTGAGTACCTAGGAGAGTTCACCCAGTCTCCAATTATTTTTGGAAAGCTATTATTAGCCTTGGCTAAGGCGACGATAGATTACAAGACTCGAGAGATCGATTTCCCTGCATTAGATACACATTGATCGCATATGACCTTTGAGGACACACCCCAACCCAAGGCAACCAACATATCCACATCAAGAGACTGATGAGTCCAATCTTTCTACTGCTCCTGAGATACTGACTGTCGAGCCGACCACTAAATTAGAGACTCCCCACACATCCACGATTTCTGTTGCTTGCATCACCACCACTGTGACAGCTTCAATAAAGGACCCGCAATCCGAAGCTATCATCGAGTCGGACATAACATTTTCTGATTGTCTTGACCATTTTGATGATCCGACACATGAAACTACCAATACCAAGCCAACTGAGATCACTAGCACCTACCCGAAACGTGTGCTGACCCTATAGGAGTATTACAATATACATGGTGACTCATCCGATAAAGAACCTATGGTTATCACCTCACACAATATCTCCCAGACCATTAACAAAGGAGACGGTTAGGTCCAAATTGACCCTTCCCAAAAACATGGTTGATTCATCCTCTAATTGGTTATCCAGTGAGAGGAAGTTGAGAATTGATTCCTCGAGGTGTTCCCCTAAACCCCTCAAGTCGTATCACTCTCCTCTCCCTCTCAATGCTTCAGGTTCTAGAAAACTAACTATGAAAGTTTCCTTCAACATACCAGAGAAGGAATTTTCTGAGGATTCCTCATCGGGGTCCGGATGAGGTGATTTATATGAGTGAGCTCAGTTCGGATGTCCTTAAGATATTTCTGAGCAAGCCGTCATGTGTCGAGCCTCGTTGGATGTTCCCTTCACCTCATTACTATTCATATGGGGATGATTCTGATAGCAACACACTTGTATATTCCTTACATCCTCGTTAACGCAAGAAGGTTCGTTACAAACCTTCTTGATCCTTGTATATTCTCACTCCTCTTTATATAGTTTTTTCTTCATTTTTGTCCCCCTCTCTCATGTGATTCGTATCATTTGCCCTGGCTCCATATCATTGTCGTTTTATGGCTATACTTAGGCTGACCAAAGCCTAAGTATAGGGTGAGAGTGACCCAAGTCACTCCATTTTTTCTTTTTCTTTGTCTTTGTATATCCTCAACCCATTGGTTCTCACACCACTCATGTCTTATACTTAGGCTGACCAGAGCCTAAGTATATGGGAGGAATGATGCCCGCCTGTCTATTCGTACATTTCTCCTCTTGACCTCAACCACCCCATTTCTGCTCTTCTTCTACACTTAAACTGACCAAAGCCTAAGTATAGAGGGGCGGGTCGACTTCTATAATTTTATTCTTTTTCACTCTCCTACACTTAGCACGAGCTATGTTTTTTCCTCACTTTTCGTGCTCTGAGGACATGGCAACCGCTAAGTATAGATGGGGTGTGTATATTACATATATAATTTACCCATAGCTCATACTTTCGCGTATTTTTTTATATGTTATGAAATAATTATGGGAAAGGTAAAATTAATAAAAAAAATTATAAACTGTATAAAATACATGAATACTTGTATAATGTGTATAATTGTATGCAAGCTGTAAAATCTATATAGTGTGTAGAATGTCCTCCTTATAGAACTTGTATAATTTGTAAATTACTTGTAAATAAATACTTTTGTAAAATTGTTGTAAAATAGGAGGTATAAAAAAGAAAAAAACTTTTGTCCGATAAAAAGGCTTCTTATTTACTCTTGCATATCATCCTAGCATTCATACAAAAGAATCATCTTGCACTTCATTTATATGGATTTCATATCATCTGCACTGCATTAGCATATCTTGCATATGCAAAGTGGAAAGTTGGTGGGTATTGAACTAAGTCATGAATAGAAACCAAGGATGGAATTGATTTGACCTTAATCTACTTAAGTTTCATAGGAACTTCAATTGAGAAGTAGGATTTTAGAAACTTCAAGTCTTAGACTCTAGTCCCCGTGTTCACAAGATAATATCTAGACTTGACTCTTAGTGTCTAACATGGTTGCCTCATCCTGAGTAGACTCTTGGATAAGGGATTAATTTGTACTCTACACTACGTACTTAGCTCAACTCAGACGAGGCATTAGAAGACTATGTGTTTCTTTCTTTGGTAGTGTAGACATCTAAAGATGGGAGTATCGGGTTGAAACAAAGCTTCGGATGAGGGATGGACTGCTAGAGCAATTTTTCTAAGACCCAAAACATGGATGGACCAAAAGACTCCATATCCATCGGGGCACAAAAGATCCATGCAGAGCAACCACAAATTTCTACCAAATAGCAATGAATTCCCAAATACAAAAAATAATAATATTTGATCAAAATGGTCTAAGCTTCATATAGCCTATAGATCTAGTAAAGACTTGGCTACATCGACCAAGCTTCACAGGAAAGTTGACTACACTGGCCACTCTCCACTTATTTTTCCCCTTCCTCTATACTTCTCCCCTTACTCATTATGAACTAGCATGTTTATGAACTTAGAAGGAGATACCTGGATCCCCAAGAATGAGTTACTGGAGGAGGATATTGCATGGTAGTTCGGCGGATGGAACGTGATAACATTTTTCACACACTAGAGACATTTATTCAGTGTTCATGTGGGATGCTTAAGGAGGGGGTCGATCTAAGATGACTTCTGAGTCAGGTCGGGATATTAACTTGTGCAAATTTGGAGGCTATTTATTATTAAAAAACTAATTCTCATAAGGAGTTCCACCACACTATTAATCCAAATGTCGAGTCGAGCTCCATTTTCACCTTTTATTCATGACCTTGGTATGGAACTTAAACTCATTTCACTTTTGCATTTCAGTTGCTCGGAGACGAGCAAGGTTTAAGTATAGGGGGTTGATGAATATGTGATTCATCACTATAAAAGTTGAAAATGGATCTTCGTTCCTGAGTAATTAGCTACATTTCTCCATCTATTTTGCATTTTTATCATTCATGAATTTATAGCTCATATTCGCATTTTAGCATGCGTGATTACATTAAATGAGAAGCCCAAATTCTTTTGTAAATTATCACATGTATATTACCATATTCACACCTATTTTTTTATTTATTTTTCACTAACTTAGAAATAAATAAAATCAATTTTGATGTGATATTACTAACACTAATTAAAGAAAAATACTAAAATACTAGCTTGTAAATTTGCCCAACAAAACCCAAACCCTAGTTTGAGACTAGAAGCTTTAAAACATGAATATCTCTCTCATACAATTTCTTATGGACCCATAGCTACTTTTGAATTAATGTGCGTTCAAATATCTACAAAAAATACCAAATTCAAAAGAATCGGAGTTCATACGTGAAACTTGGGTTTCGGACCCCTGTTGTATATTGTACGTATTGACTAATTTGACCTTATTATTTTACATACAAAAATAACCCTTTTGATTTATTGCTTTTGCATTTATTTTCTTTGATTTATGTTTCAATAAAATGTGCATAAATTCAAATAAAAATAGAAGTAAAAATCAAAGAAAATAAATCAACCTGAGTTTGTATATTTAATTTGTACATATGTCCCCTTTACCTTAGTTCTTTATTTTCTTAATTATTAAAAATAAAAAATAGATTATTGTGTAAATATTTATTTTATATTTTCTTCAAATTTATTTTGATTTTTTATCTTATTAAAAAATGATTAAAATTTATAAAATATAAAAGCGGTAGTTTATATCTATAAAGTACCACCAAAAAACATTTTATACCGATGATTTCTTTTGGTTTTGAGTCCTTCATGAAAGTTTTAGATCATGTCGAGGCGAATAAGTTTTATGTTGACCAATTTTGATTTGACCTTGTTTTCTATTTCTTTTAAATTTTATTTAGATTTAATTTTCAATTTTTCAAAGAGCGATACGTGATAGCTCCTGGATCCACCTCATGTCATGTCCATTTTTATTTAGGAAATTTACACTCATAACCTTGAGTAATTTCATAATTACAATCATAACCCTGTTTGATCATTAATTACACAAGAAACCCCAGATAGTCACTCCGTCTCACACCCATAATCTATGTTAGTTTTCATGTTAACCCAACCATATTATTAAGTTAATATAACCCATGGTCTATCCAACAGCTATTAAAAAATAAAAAATAAATAAAAATAAAACCCATTCCTTCTCTGACGCCCTCCCCCCTGCCCCTCCCCCTCTTCCCTCCCTCCCGCCCTTCCGCCCTCCTCCCTCTACCCTCCTGCCCCTCCACCTCATCCCTCCTCCTCTAGGTGCCACCACTGTCAGCTGCCTCCCGCTCCCATTTTTCCTCCTCCAGCTCACACCACCCTCGTCAGCCGCCTCTACCTCCCCTTCCTCCCCATCCATCCCCTTTGCTTCCACCGGCTCAGTCGTGCTAAGATTCTACTTTTTCCCTTATCATGTCCCCTCCTCACCAGAGACCAACCAAGACGCCCTCTGTATGAGCTCGTTGAAGACCCAAAGCAACTCTCGAGCTCAACGACCTAGAGGGCCTCGTGCCTCGTGCCTCTACTCATCACAGTGTAGGAGGATGGCGTTCCTCTGCACCTTGCGAAGAACGATGAGGAGCTTCTCGGGGACCTATGACGGCCTCTCAACATGGGTGAGCTCATCCATCTTGGCCTTCTCCTCGACATCAGTGCTGGAGATAATGGTGCTTGCAGCCTCCACCAATTCGATGGTCAGCCTCTGCGGGAGGGACCGGTAGGCTTCCAAGATCTCGACCACAACCGCGAGTCGACCCCTCCCCTTCATCCTCCTCTAGCTCAACCCCTCCCATTCTTCCTCCTCCATCTCGCCCCACCCCCACTGACCCCTCTCATTCTTCCTCCTCCAGCTTGCCCCATCCCCTTCTTCCTCCTACATAGTGGCGAGAGTAGGAGGTGGCCACAACAAAGCATGAGGTGGAGGCCCACGTTTAGTAGTAGGTAGTGGTGGTATCCCACGAGGCAACCAACCCGACCTTCTCCTCTGGGTCCTCGGCCATCACACTCCTCCTCCTCGACGACAATGGGTTCCTATGGAAGAGAAGGAAGGAAAATAGAATGAAGGGGAATGGATTATTTGCGATCACCATGAACCTAAGGGGTGAAAATGCTCCACATTTGACAGATTGCGTCAAAGTTAACGGAAAAATAGATGGGTGTTACACAGGTCATGCTATGTAAGAGTAAAGCATTATTCGAGGTTCCTAATGTTATTCGTGATTACGCGGGGTTATGATTGTAATTACAGAATACTCGGGGTTATTGGTGTCAATATCCTTTTTATTTTTATTTTCCTTTTTCTGTTAATTCTTATTATTATTATTTCTTTTTGTATTTATTTCATTTACTTATATTTATTTATTTTATTATACTATATTTATTTATTTGATTATTTTTTGATTTATTTGTATTATTATTATAGTTTTAAATTTTTATATTAATTTTGTTTTTAATTTCTTTTTCTCTACCACGTGACTACCTCCCGTGCACCACGTGTCGCCTCTTCCCCCTCTCCCTCATGTGCAATTGATGCCCACGATGCGCGGTTGTGCGTCTGATCCCGCTCACCCAATCGCTTCCTCCTTCCGTCTTCAACCCTCCAGCGACACCCTATGTTTGCCAACCGTGTGTTGCGATGGTGCCCAGCAACATCTTCGTCTCTCTTCTCTCTTCCTCCCCTCCCGACCACTTCTCACATCTTTTTCCAACCACCAATAAAGACCTCATCGTCACCGTTGTGGTACCTTATATGACATCAATGAGAGAGAAGGCCCAGCTCCCCTCTACTTTAGGTGTCAGTTGAAGCAAGTCAAGATCGAACGGCAGTAACCAATTCCTCCTAGTCAAGGTGAGATCCAAGGAGTGCATCTCACTATTGCAGAGACTAGTGAGCTTTTGTCAAGATTCGAAGCATCCCCTCGTCAGCTTCTTAAGGCCACAATTAGAGAATCATATTATCTCCAACCAACCATGGTGAGAAAACCATCAAGTAATCTTATTTTCTCTCTACTTTCTATCCCCCTCCTCCTTCTTCTACATGTACTTCTTTGACTTTCACGCTATCCTCCTCCAAATAGCCTTCATCCTTTTGGATTAATTTTACTCAAATCAGATCCAAAAATCCTTCACCGGACATCATCACCTCTCATTCCCTTCTCATTTCCATTCTACCTCACAGGTCTGAACATCTCCGGTCATGCACGGTGGTCGGAGCTTGAGAACTAAATCTCCACCTTTTGTAGTTCTAATCGCTCACTCTTTTCTGATTACCCATGTGATTCGAGCCTTAGAGCTTGAGACATTTGACATTGTAGGCCAGAAATCGATCCTCATATGTATGATTCACATCATTGGGGCATCGTCGATCAGGAGTTGTGTTGCACTTTCAACCTTCACTTGGAAGACATTGAGAATTAAAACCACACGAAACTTCCTCGCCATATGAGTTCTTCAGAAGAAGATTGGGGAATAATGAGGGCTACAGCAACCATTCGATCCCCGTCGAGCGGTCGATCTCTGGAATCTCCTTTGGGGCACATGCTTGCACCGAGCCGACCACCTCAATCTTTGGCCTCTACCTTCTCTACCATGCCCCTACCTCTTGTGATTTCGTACGCCATCAACCTTCATCCCATCACCACCACCCATCTCGAACCCCTCACCCACCACCTCGATCTCGGTGTGTGTCGCCTGAGGTTGAGCACCTTAGTCATTGCATCCCATCGTCGTTGCATGCCTCGAACCACATGCACACCACCCCAGACCTCCTCCTCACGTGCGGGGCACACAAGTAAGAGGATAATTGCAACATAGGCCCTACAAACTCAACTATTGATGCTTGCACCCCTACCAGCCAGGCACGTTCCCCGTGGAAAACTTTAACCAAGCCCCCCTATGCTTCCGCAAATTCTAAAGGCATCCCAAAAGCTAGAGATTACACACATCGCACATCACTCCATGGGTAAATTACATAAATAACCCCCCTTTTAGTAATTTTAATTTCATCTATGTTTGCATTTTTATTTTCTTAGTTATTTTGTTATTGCATTGAGACTCCAACATTAGAGTCTCGGCATATTTATATTCAAAAAATAATACTGTGTAGGATCATTTATTCTCTATCATGTGGATATTTTATGGTATTTTAATCAAATGAGATTGATTTGATATCATAATTATAGTGGAAATTGCATAATTTACCCACAGTGTGATCCTACATTTATATTAAATTTATTATTGCTCTAAAAATTCCCGAAAATTCAAAAAAGGTATGTTTAATTATGTTTTACAATGTCCATAAGTATATCGAGGCATAATTCATGGCATTTGCATGCATATCGAGGTCGTAATGAATTGAAGGAAGTTTTGAGTAATTAATTTTTATTAGGTCGCGGACCAATTTTTTAGGATCTAACATTTTTCGTAGATACCTCTCACATAGGCATGTCTAGGATAATTTTATTTCTGAAAAATAATTAGGTTTGCTATTTATTATATTTAATTTACGAAAAATCCTACTTCATGCATTTTTAATTCATCGTAAATTCATTTTGCATCAAAAAAATACAAAAATACCTTTGTGAAAACCTAGTTTTTAGATTGACTAATAATTGACCTAAGGATACGCTGACCTCCATGAGTTCGATCTTTGACTTGCCTAAGTAAAATAAAAATTTGACCACTCATTTTAATTGAGAAATTAATTAAGTGGTTTTCTTGATTGAATCTGAACTGCCTGACTACAACGAACACATATTAGATGTTAATTGCACCAAATTAACGGAGGGCATTTCAAGGTTCATCATTATTCATAACAAGTTACCAAAGAAGAAGAGATATTAGGGTGCTCACTATGTCGGATGCAAGATTTCCAATGCCACATTCGATCGCACTCTCTTAGATAATGGTCCCCCATTAATTTGTTACCAACTTTTTTACTCGATAAAGTCGAGTTAGGTCCTCTTTACAAATCACGTGTGATCCTTCGATTTGTTGATCGATCAGTAAATAAACCTACGGTGTGTTGAGGAACACTATCATGATTGTGCATGGTCTGCAATCCCAGTGACCTTCACTATCCTAGACGTGGATTGCCTTACATAGTTACATCTTACCCCAATTCTCGAGAGGCCTTTCTTGTAGACCTCGAAGGTTGTCTTTAATTATGATATTGGAAGGTATCTTTTTGCATCGAGGGTGAGATGGTACACATTGAGATGGCGAGAAAATCAACCACTTCTAGTGTCGCATCTATACCAGTTCAGATGTCCGGAGATCTCTAGCCAGTTGTAGTTACATGGATGAGGTTCATTATGATGACCTTGAGAGGTATCAGATTGCGACCTATGATACCTACCAAAGGATGGGCCATGCACAACAGTTGGAAGTTCTTTTGAGCGCAACTTATACACTTATATAGAGACGAATCAGATGGAGCAGCAGTCTAATTAGCTTATTGCAGATATATCAAAGATTTTGGTTGATGTCTTCACTCCATATGATCTAGAGCCATATTATCATGTACCCGTGTTCTTTTGTTCTAGTCCTTCTGAGGATGAGAACAATAAAAAGTTGGATGGTGTGATGAACACTTTTATTGACACCTTTTGTAGTCCAACTCCATAGACATTTGCCATTGTAGAGAGACCAATGGGCCATATAAAGTATCCACCTACAGAGGCAGTTCTACTCAGTCAACTAGGGACTGGTTCACAATTTCTCGGCAGATGACACCATACGATCCAGGTTGAGGCGATATACTCTATATAGGACGTGTGACTACTCTTCCTCTTCATTTTGTCATGTACATAGACCTTAAGACCATTCATTTCCGGAGTATACACCACTTGTACATTCTTCTTAGATCCCAATCATCTCCGTTTTTGCTCATTTTATACTTAGGATATCATATCCTAAGTAAAGGAGGGACCGATTATTTTCGTCGATTTTCTGTTTTCTAATTTTGTTCTTTTTAATTTTCTTATGTGTACATTGTTTTAAACCTATCAATCTTCTCCACTTCTTACCACATTCTTTTCTATACTTAGGATATTTGATCCTAAGTACGGGAGGATCGAGTGATCCCGTTGATTTTGTTTCCTTTTCTTCTTTATTCTTTCATTCGTTTATTTCTTGTCCTAGGACACCACATTTTTGTCATCCATTATACTTAGGATGACCAAATAGTAAGTATGGGGGGTGAATGACTTCTATTCCTTCATTCTTTTCACCCACTTTTACTTAGCACGAGTTATGTCCTCTTTTTTTCTTTCTTTTTGGTACTATGAGGACATAACACAAGCTAAGTATAATGGGTGCATATATATTTTACATATAATTTTGTCCATAACTCGTACTTTTATGTAATTTCTATATATATAATCCATAAATATGGGTGTGTGTAAAATCTATTAAAAGATATTTATTAAGCATTTATAAAAGCCTTGTAAATAAATAAAATATACGTAAAAAAATGTATTTAAAATTGTATTTAAAATTAGCATTTTGAAATCTGTATCTAAAAGTCTAATACTTATTTATAAAATCCTATTTATTAAAATGTGTAAAATAATTTAATATTTCAAATTGTTGTATTTAAGTTTATAAAATACAATTATTATTTAATCCAAATAAAATATTGGTAACTTATCTTTTTAACTTTCATAAAATATAGTTGTTTACAAAAATAATTCGCAAAATTCATAAAAATGCAAATGTCTTAAAATTCATAAAATTTACAAAATCCATAAAATCCATAAAAATGAGTAAAATTTAGAAAATTTACCTCACAAAAATATTGTTGTATTTGCATTCATATTTTTCATAATAAGTTTGATTTCTCGAACTAAAGATTGGAAATAGTTTAAAGGATAGAGCTTGATTATGACCTTTGACCTTCATTATAAGGAGCTTAGTTAGGAGTTGGAATTTAGACTTCTCATGTATTTAACTTAAATCTCCAATTTCCAAACTACCATGTTCGGAATCCAACTTAAACTTGGCTAAGTAGAACACTCGGTGCCATCCAATTAACTCTTCAACAACGGACCAATTTTGGACATGTGCACTCCGCACTGAGCTTGACTTGCATGGGGTTGCGAAGGGTAGTTCATTTTAGTGGTGCATTAGCATTTTCATCATTTTCTAGTGGTGCATACATCTAAAGACGGTAATTATGGGGTTGAAATAATGATTCGTATGAGGGATGGTTTGGTGGCATAATTTTTCTAAGACCCCAAAACAAGGGAAGAACAAAAGATTATATATCCATCGGGGCACAAAAGAATGCAGTGCAATTGTTTCTACTACCCCAAAACATGGGTGGAACAAAAGATTCTGCATCCGTCGAGGGAAAATTCATAAAGTACATTGTTGACTGAAAATGGTCTAAGCTTGATAGAGCTTGCTTTTCTTGGTGGAGACTTGGCTACACTAGACAAGACTCACAACGAGATGTGGCTACACTGGTCATACTCCAGTTCTCTTCCCCTTTTTCTGCCTTCTTTCCTATTTTGATTGTGGACACAACATGACCTGAACTTAGAATGGAACACCTACCTCCTCGAGGAATAGGTAACTGGATAAGGAAGCCATGTGAGTGTATTACCGAGGTGGTCGGTTTCTTTACCTCCATAAGAACGAAGAGCTAACACATTTCACTCACAATACAAATTGAATTCAAAGTTGAGAGAGTTAGCGAAATGGATGAGTGGATGTGAGTTGGCTATCGAGGAGAACTTGAATACGGATATGTGGAACTTGAGGATTGTTAAGACAAATCCTAATCCTAGTGAAGGATCCTACAATATGCCTATTCTAAGGCTTGATCGAGCTATGTCCTTTGTCTATTCTCATGATTTCGTTCAAGAAAATAAATTCGTTTTAATTTTCTTTCTTTTGCCTTATTCTTTAAATAAGTGTTTGCTAAGGGACTAGTTGTCACGACCCCGATTCCGAGCCATCGGATCCTCCCATATCCAGATCTGGTTACTCAGCAATAATTTATTCAACAATCACAACTAACATTCAAAAATAGACTCTAAATAAAAATACTCAAAAGAAAATATTTTAACACTTTTCCATTCACAAAATAAAGTTCGCATAATACATCGTCCCACTATAATCATTTACATGTACATCAGCTTGAAAAAAATAAACAAAAAGATTACTAACTACCTTACAAAGTAAAGAACTGTGGCTGGCTGGATGTCTACTAAAGTCCTTACGA
Source organism: Ottelia alismoides (assembly GCA_037367405.1). Taxonomy (NCBI): domain Eukaryota; kingdom Viridiplantae; phylum Streptophyta; class Magnoliopsida; order Alismatales; family Hydrocharitaceae; genus Ottelia; species Ottelia alismoides. The sequence continues at coordinate 393,297 of JAZKJV010005000.1, forward strand.
TGGCTCACCGACACCTGTTGGGTTTTCCATAAATCATAGAATAACAATTAGCGGGTGCTAAGTAACGAAGAAGAGCAAAGTAAACAAAATGGTGTAATTTTGCAACACTTATTGTCATGAAAAGTTACACCATTTTGTTTACTTTGCTTTTCTTCGTTACTTAGCACTCACTAATTGTTATCTTATGATTTATGAAAAATCCAACAGGTGTCGGTGAGCCATCGTAAGGACTTTAGTAAACATCCAGCCAGCCATAGTAGCTTTACTTTGTAAGGTAGTTAGTAATTTTTTTGTGTATTTTCTTTTCAAGCTAATGTACATGTAAATAGTTATAGTGGGACAATGTATTATGTGAACTTTATTTTGTGAATGGAAAAGTATTAAAATACTTTCTTCTAAGTATTTTTATTTGTAGTCTGTTTCTGAATGATAGTTGTAATTATTGAATAAATTATCGATGAGTAATCAGATCCGGATATGGGAGGATCCGATGGCCCAGAATCGGGGTCGTGACAGTTTGGTATCAGAGCTCGGTTACTCCAGTAATTTATTTAGTAATTGACAACTATGAGCGGTATTCAGAAACTAAGGTTGTACTAAAATCCTTTGATCTTAATAATTGACTGCAGTACCATTCACAAATCATTGTCCCTTATGTACATCATGATAAGACATATAGGATCTAACCTTTGGCCATGACTTATCCCCGGATCATGGTAGACCAAGATGTGTCTAGGCAATTAGCCGATATGATGACAATGCTCCAAGACATGGGGCAAAGGCAGCAAGTATTAGAGGAGAGGCTCAATGCACAAGCTGAAAGACCTGAGGTATCCAAACCTGTGGATGCTAGAGTTGAAGGCTCTGTTCATTTTTCTGAGGAAGAATCGATACCATCCTTCCACTAAGTCTGCTCCAACCCCAGATGAGGAGTAATGGAGAAGTCCCTTCTTAAACATCAAAAATTACTTGACAATTATCGAAAGGGAAAAGTTCCTCGATTCAAAGGTGTAGAGACACCTACCGAGGTTGAATTATGGATCGATGATGTTAGTAGGATGTTGAGGATAATCCATGCACCAGTTGATGCCTAGGTGCACTTTGCTGATTACTCCCTAGCAGATTATGAATGACGATGGTAGAGAGCAATTTCCAAGAAATTAGCAGATCATGTTCCATAGGATATCTTTGAAGAGAGGTTCTGTGCTCACTTCTGTCCCTCTTATTGGGAAGAATTAAAGAGGAGAGAGTTGTTTCTTTGAACCAGGGTTCTAAGACCGTAGGAGATTATCATATCCATTTTACCGAGCTACTATGTTAATCACAAACTCTAGAAGCTTCACCACAAGAGTGTCTTACCAAATTTGTTAACGATCTTCAGGGAGATTTGCGAGAAAAGCTTGCTGGTTTTAGAGCTACAACCATGTATGAGGCAATGGACATCGCCTCTCGTATTGAGATAGAGAGGGATGAAAATCGTCAAAGAAGAAGTTTACAGTTTAATGGTAGACCATCCAAATGCAAGGCACATTATAAACGTAGAGATCGTTGCTATCATCCAGCCGGTTCCAGTATAAGCTCACCACAGACCTTGGGTCAGGAATTATCAGGAAGAGGGGGCTTCTCTAGACCTCCACTATACCCCGTAACTCAGCACCAGGAACAAGTACCTCTGTGGTTGGGTCTTCAGCTCAGACAGGAACACGTGCATGTTATCACTATCATCAAGAAGGTCACATTAGGAAAGACTGTCCGCAGTTGAGATGATCATGGTTTAAACCAACTCCAATTAACAGTATAACATCCACCCCGAGCAATGGAGCAACACGTGCAGAAAGACATGGTAGAGATCGTGGCTCACAAGGAGCATCTCCTACAGAGCAACCACCACAAAGTGTTGCAGTTTCTAATTTGCATATCCCTAATGTCCAGCTCAATGCAATCGCTGAAGAACAAGCCTACAATTCAGGCACAGTCGTACGAGGTACCATTACTATTTATGGCTTTTCAGTACATGCCTTATTTGATTCGGGTGCTTCACATTCATTTATTGCTCTACGTATAGTATCCACTTTAGGTAAGGTACCAGTAGAAGCAAAACAGTCCTATCTGATCAAGGGACCATGAGGATAAGTATTTATAAGACGATAAATTCTGGATGATTGTGTAGTACTGATAGCAGGACATCAGTTACATGTTCCCTACTACTTATTAAAATGGATGACTTTGATCTCATCCTTGGGATGGATTAGCTAGAAAGGCATCATGCATGCCTTGATTGTTTCCAGAAGACAATAACTTTTCACATTCCTAACTCGATAGAGTTTCAATTTATTGGAAAGACATCCAGTGATGATGTCAAATACATATCTACTCAAAAGGCTTAATACCTATTAGAACAAGGGTGCCAAGGATATTTAGCTTATGTATCCACTACATCAAGGTCAGATAGAATGATAGAAGAAGTGCCTATAGTGTGTGAGTTTCATGGTGAATTTACATAGGAACTACCTGGATTACCACCTGAGCGAGAGATTGAATTTGAAATCTCTCTTATACCTGATACCCAGCCTATATCTATCCCTCCATATAGGATGGCACCAGCTGCAGTTACGAGAGTTAAAGGCACAGTTGCAAGAACTGTTAGATAAAGGATTCATTCGTCCCAGTACTTCACCATGGGGATCACATGTCTTATTTGTCAGAAAAAGGATGGGTCAATGCGATTGTGCATTGACTATAGACAACTAAACAAGAAGACCGTAAAGAACAAGTATCCTCTAACAAGGATAGATGATCTCTTTGATCAGTTACAGGGTTCGATTGTGCATTCCAAGATTGACTTAAGATCTAGATACCATCAGTTGAAGATAAAACATTCGGATATCCCCAAGACAGCCTTTAGAACTAGATATGGACATTATGAATTCTTAGTTATGCCTTTTGGACTGACAAATGCCCCAGCAGCTTTCATGGATCTCATGAATAGACTATTCAGGGAGTTCCTAGATCACTTTGTAGTAGTCTTTATTGATGATGTGCTTATTTACTCCGAGGATAAGTATATGCATGAATAACATCTCAGGAGGGCACTTGAAACATTAAGGAAGAACAAATTGTATGCTAAATATAGCAAATGTGACTTTTTGCTATCTGAAGTATCTTTATTAGGCTATGTTATTTCTAGAGAAGGTATATCAGTTGATCCTACAAAGGTTAGTGCGGTGATGAGTTGGGAACGCCCAAAGACTGTCACAGAAATACAATCTTTTCTGGGTTTAACTGGATATTATAGAAGATTCGTGAAGGACTTTTCATGAATAGCATTGCCAATGGCTAAGCTAACTCAGAAGGAAGTCCCATTCATATGGTCTGACACATGTGAAAGTTTTCAGACACTGAAAGAATGCCTAACATCTGCACCTATCTTTACTCTACCCTCTGGGAGTGAAGGGTTTATAGTATACATTGATGCGTCTAAAGAAGTACTTGGGGCAGTTCTTATGCAACATGGTACGGTAGTTGTGTATGCATCGCGACAACTTAGGACACATGAGAAGAACTACCCGATGCATGACCTGGAATTAGTTGTTGTAGTTTTTGCTTAAAAATTATGGAGACATTACCTCTATGGTATTACTTTTGAAATCTTCACTGGTCATAAAAGCTTGAAATATCTATTTGATCAGAAGGAACTCAATATGAGACAAAGACGGTGGCTAGAGTTGTTGAAAGACTATGATTGCACTATCTCCTACCACCATGGTAAGGGGAACATCATAGCAGATGCCCTTAGCAGAAGAACTTATTCACCTTGGTTGGTAAGTGTTATCCACTTCTGGGGTTTACTATCAATGTTAAGTGAATGGAAACCATTTGATAGTAGTGTTGATACTATAACTATTCCTCATCGATACAAACCAGAGATCTGTGATAGAATAAAGAAAGGATAGGAGGACCATCCAGTCCTTAAAGACTTGAGACAACAACTTGAGAATAATGATATAGAGCAATTCCAGATACAATATGGGTTATTGCATAACCATCACAGAGTTTATGTACCAAACACATCTGAACTAAGGAAAGACATCTTACGAGAAACGCACTGCTCAAGATTATCTATTCATCCAGGAATTACAAAGATGTATAAGGATCTTCATTCATACTTTTGGTGGCCGGGAATGAAGAAAGTTGTTGCTGAGTTTGTGCATTCATGTTTCACTTGCCAATAGGTAAAAGCTTCACACCAAAAGCCACTAGGATTGTTACAACCCCTCCCCATACCTGAGTGGAAAAGGGAAAGCATTTCCATTGACTTCATTATTGGCTTATCTCAGATGACCGGTGGTAAAGATATTATTTGGGTTATAATAGATCATCTGACCAAGATAGCACACTTTATTCCAATAAGCTTATCTTTCATTCCAGACCAGCTTGCTGAGTTATATATTACACATGTGATTTGTCCCCATGGCATTCCAAAGGAAGTAGTTTCCGATCGAAATTCACGATTCACCTCACATTATTGGCATAACTTCACGAAAGTCTTAGGTATACAACTATGCTTGAGAATAGCATATCATCCACAAACAGATGGTCAGTTAGAATGTACGATTCAAACACTAGAGGATATGCTACGAGTGTGTGCCTTATAATGGAAGGGATCATGGATTAAACATTTACCTCTTGCAGAATTCACATACAACAATAGTTACCATACAAGTATTGGCATGGCACCATTTGAAGCACTTTATGGACGAAGGTGTACTACTCCTTTGTGTTGGAAAGAAGTCGGGATAAAGAACCTTTATGATTCAGATAGACTCCAAGAGACACGGGAAGCTGTAGAGCTTGCTCGAAAAAGACTTTTGACTGCTCAGAGTTGCCAGAAAAGCTATAGTGATGCTAGGCGAAAAGATATTGAGTTTGAAATAGGCAACTTTGTACTCCTCAAAGTATCGCCTATGAAGGGGGTTCAGAGGTTTGGCTTGCATGGAAAGTTGGCACACAGGTTCGTGGGTCCATTTGAAATCATTCAACGGATTGGAAAAGTTACGTATAGACTTGTGCTTCCTCCACATCTTTCGACAATACATGATGTTTTAAATGTATCAAATCTGAGAAAGTACATTAGAGATCCAGAGCATAAGATAAGTTATGATGATTTACATGTTGAGCCAGACCTGACATACCAAGAAATGTCTGTGGAAATACTAAGTAGAGATATCAAGAAGTTGAGGAATAGAGAGGTGCCTTTAGTTAAAGTATTGTGTGGGAACCAAGAGTTTGAAGAAGCCACATGGGAACCAGGCAGAAATGAGAGAGAAATACCCTACTTGTTTGAGTGATAACACTGTGTATTGTGTATATCTTCATTATAAATGAAATGGCATTCATTCTCTTTAAGGTTGTTATGGTTTCAATCCTCTAAGGTTTATGCTTGCATTTCTAGTCTCAAGGACGAGTCTTCCTTTAAGATTGTTATAATTGTAAAACATTGAATTTGGCATCTCTCGATCCTATATCATAAGATCCGGCTTGTAAAGAGGAAACCAACGGAATTTGTTTCGTATGAATCGTATTATGTTTGAAATTGTTATGACTTTCGGAAGAAAGAGAAGTAAAGAGGTTTAAGATGTTATTAACCTATAATGACTGTCATTAAGACTAATTAAATATGATTAAAGAAACTAATGACCATTAGAGAACACTAATCAATAGTTAGCAAAAGATAAGCCTAAGCTACAAAGTTAAATCATGATTAGTGGAAGTTAATCATGATTAGCGTTTGTCATTAGCGAATCTAGAATACTCTGGAACGTTCGAACTTAAACCCTAAGTTTCGGATAAGTTTTGGCCAAAACCATAGGTCACAACCATGGGCTGCTAACTGCGGTTAAGTGCTAAACCATGGTTTACTAACCATGGTTAGCGATTTTCTGGAGCCTATAAATACCCCCCACCCATTCATTCTCCACAATTTCCACTACCACCATCACCCCAAGGGCTAGGGTTGAGAGGTCGGGAGAAGGAGTGGGACGCGGGGAAAGAGCTCTAGCGAAGCGCTGTCGGGAGAACGAGGAGGAACTCTCTTAGTTTGGTTTGTAAGCTAGGCTTTCAATTTTTCCTCTTTTCCAAGCTTTTTTCTTTATTCATCTTTCTTTCTGATTCATTTTCTGTTGTGGTTCGAGGAGAAATTTGTGTAACACCCTACTCAGGTGCAGGCGGCTATGCACGTTAGTGAACCCTGTGATTTGTTACACATTCACTCACCTAAGACGCGTGGTGTCTACCGATTCTCCATCGCATATGTTTTCAATTTTTCAATTCTACTTTTATAGTTATTTTGATGGAGAAATCTTTGTAATACCCTACTTAGGTGCGAGCGGCTATGCACATCAGCGAATCCTGTGATTCGTCATACATTCACTCACCTAAGACGTGTGGTGTCTACCGATTCTTCATCTATTGTTGTTTGAGTATATGCTTTCATTTTCTTTACTGTTTTGCTCTCGATGATTTTATAGAGGAAAATATTTCCGTTTTTCTTTTGAAATATGTCCCGATATAAAGGGAAACTTTACTGAAATTTTTATAGAATTATGTCCCGATACAAGGGGGATCTCTGCCGAAATTTTCCTAGAAATATCACCCTAGATAGGGGGAAGTTCTGTCGAAGTTTTAAGAGAAAATACATTCTTCGCATTCTTCGTGTTCCTCGTGTGTTCTTCGTGTTCTTCACATGGTCTTCGCGTTCTTCGTGTTCTTCATTCGTTTTTCGTGTTCTTGGCATGTTCTTAGTGTTTTTGATACGAGTATGAAATTCGATCATTTCAAGAGATATAAATCTTTCTTTTTGAAAATGAATCACGATAAAGCCCTGTATATGTGCGAGAGAGCTTGATTAGATAACGAAATCCTTCCTTTTATTGTTGGATTTTCATATGAGATTGTTGAAATGTCTGATTTTATATTCTTTGCTATGAAGAACCCTAATTTTGGCTGTTTTTGAGAAAGTATGAAAAGTTAACTTGTGATTCCCATTAAAATAAGGTTTAAGCATCGAATTGATGCAGTAGCTTGGAAAGTTAGGATTTGGGACTTAAAATAAGCATAAACATGAGTGTATATGCATATGAATAATATATACGTGAGACTATACTAAGTGTTGATGATTATGCAAATCGAAGACTTAACGAAAGAATTACATCATGTAAATTGATGTGGTTTGAGTTGGATCCTGAAAAGGATTGTGTCACGTTAAGGATGACTGGGAGTAGAACTACAGGTCGGGCATGCAACCTGTAGGTTTGTTGGAAGGAACCCGTATTAGCATTTCCCTACCTAGGTGGTACACATTTGCCCAGTTATGATAAGTGCGCACGAAATGAATGATTTGCAACACATGGTATCAGGAGCCAATATCTTCGGGTTGAACGACGGAAGATGTGGTTGTGCCGTGTGGAGGCATGGGTGGTTCAATAGTGGTTGGGTCACGATAACATGTATTTCAAGCCGCTAGGTTATGTGATTAACGGTTAGCCTGAGGTTTTAAGCAACCGGGTCCTTAAGGACGGTGTGCTCCTTTGTTTACCAGGCTGAGGGCTTGAGACCCTGGATAATAAAAGAAAAGGAACATTGTCAGGGTAGTATTGGAGTATGGATTGAGGCAACGTGCGACAGCATAAGCTTACCATATCAACGCAATCTCCAATCCCGGAGTGTCCACAGCTTCGGAGTCCAAGAATGGTGGGGTTCCCTTGGACTAATCCCTGATGTTGAATAGAAAGGAATAGGAGTTAAATTAATGAGAAGGAATGTAGCTTTTCATGACAATAAGTTTTGCAAAATTACACCATTTTGTTGACTTTTCTCTTCTTTATTACTTAGCATTCTCTAATTGTTATCCTATGATTTATGGAAAACCCAACAACTGTCAGTGAGCCATCGCAAGGACTTTAGTAATCCAGTCAGCTTCCATAGTAGACATCCATCTAGCCATAGTAGCTTTTTGTGTATTTTTTTTCAAGTTGATCTACATGTAAATGGTTATATTGGGACAATGTATTATGTGAACTTTATTTTGTGAAATGGAAAAGCGTTAAAATACTTTCCTCTGAGTAGTTTTATTTACAGTCTGTTTTTGAATGTTAGCTGTGATTGCTGAATAAATTATTGTTGAGTAACCAGATCCGGATATGGGAGGATCCGATGGCCCGGAATCGGGGTCGTGACACTAGCAAAGTTTAAGCATATGGTGATTATTAATCCATTATCTAATAACGTTTTTGTCATATTTTATCTTAAAACCTTAACAGATACATGTAAATATGCATTAATTTCCATTTTTATTAAAACTATATTCATAAATAAAATACATTTTGTGCATTAAAAACATTAAAAAAAAGATATAAATAAAAATAAAGAAAGAAAAGGCAGGCTGCATATATGTATGTATTGTACATAATCACTTATAAAATATAAATATAGTTGTAAGATATATTTATATATCCTAATCTCCGATACCAAGGCAATATGGCTTGGTCAACAAATAATAAGTAGGGGGAGATAATGAAGAAAATACAAAAATAATTTGACCATGTACATAATACATTAATTCACATTTATTTACTGTATATACACAATCTTCATATATTTTTAATTAATTCATATGTACATTTTTTCACTAAATTCTTCACGGATGTGTATATAAATATAAATATATATAATAAAAATCCAACCAGTAAATATGCCAAGTAAACAGACTTCCAAACTGTCAATTCCCAACTTCTGAACCTCATAACTTCATCATATGAACTTGAATTTCACTTTACTAACATTTAAAGTTCAAGCTATAAAATTATATAATTAGTGAAGGGAATTTCATCGAAAACGGACTCCGTTTGCAGAAGGTCATTTTTTGGACCTAATGATAATTGGGTTTTTGTGTAGTTGAATTTAATAGGTACATATTATTTATAGTACAATTGATTTAGAAATTTTTAACTATTTTCTTGATATTGTAGTTTATTTATAAAATACATTTATTATTTAATCCAAAATTAAATATTGGTAATTTATCTTTTTAACTTTTGTAAAATATGGTTGCTTATAAAAATAATTCACAAAATTCATATAAATACAAAAGTTTTAAAATCCATAATAATTACAAAATCCGTAAAATTCAGAAAATTTACATCACAAAATATTGTTGTGTTTGCATTCATATTTTTCAGAATACGTTTGGGTTCTCAAACTAAAGATTGGAAATAGTTTAAAGGATAGATCTTGATTATGACCTTTGACCTTCGTTATAAGGAGCTTGGTTAGGAGTTGGAATTTAGACTTCTCATGTCTTTGACTCGAGCCTTTGATTTCCATAGTATCATGTTCGGAATCCAACTTAAACTTGGCAAAGTTGAACACTTGGTGCCATCCACTTAACTCGTCAACAATGGACCATTTTTGGATATGTGCACTCCGCATTGAGCTTGACTTGCATGGGGTTGCGAAGGGTAGTTCATTTTAGTGGTGCATTAGCATTTTCATCATTTTCTAGTGGTGCATGCATCTAAAGACGGTAATTATGGGGTTGAAATAATGATTCGTATGAAGGATGGTTTGGTGGCATAATTTTTCTAAGACCCAAAACAAGGGAAGAACAAAAGAGTATATATCCGTCAGGGCACAAAAGAATGCAGTGTAATTATTTCTATTACCCCAAAACATGGGTGGAACAAAAGATTCTACATCCGTCGAAGAAAAATTCGTAAAGTTCATTGTTGACCAAAAATGTTCTAAGCTCGGTAGAGCTTGCATATCTTGGTGGAGACTTGGGTACACTAGACAAGCTTCACAACAAGATGTGACTACACAGGTCACACTCTAGTTCTCTTCCCCTTCTTTTACCTTCTTTCCTCTTTTGATTGTGGACACAACATGACCTGAACTTAGAAGGGAATACTCCCCTCCTCGAGGATTAGGTAGTTTGATAATGAAGCCATAGGAGTGTATTATCGGGGTGGTCGATTTCTTTGCCTCCTTAAGCAGGAAGAGCAAACACATTTCACAGATAGTACAAATTGAATTCAAAGTTGAAAGAGTTAGCAAAATGGATGCGTGGATTTGAGCTGGCTATCATGGAGAACTTGAATAAGGATATGTGGAACTTGAGGAGTGTTAAGACAAATCCTAATCCTAGTAAACGCTCCTACAAAAAGATTATTCTAAGGCTTGATCGAGCTATGTCCTTTGTCTATTCTCATGATTTGGTTCAGGAGAATAAATTCATTCTAATTTTCTTTCTTTTCCCTTATTCCTCAAATAAGTGTTTGCTACGGGACTAGTAAAGTTTAAGCATAGGGGGTGGATTAATCCATGATTCGATAACATTTGTGTTGTATTTTATCTTAAAATCCTTAACAAATACATCTAAATATGCATTAATATTTATTTTTATTAAAAGTACATTCATAAATAATAATACATTTTAATGCATTAAAAACATTAAAAAAATAAAGATAAAAATAAAAATAAAGAAAGAAAAGGTAGAGTGCATATATGAATGTATTGTACAGGACCACTTATAAAATATAAATATAGTTGTAAGATATATTTATATAACCTAATCTCCTAGACCAAGGCAACATGGCTTGGTCGATAAACAATAAGTCAGGGGGGATGATGAAGAAAAATACAAAAATAACTGACCATGTACATAATACATTGTCGAGTCCGGAAATGCCGCGTTAAATAGTTGTTTTTATTTGTGAGTGAAAAATAATAAAGTGTGTCGTTCGTTGTAGGCGGCGATCAGAAACGGTCAAGAAATAACCACAAATTTTATTTAATTTCAATCAAGTGGTTTTTATGTTTATTTTACTTGGGCAAAGTCCCAAGGTCGATCACAAGGAGGCAAAAGAACAACCTAGAGTTGTGTTTATCAAGGTTTGTACACGGTTTTCGAGGCGGTTTATTTTTGGAATTTTTGATACAAATAAGAGATGCGAAATGCAATGTTGGCCTATTTTAGGGACTAAAATATCGTCTATGTTCAAACGATGTCCGAAAAATACAAAACTTGGCCACAATGTAAATTATGATGAAATGGATGCATTGTAATTTTTTGGAATTTTTGGATGAAATATTAATTTTTTATGGATTTTTAAATACAAACAGAATGATTTTTAATATTTAATTATAATAAATGTCAAACCTGCTTATTTTTTAGGACCAAGATTATCTAAGATCTATCACTATGTGATTGATCTCAGAAAAATCCTAAACCTCAAAAATGTGAGATCTAATACCTATTAAAAATTAAATAGTGAAATATGCAAAATGAATTTTACAGAGCAAATTATGTATGCAAACGTAAATCTTTTTGGGCACAATGTTTATCACAATTAGCCCTACAATATGTGATTTTTCGGGGATTTTTAGAACAATGATTAATCAATGGCAATTTTAAGAACACAAAGTGGGCAAAGTTGGCAATTTTCCACAAAATAATTAATTATTAATTAATCACTATCAAAAAAATATCCACAATATGTCCAAATGTAGAGAATTAAACAACGAACATCGTGCTATTTTTTGAATAATAAATAAATGACATGTAGAGGTCCAAAATAGAAGAGAACACAGGGGTACAGATGCAAATGATGAAATAAGCTACATAAACTAAATGAACTACGGGGGACCTAATTGCAATTACCTGTAGTTATGGGGGCATTTCTGCAAATTTACCAGAGGGGCACATGCTCTGGTTGGCTGACTGTAGTACGAATATGAACTTTCCAGGGGGGCTTCTTGTAATTTACCCAAGGTGACCCATGGGTTGATTCTCGCTGGGGAAGTCCCCCACGCACGTGCGTAGTACGTGCTGGGGTCTCAGCCAACCGGTCGGTCGAAGGCGAGGCGAGGAAGGACTCTGATCGTCCTCCAGGCGTGACTAGGTGTCTGTCAGCAAGCGGAGTAGGCGGAGGTATGGTGGTGGCGAAGGCGTGGCGGCGTCGGAGGAGATCGAGGAAGATGCTGGCGGTGGAGTCGTAGCTTGAAGAAGAAGTTGGCGGTGGGGGCCGGTGATGGCCGATGAAGGCTCGGAAGAGAAGTTGGCGGAGGAGTCGGTCGTAGGCTCGACGCAGCAGCGGAGCGGGAGCAGATCGTCGGAGGTGGAACCCTCGTCTGCAACGAAGCTCGTGAAAGCTTCGGATCTCGCCAAGTGAAGAATCACGCCGGGTTGTCACCACCGGCGTGAGCTTGAAGATCTGGTTGATCGGCGGATGGCGGTCTTCATCTGCGGTCGTGCCTTAAATAGAGCGAGGGTCGAAGGCGGAGGTGGTTGGCGGAGAAATCGGGGGCAGCAGTTGCGAGGAGTCGTCGGCGGAGGAATCGGGGAGAAGAGCGGCGGCGGTTGGCGAGGATTGCGGGTCGGCGAGGGTTGTTGCGGAAGGGGGTGGCGCCTGGGGAAGAAGGCCGAGGGTCATCCGATCGGCCGAGATCGGACGGCCCAGATGTCGACGCGTGGCGGGAGAAAGGAGAGGGGGCGCGGCACATGCAGCGTACGTGCCTGGGGGCACGTGCCTCGCACGTGCATTAGCTATTAATTTTTTTTATAAAAACGAGTAATAAAAACCCCAAAAACCGCTGACACGTGGCGGCACCAGGTGCTGCCACGTGTCAGCACCACAAAATTCGAAAATAAAATCTTTTTGTAAAATTAAAAATAAATAGCAAATGACTCGAATCGAAAAAGTTTCTTCACGAAAAATGCTCGTCTTGACGAGATCTACAACTTTTATGAAGACATCGAAGCCAAAATCGGTCAAATGTAAAAAGTGAATTTTTGGGGTATCCCATGTACATAGAATACCTTGATTTTTGGGTTTTGTATTTTTTTTATTATTTTTAAACAAGATAAAAATCTGGAAAAAATATAGAAAAATCAAAGGTAAAAAAACACCTTAATCTAATTTTTTTGGATTTTTATTAATAAAAAGAATGTGTACATAAAATATAGGTCTAAAAACCGCTAAAATATACAATGTACAAAAGAGGCCCAAAACCCAACTATCACATACAAGCTCCGATTCACTTGAACTTGGTCTTTTTTGAAGGTAATTGAATGTGCATTAGTTCAAAAGTGAGTAGGATCAAATCGGACACTGGATGGGGAAGATATATGGCTTTTAGTCCGAAAATCTTGAAACTAGGGTTTGGGTTTTTGGTCCACTTATTTGGGTTAGTGATTTTTTTTTTGTATTTTTCATTTATTCTTGTTAGTGATATGTACACAATGGAGGTGGTTTTTATTCATTCGGAGTTAGCATGGAGGAGTTAAAAATCCGGGAAGTTAGACTATTTACAGGTCAAATTTGGCTTGGATTTTTGGCTTCTTATTTTGTGCAGAAATTATGGATAAAATGCCATTTTTATGAAAAGATGCATGAATGCTAATTATGCAGAATAGATGCAGATATGCTGTTGATTTTGAGGGACTAGAGCTTAATAAATGAGATTTAGAGTGATGACTCCGAGATTCATCATCCCCCTATACTTAAACCATGCTCGTCCCTGAGCATCAAAAAGACATGCCATGAGGTGAAATGAGATTAGATTCCATACCAAGATCATGAACTGAAGGTGAAAGTGAAATAAACTTGACCTTTGGATTATTTGTGTGTCGGAACTTCATTGAGACTTGGAATTTTAAAATCAACAGCCCTCAAGTTCTACACATCATGTCACAGTTTCGGCTCAAAAGTCATCTTAGATCAATCCTCTTCCCAAAGTATACCCTATGAACATTGAATAACCGACTCATGTGTGTGAAAGGTTTTAGCTCTTCCCATCCAGAATGCCGGACTACCATGCTCCTCTCCTCTCCAGTAACTCATCCTCGGGGAGTCAGGTATTTCCTTCTAAGGTCTGTCGTGCTGTGTTCACAGTCCAAATGGGGGAGAAGTTAGAAGAAAGGGAAAAGAAGTGGAGAGTGGCCAGTGTAGTCACCTCTCCTTGTGAAGATGACCAGTGTAGCCGAGTCTTCACCAAGATCTGCAGGTTTCTTGAAGCTTGGACCTTTTTGGTCAGATTTTCTTTGGTAGTGCTTCTTTGTATTTGGAATATTTGGTGGTTTCTGCTTGGAACTTGTTATGCCCCTACGGGTATAGAATCTTTTTATTCCGTACATTTTTTGGGGTCTTAGAAAAATTGTGCCCAGCCGTCCATCCCTTTTCCGAAGCTTTATTTCAACCCGTACTCCAGTCTTTAGATTTCCACGCTACCAAAAAAGAGATTCACACAGTCTTCCAACAACCCATCTGAGTTGAGCTAAATGCATAGTGCGAGAGTACAAATTAATCCCCTATTCCAGAGTTGTACCCATAATGAAGAGACCAGGTTAGACACTAAGAGTCAAACGATGCACATTGTCATGTGGAACTTAAAGAATTAAGTCAAAAGACCTGAAGCTCTTAAAATCCTATTTCTCGGTGAAATTCCTCTGAAAATTAGGTGGATTAAGGTCAAGTCCAGACCACTCTCGGTTTCGGCTCACAACTCGGTTCAGAACCCATTGACTTTTCACAGATGCAAATGAATGCGATGCTGGATGAAGTGCATGTGTGTGAAATGCAGACTTTTTTTTGTGCGTGTGTGTGTGCAAAGATGAAATAAAAAGCCATTTTCAAAATTTTTGGGCAAAGTCAGTGTTAGTGGCAAAACCTTTTTCTTTTCTTTTTTTTGTGCTTTTTTTCAAATGAATTACCCACCCTGTAAATACATATAGACTTACACAAAAGTACGAGGAATGGCTAAAATATATACAAAGTATATATACAGACCCCCTATATATATATATATACAGACCCCCCAATACTTAGCGAGTGTTGCGTCCTCAGAGCACAAGAAGCGTAATGAAGACATAACTCGGGCTAAGCGTAAGAGAGTGGACAATTTATTTACAGTCTTGAGTATAGAAGAGGAAGAGCGGAAAAGAGGTGGTCAGAAAATGTAAATGAGGAGAGTATATACATGTCAGTGTCGGTTCCCCCTATACTTAGGCTTTAGTCAGCCTAAGTGTAGAAGAAGGATGGGTATGGAGCGATCGGGAGAAGAAGTGTGATGAGAGAAATGGTATATACAAATGGCATCGGTCCTCCTCCTATAATTAGGCATTGGCCTAAGTAGAGGAAGAAGTTGTACAAGGGGGCCGATGTGGTCGGGAGGGAGGGTGGGTAGCCGATGATTAAGGTGGTTTTCGGCTGATCTTTTTGTGAGCCTGCAGTGGAAGATCGTAATGATGAGGTGAAGATGAGGCATATGATTCCCAACTATTATCATTGTTATCCTTAAAAAAATCATGATGGATAATGGATGAAGTATTTGAGTCAGATGAAAGGTATCCATCATCAGAATTATCCTCAGAGGAGTAATATTTGAAAGTGGACATACTCCAAGTATTCATGTCTTTCTGTTTCTTTAATTGTTTCCTCAGAATTCGCTCCTTCTAGGGGTCACGTGGTTTGTCCTCAGATGAATACTCGGAAGCACTGGTCTCAGTCAGCTCATATGAAATAATTCCAATGTACTTGAAGAGGGTAGGAGCATCAGCTTGGGATGAGTAGTAGTTAGGAACGGGAATTGTCCAACGAGAGTTGAATTTTGGATCCTTGCGAAGATATGGCTTTAGGGCTGCCGAACAGACTTCACTCATGTAGACCACCTTTTCCGGACCTGATGAGGGATCATCAGCCAATACCTCTTCCAAAAGATCAAAGGTGACTTTTTTTATATTGTCGTGAAGGTGTCGATTCACTTGAGTATCCAGATGAATAGCCATTGGAATTCTCCTTGGTCGGTGCTCGGTCTGCGTGCTTGTTCTTAGTCTCCCGGATGTTTGAGCACTCTCGATTTGGGATGATTTGGTCAAGATATTCAGAGAATGTTGCTCCAGGGTACGACCATGCATATGTTTCAAGATCGTAGTAGAAGGATTTGTCTATTTTGAGATCTGTGGGAATTGAAATACTGGGGAGAGTCTCTGCATGTTCTTTCTCAATTGATTCGATGTTGGAGCATTCCTGTGTCGAGTTGATATAATCCATGTAGTCAGAGTAGATTGACCCAGGGTGTGCCCATGCATAAGTCTCCGGATCATATGATTCATATACATGATTCTCCATGGTGAGAGCGGCTGGGAATGGAGCAGGGGGGAGATTTTCTAAACCAATAGTCTCATTAACAACCGCTATCTCAGGTGTGGTTGCAAGGTAGGGCTCTTCTACCATTTCATGGTTGTGGTTGTCGGGGACTTCGTGGGTTTCCTCAGAAGATCGTGGTTCCTCAAAGACAGGGTCATATCTAAGTGCTTCCAATGTTGTGAAATTGATTTCCCGAGTCTCACAATCAACACTCGCCTTGGCCAATGCCAAGAATGGCTTTCCGAGAATGATTGGAGACTGGGTGAATTCTCCTTGATGCTCAATATCAATGATCGTGAATTCTACTCTGAGCGGAGCACCTTGGAATTTCGTGATGACAGAAATGATTCCTCTCAGTCATTTTATCGATCGGTCCGCCAATTGAATAATCTCTCGTATCTTCTGAATCGATCCAAGTTTGAGTTCATGAAATACAGAGGTCGGAAGGACATTGATCGGTGCATCGTCATCAATCCGAGCATGGGTGAAGATTGTGTCTTTGATTTCACAGTTAAATCTAGGCAACCGCTTCACTATGCGGCTCTTGGTTTTTCTCCTCAACACCAAGGAGGAGGCCATTGACAAGATATGTCTTTCGGTCTTTGTTCTAATCCTGCCCGACTTTTTCATCGTTAATTTGTCCATTACAAATCCTTTAAGATCAGAGAAGTGTTCAATGGCCTGTAGAAAGGGAAGTTCAAAAATCAATTTCTTTCCTATTACTTCCCGTACAGCAGGATCCAAATTCTTCAGATCTTCTTCACTTTCAATTTTTATGAAATTTTCTGAATTTTCAATTTTTTGTGATTTTCAAATGTTTCCATTTTTTTGGTATTTTCTGGGTGGTGTGGGGGTGTGGTGCGTTCCTCAGATGAACAGGGGTTCGGGTGTTCAGAGTGATAGTCAGTGGCATAGTCATCTCTAGGGGAAGAATATGCGGAAGTGATATTGTCAGAATCTTCCCTAGGTTCCTGAATATCCTCAAAATTTTCAATCTCAGATCCAATCATTTCCTCATCCATTTTTATGTCCGAGCTACCAGAGAATAAAATTAATCGATCGGCAAGTTCTTGAAATCTATCCTCCATTAAATCAAATTTCTTATTCATCCTCAAAATATTCTCCATAATCTCTTCTTGACCAAGTATGGGAGCAGTTGGGGTATGTTTTTGTAATTGAATGTCCTCTTCCATTTTTCTATATGTACTAGGAGAGGAGTCTCTTGAAATATTTGATATTCGGTCATCGTTTTCTGAAAGTATCTCTTCAATAACCATGGAAGGAGGCTGCTCATATGGTTTAGGTAAGTGGAGTTGGTCCAAGGGGATCTTTGAGTGGTCGGACCTTGATATTGTGGAGTCAGCATACAGGGATGATGTGTTCCTATGTGGTCGGCCCAATCCTCTGTATGAGTGAAGAGGGGGTTGTTATGTTCAATCCAAGATAATGATTTTTCATTGGTGTTCAAGATCGATGGAAGAGGTGAAGAAGTGTTCAATTCGATCATGTGGTTATCATCTCCCATGAATGATGGATTGACATTTACCGAATATGAAGGATGAATTGTATGATCAGCGTAAAGAGGATTGATAAATGAAGAAATAGAGACCTCAATCATTTGTTGGTTTGTCTGCTCTGAATACAAAGGGTTGTTATTCATGAAACAGGTCGGATTAGCAGAGGGAGATGGATTTTTTGGTGGTTGAGGGGGAGGTGTTTTGGGTCTAACCGATACGAATTCATTTTCATAGTATAGCTCTGATGGATTCTCGGATAAACGTTCGGCTATTTTTGAAAGAGCTGAAAGGAATGAGGGGTTGGGTCTGCAAGAGTTATTAGTCAAGAATTCCATGGTGAATTTTAAATCAAGAAGAGAGAGAGATGATTGCACGGGATAATCAAGAGAATTTTTGCCAAATGTGCGGTTTTTGATCTTTTGTCTCGGTTCATGCACACCAATGCAAATACAATTCAAAACCCAGGTTCACCAACGCACACAATGAAGCCGTAAGAGTTTGGCTATTATCTTTTTAATTTTAGTTGGTGATAAATCAATCTTGGCAAAAATTTAGCGAGCTGAAATTTCGGATTTGGGCTCTAGCCTTAAGTGTCGTCTCTCGCTCACTCAGAAAAATAGAAGCATCCAAGGTAGGGGTTTCTCTCCCGCAGAAATTCTTGATTTTATAGGTTCTTAAGATCGGCTAAATTTAGCAGTCCCAATTTTTATTAGGTGATCACTGAAGAATTTAGATGAGCACAAATACACATCTACCGTCCAGTCCCAATTTCCTTTAGAATTATGTGATAAAACAAGAGGGAGAAATTCAAGAAAAGTCGATGCACGCAGAAAACTATGATGAATGCTCCATTAGAAGACTTACATTGAATCCTCGCAATCTCCATGTGGGATGCTAGACAAGAATTGAAAATTATTCTATATGAAATGCAAGCCGATGAAAACCGCACCTTAAGTAGAAAGTTCTATTAGCGGGTAAGAATTGAGTTAAATTTGACTAAGTTGAACGATCTATGTACGTCTCAGTTAATGTGCAGTGTGGCTTAAGATCCTACGAGCACAATCAAAAATATAAAAATGCTCTGAGAGCCGTATGTGCAGGTCATTCCTAATCGCCACTCAAGTCGGGCCCCACCCTCACAGGAGAGTGAAACAGGCCACGACACACCACAAGAAGAGTTCAGAGTCTTTTTACATACGCGAGAGTCCAAACGGACACCACTATAAATGAGCAGAAATGGAAATTTGTAGAAATTAAAAACCTAGACTCTACGCTCTCTCACGAATCGATTTGATCTTAATTTAGTTGCGGCTTTTTCGGATGTCGGTGAAGATGCTTTGGTTTCTTGAAAAACCGCTCCACGTACGTCGGGTACCTCGCAAGAAAAATAAGAGAGAGGATGTCAGAGAGTGACTTATGAAATAATCCAAAACAAAATACTGAAAAATAAATGCTGAAAATAAAGTGGTATTTATAATGAAAATTCGGGGGTCAGACTACCCGAATGCGGAAAACCGAACAAGAAATGTCAAAACACAAAACTAAGCCGTTTCCTCCCCGGCAACAGCTCCATCTGACGAGTCCGGAAACGTCGCGTTAAATAGTTGTTTTTATTTGTGAGTGAAAAATAACAAAGTGTGTCATTCGTTGTAGGCGACGATCGGAAACGGTCAAGAAATAACCACAAATTTTATTTAATTTCAATCAAGTGGTTTTTACATTTATTTTACTTGGGCAAGTCCCAAGGTCGATCACAAGGAGGCAAAGGAACAACCTAGAGTTGTGTTTATCAAGGTTTCTACACGGTTTTCGAGGCGGATTATTTTTGGAATTTTTGATGCAAATAAGAGATGCAAAATGCAATGTTGGCCTATTTTAGGGACTAAAATATCGTCTATGTTCAAACAATGTCCGAAAAATACGAAACTTGGCCACAATGTAGATTATGATGAAATGGATGCACTGTAATTTTTTTGGAATTTTTGGATGCAATATGAATTTTTTTATGGATTTTTAAATGCAAACAGAATGATTTTCAATATTTAATTATAATAAATGTCAAACCTGCTTATTTTCGAGGACTAAGATTATCTAAGATCTATCACTATGTGATTGATCTCAGAAAAATCCTAAACCTCAAAAATGTGAGATCTAATACCTATTAAAAATTAAATAGTGAAATATGCAAAATGATTTTTACAGGGAAAATTATGTATGCAAATGCAAATCTTTTTGGGAACAATGTTTATCACAATTAACCCTACAATATGTGATTTTTCAGGGATTTTTAAAACAACGATTAATCAATGGCAATTTTAAGAACACAAAGTGGGCAAAGTTGGCAATTTTCCACAAAATAATTAATTATTAATTAATCACTATCAAAAAAAATATCCACAATATGTCCAAATGTAGAGAATTAAATAACAAACATCGTACTATTTTATGAATAATAAATAAATACATGTAGAGGTCCAAAATAGAAGAGAACACAGGGGTACAGATGCAAATGATGAAATAAGCTACATAAACTAAATGAACTGCGGGGGACCTAATTGCAATTACTTATAGTTATGGGGGCATTTCTGTAAATTTACCAGAGGGGCACGTGCATGGCACATGCCCTCTGGTTGGTTGACTGTAGTGCGAATATGAACTTTCCAGGGGGCTTCTTGTAATTTACCCAAGGGGCACGTGCTCCGCACGTGACCCCTGGGCTGATTCTCGCTGGGGAAGTCCCCCACGCACATGCCTAGCATGTGCTGGGGTCTCGGCCAACCGACCGGCCGAAGGCGAGGCGAGGAAGGACTCTGGTCGTCCTCCAAGCGTGACGAGGTGTCTGCCGCAAGCGAAGTAGGCGGAGATATGGTGGTGGCAAAGGCGTGGCGGCGTCGGAGGAGATCGGGGAAGATGCTAGCGGCGGAGTCGTAGCTTGAAGAAGACGTTGGCAGTGGGGACCGGTAATGGCCGATGAAGGCTCAGAAGAGGAGTTGGCGGATAAGTCGGTTGTAGGCTCGACGCAGCAGCGGAGCGGGAGCAGATCGTCGGGGGTGGAACCCTCGTCTGCAACGAAGCTCGTGAAAGCTTCGGATCTCGCCAAGTGAAGAATCACGTCGGGTTGTCACCACCGGCGTGAGCTTGAATATCTGGTTGATCGGCGGATGGCGGTCTTCGTCTGCGGCCGTGCCCTAAATAAAGCGATGGTCGAAGGCGGAGGTAGTTGGCGGAGAAATCGGGGGCGGCAGTTGCGAGGAGTCATCGGCGGAGGAATCGGGGAGAAGAGCGGCGGTGGTTGGCGAGGATTGCGGGTCGGCGAGGGTTGTTGCGGAAGGGGGTGGCGCCCGGGGAAGAAGGCCGAGGGTCGTCCGATCGGCCGAGATCGGACGGCCCAAATGTCGACGCGTGGCGGGAGAAAGGAGAGGGGGCGCGGCACGTGCGGAGCACGTGCCTGGGGGCACGTGCCTCGTACGTGCGTTGGCTTTTAATTTTTTTTATAAAAATGAGTAATAAAAACCCCAAAAACCGCTGACACGTGGCGGCACCAGGTGCTGCCACGTGTGAGCACCACAAAATTCAAAAATAAAATATTTTGTAAAATTAAAAATAAATAGCAAATGACCTCAGATCGAAAAAGTTTCTTCACAAAAAATGCTCGTCTCGATGAGCTCTACAACTTTCATGAAGACATCAAAGCCAAAATCGGTCAAATGTAAAAAGTGAATTTTTGGGGTATCCCATGTACATAGAATACCTTGATTTTTCATTTTGTATTTTTTTGTTATTTTTAAACAAGATAAAAATCTGGAAAAAATATAGAAAAATCAAAGGTAAATAAAAACACCTTAATCTAATTTTTTTGGATTTTTATTAATAAAAAAAATATGTACATAAAATATAGGTCAGAAAACCGCTAAAATATACAATGTACAAAAGAGGCCCAAAACCCAACTTTCACATACGAGCTCCGATTCACTTGAACTTGGTCTTGTTTTGAAGGTAATTGAATGTGCATTAGTTTAAAAGTGAGTAGGATCAAATCGGACACTGGATGGGGAAGATATATGGCTTTTAGTCCGAAAATCCTGAAACTAGGGTTTGGGTTTTTGGTCCACTTATTTGGGTTGGTGATTTTTTTGTATTTTTCGTCTATTCTTGTTAGTGATATGTACACATTGGATGTGGTTTTTATTCATTTGGAGTTAGCATGGAGGAGTTAAAAATCCAGGAAGTTAGGCTATTTACAAGTCAAATTTGGCTTGGATTTTTGGCTTCTTATTTTGTGCAGAAATTATGGATAAAATGCCATTTTTATGAAAAGATATGAATGCTAATTATGCGGAATAGATGCAGATATGCTGTTGATTTTGAGGGACTTAAGCTTAATAAATGAGATTTAGAGTGATGAATCTGAGATTCATCATACATTAACTCACATTTATCTACTGTATGTTCACAATCTTCGTCTATTTTTATTTAATTAATATGTATAATTTTCACTAAATTCTTCACTAGTGTATATATAAAAATATGCATAAAAATATAAAATAATAAAAATCTAACCAAAAATTTCTCAAGTAAACGGACTTCCAAATTGTCTATTTCCCAACTTCCGAACCTCATAACTTTATCACACGAAATCCTATTTCAATCTACTAATATTAAAAGTGCAAGCTATAAAATTATATAATTAATGAAGGGAATTTCATCGAAAATGGAGTCTGTTTGCAAAAGGTCCTTTTTTGGACCTAATGACAATTGGGTTCATGTGTTGTTGAATTTAATCTATACATACTATTTATAGTACAATCGATTTAGCAATTTTTTATTATTTTCTTGATATTGTGGTTTACTTGTAGAGTAAAATACAAAAATAAAATACTTATTTAAATTTTAAATAAATAAAAAACCTCTAAAAAGGTAAAAAATGACAAATATTGTAGATATTTGTATTTATTAATCTATGTAAAATTAATTGATTAAAATCTATAAATATCTTATAACTCATATTTATTATTATATAAATTAATAAAATAAAAAATAGTATCTTATTTATTAAAATTAATTAAAAATTTAAATTATATTTATCAAGTATATTGTATATTTATTAATATTTTATTTATATATCATAAAATATATATTGTTTATATATGTAAAATACATCATAATTTAGATAATTTGTTTATCTTCATTTTTTCATTTTTACATATTTTCAAAATAATGTAGTTTAATATATATTACATAAGTTATAATGTATTTTCACTTTTGGAAATTTTGCGGTGTTGATACTTGTCAGCACCACAAGCGTCTTCCTCAAGAAGATGTTTTGTTGCAGTTGTTCTAACAGCTTAACCTCCATTGATTTATCCAACCATCGATCCACCACCTAATTCCAATCCAACCCTTGGATTCTCTAACCCAATGACCCATGATCTACTCCCCATCTTCGATTCTACCTAACTTACTTTCATCTTCTTTATATAAACCATCAAAGTCGACGTAAAATACAAACTTCTCCATCCTCCAGTATAACTAATCGAGCACCCACCTTCCAAGCCTCGATTCATCATCCTTGGGTGGAAATCGAAGAAGGTAGATTGTTTGCATGGAAGAAGGAGGCCCGTGGGAGAGTTCCAGGGATCCTCTCCCTTATATCACGACTGCCACTATCGTGTAAAGCTCCAAGAAGTCATTGTCATGTCGAGCAATGACCTAGAGGTCATACTCCTCTACTTTCCGAGGTATCGTTCATCCATAAAATTTTGAGTTTTTGATTAGATTTTAGGCAGTCGAATCACCCTTTTAGACTTACTAATCATCATTCCATCGATTCATTTCAAAACCTCTTTCCAATTCACATCAAATCTTTATCAATTTGAGATAAATGTCCAAAGGGTGAAGCCATTCTATTTACGCAAGAAACACACTCTACTTGAAGATCGATTCAACTGGAATTGAGTCCAATCATCTTTTTGCATGCAACTTCATTGCTTGGAGCTTTAATTCATCATCAATTGTGACGAATGCATCACAAACATTTGGATGTATTCCTAATTTGATGTAGAGAAAGTCCCATTTCCAGATATGGAACCCTAAGAAGTGGACCTTCATCTCTGTCGACTCTCCTTGTTGCAGGATATCTCAAAGGGGAGGAGCCCCCTTCTGACTCTGTCGGAGCCACTCCCGTTATTTCAAGCTATTGTAATCATTGCCAATAATCGCTGTAGTCATCTAGAAGCAAAAGCTCGTCCCTAATTTTCGGAATAATGTAAAGAATCCCCAAACGTTACAGTCTGTTGACGCATGGACCTCATCAATGATCCAGATCGCATTCCCGCATCTAATCAACATCATCCATTTCCAATCAGGGGAGATTTTGCATCTTAGACCCAATAGCTTTCGGAAATTTTAGTATGTTGTAGAACTTTTCTAGTTTTTCATTTAGGTCCATCCATAGGGTCCTAAATGCAAACTTCTCAATTCATTTTCAGAACTTGTATTCGTTTCTACCCCCATATACATTGATATTTTTGGACATCGTATATATAATTTATTGATGATTTTTCTATGGTAGTTACCTGATAACTAGAGTTTTGGGAGCGATAATGAAGTTGTGGGTGTAGAGAACCGCTCCGGGTCAAAACCCTGGTTGATTAAACAAAAATATGCTTAGGAGAGAGAGGGGGAGAGAGAGAGAGAGAATGAATGGATGAGATGAGTTTCTCTCCTATTTTATATAGTTAAGTTTCCCTAGGTCAAACTTGAGGAGGCAGAGTAGAAATACCACAGCTTTTGAGAAGAAAAGATAAATTTCATGATTTTTTATTTCTCCTTGAAAACAACAACAAAAGAGCTCAAAATGTCTACAAGTTTAGAAAATCAAAACAAGAAAATATGTGATGAAAAATTACAAGAAATACAAAGAAAACTCGCTAGGGTAGTTGTATAACTACCCTAGAAAAATCAATGAAAAATAATATAGAAAAGAGGTCCAGTTGTATTCTACAGTACATGGGCAGAAATGCAAGAAAATTAAAAGTGTTACAAAAAGGTCCTTGTCTAGGGACTTGAATGAAAGGAAAATAAAATGCATTGCATTTAGGTCCTTGTGAGGGGGCCTAAGCGCAAATTCTAGAACTTCTGGTGCACGGTTGAATCTCTGGAATGCACGGGGACTTTAGATGCAATTTTCACACAGTTTTGTAAATAACAGTTCAGATCAGATGCGGAGGGAAAGTCTGAGTCATTCCTTGCTAAACACATGTCACGATTCTGCACTTTGCCTGTTCTTAAGCAGTTCTTCCCTCTTTATGCGCAGGTGGCAGCTATGTCCTCTTCTCCATCTATTCTATGGCGAATGGATGAATGCTCCGGCCTCCTGCAGGGCCAGAGGCGTGACTCCTTCACCCCTCGAGCTCGCTTGCAGTGGACGATGCGTCGAGGACATCAATGATGACTGGAAGATGTAGACGAAGGTGGCTGATGTGTGGTAAAGTCGCCTAGGTTTTGGAAACACTAGGTTGTCGATGTTGCATGATTGATCGAAGGAGAAATTGTAGGTAGCTCTGGATGATGAAAGGATTTAGCTCCAGATGTTCTTGTGAACCTGCAAATGAAGGTTTGTTGCTCGATTCGTGTAGAAATTGACCAAGAATGTTAATGTTGCAGTTCAAGATAAGTTCCAGGATAAGATTTGCAGATCAAGATAGTGTGTGATTTGGTGCGAATTGGAGATAGAATCAAATCACAAACAATAGATGGATGCTTAACCTATCCTAATTGGGTAATTAACTAGATTAATTAGGGTACGAAGATCAATGAAAATAGGATGAAAGCTGGAGGAATTTGATCTGGGAATAGTGGTGTATTACCTCAGGCCGTCGCTCGTCAACCGATCCGTACCGGAGCTCTAGTGGTGGCGCGATGCAAGGACAACCAAGTCTTTGGAACATCTCCTCTGAAGCTCCTTCTTCCACGTGGGGGTGGTACCATGCTTTATCACTGACAGAGGTGACCAAGGCAAGGCATAGAAGTGGAGTGTTCGGCCAGATAGTTACTAGAGCTGGAAGAGTTTTGGAGAGTTAGTTGTTAATGGCGAGGTTTAGGGGATTTTATAGGAAGATCGAAGGGGAATTAGGTAAAGATTGAGGGCTAGCGTGGATTAGGGTTATTAGGATGGTAGATTAGAGGGTTTAGATCGAACGAAGAAGTGAGGAGGAACGTGAGGTGATTAGGTGAAGTTAGGTTTTTAGAACGTAGGTTGCAACAGCTTCTCGGAGAAGAAGGCACCAGGTGCTGACACGTGTCAACACCTGGTTGGCCAGATGATAAAAATATATTATAAATTATGTATTAAATAGTAAATAATGTTATTTTAAATAGGTATAAAAACAAAAACTATAAGTAATTAATTTATCTTAATTATGGTATAATTAGTTTTTATAAATAATAAATAATTTATGGAATATAAATATTATATTAACAAATAGATATAGATATACCTGATAAATATGTATTTGATTTTTAAATTAATAAATAATATAGCATTATTTTATTTTATTAATTATTACAATAATAAATAGAGTGTTTATGATTTTTTATGGATTTTAATAAATTAATTTAAATATATTAATAAATATGGATATAAGTTACTCAGTTCAAATTCATCTATAAATTAGGGTTTTTGATTTATTTAAAATAAATAATTATGAAATAAGTCATGGTTAATATACAAGATCGAGAAATAATTAAAAATTATAAAATCATTAAAACTATAATTAATATGTTTTAAATAAAATAATTATCCCAAAAACCCAATTGTGATTAGGTCCCAACATTGACTTTTTGCAAACGGACTCCGATTTTAGTGAATTCACTCCGTTGATAGTATTAGTTTATGAATTTTAAAGGTTAGTGGAGTGAAATTGAAGTTCATATGAGAAAGTTATGATGCTCGGAAGTTGAGGATTTGACAATTTACAAGTTGGATTTCTTGGTATATATACAAGATAATATTTTCAACTTATTTTTATTTTTTTCTATACATTTTTGAAAACAATTAGGAAAAGAGATTGGTAAGAAATATGTTCATATGAATTAATTAAAAATCAATGAATATTTATGATTATAGGGTAAATAGTGAAGGATGTATAAAGTGTATATTTAATTGTTTTTTAATTAGTTTCTTTCCTTATCTCCCCCCACTTGTTTGTTTCTTGACAAATCCATGTTGACTTGGTCTCGAGGGTTAGGTTATAAATATATCTTGCAGTTATATTTATTTTATAAGTCATATTATACATATATACATATCTACAATATGCCTTCTTTTTATTTTCTTCTTTTTACTAATTTATTTATTTACATGATTTTGATGCATAAATGTGCATTTTATTCATGAATATAATTTTGATAAAAGATGAAAATAATGAATATTTACATGTATTTGCTAAGGGTTTCAAGATAAAATGCAGAAAGAATGTTAATGAATCATGGATTCATCAGCCACCTATACTTAAAATTTGCTAGTCCATTAATAAACACTTGTTCGAAAAATAAGGGAAAAAGAAAGAAAGTTAGAATGAATTTGTTTTCCTAAACCAATTCATGAGAACGGACAAAGGACAGAGCTTGATCGAACCTAAAATAAGCATTTTGTCGGAGCCTTAATTAGGATTAGGATTTTAATCTCAGCAGCCCTCAAGTTCCACAAATCCTTGTTTAAGTTCACGTCAACAGCCAGCTCGAATTCACTCATCCATATCGCTAACTCTATCAACCTTGAATTCAATTTGTACTGTGTGTGAATTGTTTTAGCTCTTCCTACTTAAATAACCGAAGAAACCACCCGTCCCAATAATACACTCCCATTGGTTCCTCGTCCATCTACTCTTTCCTCGAAGAGGGGGTATTTCCTTCTAAGGTTAGACTGTGCTATGTCAACAATCGAATAGAGAGAGTAAATAGACGAGTTAGAAGAGAACTGGAGTATCTCCTTGTGAAGCACAACCAGTGTAGCTAAGTCTCCTCTAATATGTGTAGGCATATTGGTGGAAGCTTGAACCATTGTGGTTGTATTTGTATTTGGTGGCTTCTTTTTTGAATTGGCTTTGTAATTTGCTTGCACTGCACAATCTTTTTGTGCCTCGACGAATATAACATCTTTTCTTTCCGTCTATTTTTTGAGGTCTTGGAAAAATTGTACCAGCAGATCCTTCCCTCATCCGAAGCATTATTTCAACCCCAGTCTCTCCTATCTTTAGACATCCATGCCGCTAGACAATGACAGAAACACACCATCAAAATGGATAGCCCTTCATAGCCCCATGCAAGTTGAGCTAAGTGCAAAGAGCATGTGTTTAAGATCGGTTCATTGATGAAGAGTTAAACGGATGACACCAAGTATTCTACTTAGTCTCTTTCAAGTTGACTTCCCAAACATGATCTTGTGGAATCCAAAGATTTAAGTCACAGACCTGAAGAATTTAAATTCCAATTCCTAACTAGGCTCCTTACAATGAATGTTAAAGGCCATAATCAAGTTCCATCCTTTAGACTATTCTCAATCTTTACTCCTAGAAATCAAACTTATTCTGGAAAATGCTAATGCAAATGCAACCATGTTTTTGTGAAGTATATTTTCTGAATTTTACTCATTTTTATGGATTTTAAGGAAGGAATTTGTATTTTTTATGAATTTTATGACTTTTCATTTTTATGGATTTTATTCAATTTTAATAAACAAGCCTATGTACACGAATTTTACAAGATAAATTACATGTATTTTATTTGGATCGAATAAGTAATGTATTTTACAAATTTTATATACAAAGAATTTTATAAATATTAAATGAATTTTACACATATTTTAATAGCTAGGATTTTAAAATAAGTATTGTGCATATTAAATACATATTTTAAATTAAGAATTTTAAATAAGGATTTTACCCATATTTTAATTATTTATAAGGATTTTATAAATAATAAATAAATAAATTTTAAATTAACCCCACCCACTTTTTGTGGATTTTATAGATATAAAGAATACATAAAAGTACGAGTTATGGATGCAAGTATATATACAATATATATGCACCCCCTATACTTAGCTTATGTTATGGCCTCATAGCACCAAAAGAGAAAATGGAGGACATAACTCGTGATAAGTAAAAGTGGGTGAAAAAAATAAAAGAATAGAAGTCAGTCAACCCCCCATATATTTACGATCAGGTCATCGTAAGTATAGTGGAAGACAAATTTGAGGTGACTGAGGGAAAAGAAATATACAACGAAGGATCAAAAGAAATATACAAAACGAAATCAAGGAAATCACTCGGTCCCCCTATACTTAGGATAAGGCATCCTAAGTATAGAAAAGAATGTGGTAAAAAAATTGTGTGTATTGGTTCCTAGATGTCTGGGTAGAGCTGCCTTTGTAAGTGATATATGTACATAGCATATGTCTCTTTACTGAAATATGTGTCTATGGAGTCGGACTACAGAAGGTGTTTATATGTGTAACTATCACACTATATGACTCTCTGTGCTAAAATAGGTTGTATGATCTATGAAACATAATCAACTGACTCTCGTGCTGGAATATGTGTACTCTCAATCTGCGGCACTGAGATGTCTATTGCAACTGACTGCTCCTCTGGATCTGATGTGAACTCTGTCTCTACATGTGAACAGTATTCTGAAGAAATATGTACCATGTCATCTACCCTATCCTCGTGTAGGATATCGTGGGTATCAGAATAAACTGTCTCAAGATCAAGAAACTACATCTCATCTATGTGCTGACAATCATATGCAAGACTGATGTCTTCTGATATGGATGACAATACAGATCTGGGACTGCTACATTCTCTCGCCATCGCAATGTCTATATCACCACTTCTATACGGAATGATACTTTCCCAGCATCATAATCAAAGAGTGCTCTTGTTTTTTGCAAGAAGGGTCTCCTGATAATGATTAGAGCAAGGTATAACTGCGTAGGGCACGTCATATCTAGGATAGTAAAGTCCATTAGAAACTGCAAGCCCTGAACGGTAACGATAATGTTCCTCAGCATGCCCCTAGGTCTCTTCACAGATCGATCTGCAAACTAGAATATCGCTCGTGATTTGTAAAGAGGACCTAGATTGAGCTAATCAAGCAAAGAAGATGGAAGTAAATTAATTGAGGAACCATTATCTAAGAGAGTACGATGGAATGCGACATCTGTAATCTGGTATGTGACATAGTGAGCTCCAGAATCTCTCTTCTTTTTAGGTACCTATTCTTAATCACACATGAAGTAGCCTTGGTTAATACATGTTCCTCGACTCATGATCTCTTTTTCCTACATGTTGTGCATTTGTTCCTCAATTGATTCTTGAGCATAGGAAAGTGATCCAAGACATCGTGAAGTGGAATCTTCGGAAAATGTGATATTTCAATAATCGTTCAGTGTTTGGAGTGACAACGTTCTTTTTGGTATTTTTATTTCCTTTTCCATACAAATCATCGAGAAAAGGAATAATCTCGGGAACAACAAGCTTCTTTTTATTCAAATCAGGATCAACATGTACATCAAGAGTCTCAAAAGTATGTACAAACTCTCGAGAATAGGAGAAGAAAAATCTGCCTTGGGAGTGTCTACATGGTTCGGCATGGTATCCTCGTCTGATTCACCTATGTCCATGTCAATTGTCTTGTCATCGCTTCCCTCTCTTTAATCATTAGGCTGAACATCATGTTGATCCTCATCATCATGGTGGTCCTCCTCCTCAACATCAATATGTGTGTCATCATGGATCGGCTCTCTCTCCTCATCATGTGCTCTCTCCTCTAATCTATCAGGTGCTCGTGGTGATCTACCGCTCCTGAGATGAATGAAGTTAGATCAAAAATTAGGAAAAGAGATCGTACCTGTAGTGGTGTCTACCTGATGTGGGTGCCTCCTCTTGTTGTTCAAGTTCATATCAGGTTAGGCTGGGAGAGTAGTCTTGGGAGCGATTTACTCATCCAGAAAGTGTTTTCGAAACCGGACCGGACATGCCGATTCGACCGGTGAACCGGTCCTGGACCAATCTAGTTAACCAGTTT
Organism: Ottelia alismoides; assembly: GCA_037367405.1. Classification (NCBI taxonomy): domain Eukaryota; kingdom Viridiplantae; phylum Streptophyta; class Magnoliopsida; order Alismatales; family Hydrocharitaceae; genus Ottelia; species Ottelia alismoides. The sequence goes on from JAZKJV010005000.1 coordinate 424,105, forward strand.
ATGCTGGTTCAGTTTGATTGGCCAAATTTTAATTAACCCGTACAGTTCAACCTATTTTTTTGACCCGGTTTAACGAGGTTCAACCAAAGTTGAACCACATTTAATTTTTAAATTATTTAAAAATTTTGTTGGTAATGGGAGTTGAACCCATGACCTTTGGTTATCTCTTTCATACTTTTAACCAACTACACTAACATAACTTTTTGTATGTATTGGGTTTTAAATATAATTAAACTATTATCATGTTATAGAACATCTAGTCCAATATATATATATATGATATGTATGATATTTGATGGTGTATAAGAAAAATACTTTATGTATAGTGTGAAATATATACATTATCTATATATGTTATACATATTTCAAGTATATTAAGCGAAGGGAAAGGCTTTGAGGCATATAGCCTCCTGCGTAACTCCTCGATAGCTAGTCGTACCACAAATCATTTCGATCTGCTGTAAAAAGGTAAACAACTCCTCTATAACATTCTCGTAATACTTGGGAAACAAAGAAATAAAGGGCGGTCTCAGCTCATATGACCCTTGATTTGGTGGTAATCGAATCTAATGGTGTAATGTCATGGCTCCTAGGTCATACTATCTCTTAATGTCGCGGGAACTACGACAGGCGGTGATGGGTTCCTGACTCATACTCTCAGTGCAACGATCTCTGCTCTCAGCTCATCGTGGACTCTATATTGGTTTCTAATCTATAGGTTCATCTGTTGTAGTGTATCGAGAATCCCTGTAGTAATATCTGCGGGTGGATCAGGTCTATCATCGGTGTGTCTCTCCCCAGTCGGTCAATCCTTAGTTGTTCTGTCCTCGACTAGTTTCTTCCCTCTAGCCATTATCGTTGGATCCTCTGGGAAGGAAAAGGTCTCATAAGAACTCAGTGAAAAATGTGCAGGAGAAATAGACAAAAATTTGAAGCGTGGGTCTGTCTTAACAGAAGGGCTGGGAGGCGAGGGAGTCTAAGTTTGACTCTCCTCGTGACGAGATGGAATCAACTCAAGAAGAGGGTCATCCCGAATCCTTGAAGATGTACGACGGACAGTGGATCGTCAAAAGCTCATGGAGTCTGAGTGCAAAATCCATCTTGTCGTCATCTTCGATGTCAAAAGAAAATTGGGAGAGATCACGAAGCTAAGTCAAAAACACTAGTGTGAAGGCGTATAAGACGCGGTATAATGCACACCTCACATACAAATACAATGAAACCCTAAGTTCACCAACACAACCCACTGATGACCGTAAAAGTTCGGTCATTTATATTTTCGATTTTAGGGTTATGTGAAAGACAAGTCTTTTCACGTATTAACATGAGCTGATAGGTGCCCGAAATTTTCCCTGAATGTTATCCCGAGTCCTTACAGGAAATCACCTATTCTCAGCCATTATGGGAGTAAGTACGGACTGTTTCTGGCTATTCGTGTTACTTGAGGACAGTGCTATTATGGTGTCCTCTAAACCTCCCACTCTGCTAATGAAACTCGTATCGTTTCTTGCTACCCGAGAGTCCCCACTGAAGATTAGGTGATTAGGTGATTAAGTTCGGTCGTTTATCTTTTCGGTTTTAGGGTTATGTGAAAGACAAGTCTTTTCACATATTAACATGAGCTGATAGGTGCCTAAAATTTTCCTTAAATATTATCCCGAGTCCTTACATGAAATCACATGTTCTGAGCCGGTATAGGAGTAAGTACGGCCCGTTTCTGGCTACCCGTGTTACTTAAGGACCGTGCTATTATGGTGTCCTCTAAACCTCCCACTCTGCTAATGAAACTCGGACCGTTTCTGGCTACCCGAGAGTCCTCACTGAAGATTAGGTGATTAAGTGTATGAACTAAGTAGTATTTCGAAAAAATTTGACTGTGGCTCTAACCTTAAGTGTCGTCCCTCACTCACAAATCTGGAATGTACCTGCAATCCATGTGTTGGGGTTGCTCTCCCAAAACAAGTGGATCATTTATGTTGATTTTTAGGTCAAATAGTATTAGCAGTCTCGAATTTAATTTTATGTTATCTCCTTTTTTGGATATTTTCAAGTCACATCTAACAAATTTTTTCTTTTTATTTTTATCCCAAATAAGCATGCACCCAGGTTGCGAATCCTAAAACTATCTACGAAGGCGCAAGCAGAGAAAAAAAATCAAAAAATCCTAAACAAGCATTAGCCTCGAAAAAGATGCGGAAACCGTCGATAAACACAATGCGAGAAACCCGCGGTGGGTGCTCTACTCCCCAAGTGCACTGCACTCGGTGAAACAGACCCCGAGAAAAAGATGGAGGAAGGTACAAGTCGGGATGCCCTTACGGGGCTTCTTTTACAAAAATAGAAAATTGGGAAAATGCTCTTATTATATTTTTTTACAAAAAATACAGAAAAACACAAATCAGCTAACTCACTCTGCCCTCTGCAACTGACTCGTAAAGAAGAAGTCGGTCGCTGCACTCTCAACTGTTTCGGCTTCCGAAGAAGCCGACTGATCCTGTAGGCCTTGCAAAACGAATTAACAACACACAAAAAACATGAAAAATAAAATTGTAAAAAAATAGATAACTCAAGAAAATCGTAAAAAAATCAAAGAAAATCGAAGAAAATCGTAAAAACAATAAAAAGCCATAAAACAAATAAGAAGAAAACCGATAAAACACGAGAAAACTGTAAGATGAGAAGAAATGAAAATCACAAAATAAATTCAAAAATCGTAATATGACTAACTCCTCCCTAGCAAAGGTTCATTTTGATAACCAGGGTGTTGGGTGTGATATTGATGTTGTCGGTGTAGAGAATCGCTACGGGTCAAAACCCTAGCTGATCAAACAAAATGCGATAAAATAGGAGAGAGAGAGAGAGAGAGAGAATGAATGAGATGAGATGAGATGAGTTTCTCTCCTATTTTATCGTTAAACTATTCATTTATCTAGATAAGTTTTCCTGGGTTGAACTCGAGGAGATCGAATAGAAATACCACAACTTTTGAGAAGAGAAGGGAAATTTCGTGATTTTTTTTATTTCTTCTTGAAAACGACAACAAAAGAGCTCAAAATGGATATAGAAAATCAAAACAAGAAAAATATGTGATGAAAAAATACAAGAAATACATAGAAACCTTGTCAGGGTAGTTATGTAACTACTCTAGAAAAATCGATGAAAAATAATGTCGAAAAAAGGTTCAATTGTATCCTACAGTACATGGGTAGAAATGCAAGAAAATTAAAAGAGTATGTTACAAAAAGTCCTTGTTCAGGGACTTGAATGAAAGGAAAATAAAATGTATTGCATTTAGGTCCCTGTGTGGGGACCTAAATGCAAATTCTAGAACTTCTAGAGCGCGGTTGAATCTCTGGAATGCACAGGGACTCTTAATTCAATTTTTACACCGTTTCGTGAATAATGGCTCAGATAAGATACGGTGGGCAAATATGAACCGTTCGTTGCTGGACACATGTCATGATTTTGCACTTCGCCCGTTGTTGAGCAGTTCTTCCCTCTTTCTGCAGGTGGCAGCTATGTCCTCTTCTCCAACTATTCTCCGGCAAATGGATGAATGCTCCGGCCTCCTGCAGGGCCAGAGGGATGACTCCTTCACCCCTCGAGCTCTCCTGCGGTGGTCGAGGTGTCAAGGATGTCGGTGATGGCTGGAAGAGTAGACAAAGGGGTTTATTGTGTGTTAAAGTTGCCTAGGTTTTGTAAACACTAGGCTATCGATGCTACGTGATTGATCGAAGGAGAAATTATAGGTAGCTCCAGATGATGAAAGGAATTTGCTCCAGATGTTTTTGTGAATATGCAAATGAAGTTTTATTTCTTGATTCGTGTAGAAATCAACCAAGAATGTTAAGGATGCATTTCAAGGTAAGTTCCAAGAAAAAATTACAGATCAATATAGGGTATGATTTGGTGTGAATTGGAGATATAATCGAATCATAAACAATATATGGATGCTTAACCTATCTTAATTGGGTAATTAACTAGACTAATTAAGGTGTGAAGATCGATGAAAATAATATGAAAGATGGAGGAATTGGATCTGGACTAGAGGTATATTTCCTCAAGACGTCACTCATCAGTCGATCCTTGCCGAAGCTCTACTTGTTTTGGTATTTTTTCTATACATTTTTGGAAATAATCAGGAAAATAATTTGGCGAGAAATATGTTCATATGAATTAATTAAAAATCAACGAAGATTTGATAATTATTGGGTAAATAGTGAAGGATATATAAAGTGTATAATTAATTATTTTTTATTGTTTTCTTTCCTTATCTCCCTCTTCTTGTTTGTTTGTCAACTAATCCATGCTAACTTGATTTCGGGGGTTAGGTTATAAATATATCTTGCAACTATATTTATTTTATAAGTCATATTATACATATATACATATCTACAATCTACCTTCTTTTTATTTTCTTTGTTTTTATTTTTTATTTATTTACATGATTTTGATGCAGAAAAAAAGTTAATGAATGTTAATGAATCATGGACTCGTCATTACTCAACAACCATATCATTTTTTGAGATGTTTTTTGAGGTTTTTCACTGATTATTTTCTTCTTTTTTTGAGTTTATGATCTTCGACTGTGTTTTGATCTTTGTTGTGTGTTTCTTCGAGCTTGTTGTCGGGTTTTCTTCGTGCCACCTACCTATATAGTACTAATAATCCTATACTACATATACTATTACATATATAATATTACATATATACTATACTCTATATCATTTTGCAAAATATAATTTTCTTTCTTTTTGAAAAAATATAAAAAATCATTTTCTTTCCTCTTTCTTCACTTTGATCATTGTAGTAGACTATTACATCAACTATACTCCATCTACTATGTTGCATCACCGTTTTTACCAAATTAAACATTTTAAAAAATCAAATAAAAATTAAAATAAAGATAACATAAAATTCTACAAAAAATAAAAATAGTAAAAATAAAAAAGACTTTCGAGGAGGAAAATTTGTCCCAAAATTCGATCTCAAAAATTTAAGTACATTTTTCTGCATCCTTAAATATCAAGTCAAAATAAAAGTGAGATAAATTTATCTTCTTTCATTCATTTTCTATATTCTCTCTCTCTCTCTCCTCTTATTTTTTTGTTTAATTGACATGCTTCTTTTCGCGGATTACTACGATCGACCTCCTTTTATCAATTTAGCTGCTAGGGGAGGTGCACTCATCACCTACAATTCAATATCTTTTTGGAGCAATCTTTTGGTGATCGAGTTTAGATCTCTTGTGGATGTTTGGAGGTCGATTGCAGTGTTTTGAGCCCTTTGGCTTTCACTCAATGGTAGTGCTTAAAATGAACGGTACTATATGGAAAATGTTATATCTCTGTCTAAATCTCTCCTCGGGACCTGGCTTGTATAAGTTTTTACTGTTTTAATAAATTCTAGGGTTGGCATTGATAACAGATGTTTCCCCCCTTTTGATTAAGAAAAAAGAGCCAATTCTTTGTTAAAAAGCAATTGACCATTTCTCATCTTTGACATAACAAGAAAGACTTCCATAGAAAACTTTGTCAAGGTACACAATCTTCAAGGATTTACCTTCCATTTGAGAAGCAATATATTCACATATTATGATTCTTAGCTAAGAATAAAAATAAATAAATAATATATTAAATAATGCATTTGAAAACATGAAAAGGAAATGTAAATTGAGTGAATCAAAGTAAAATGCTTTGAAGTAAAGTTTCAAGGAGCGTACACATGTAAGAATCAGAGAACACCTTCGCAATACTCTCAATGTCTAGAAAAAACTCACTAAAGAATAGTTCTCAGTTGTGCACGAATTAGTATTATTCTATATTTTTGTATGTTGAAATATGGCATATGGGGGGCCTTTTATAAGTTTAAAGGAAACCTAAGAATATAAAAAACCAATTCAATTGACCTAAAAAATGACTAAATATATTGCCAGCTTGCACTGATGTTGCGGTGTATGAAAGGTATGCACCTGTGCACTCATGTTTTCTCAAGAACAAGATTCTAGCAATGGTACTGGTGTCTCGGTGCATGGAAGGTTCTCACGGTGCAAAGGAGTTTCTTAAGAATATAAAATTATGAATGATTGTGTTTGAAAAGTCGAAACTTTAAAGAGTACATATACATAACAATTTGTAGTATAGAACGGATACTAGTGTGTTGATGCAAGGGAGTTTACCCCTGTGACAATAGCAAAGAAGTACCAGTACATGGGTGTATGCCACAGTGTAATAGTGCAGGATTTGGCCTAAAGAGTTTCTCAGTGCGATATCATGCATGAATTACTTTGTATAATCTATTTCTATAGTATATGATTATAAACTGACTCGATTGAAACTAACTTGACAGCATAAGTCTTCAATGCTTCATATGCTGACATCCACTTGAAATAACCATGTAACCTCATTATTCCAATTGATTTGAATTTTGCATTAACATCAATATCATAAATAAACCAATTATCTTTGTTTTAAGGTTGCACAAAATCATTTCGTTATTATCAAAACTGTAGTGTTTCAACACCTACAACCTCCCCTCCATGCTCATCGCTAGCCGTAGAACCTCCTCTACCTCGACATGCTTTATTCCTTTCTCCGAGACGCCCCTCCAAACCAATTCTCTTCTTTACCTCAACCTATCCCACCATGCTACTCCCCTGACATCTCCACTGACTTATGTCCTGTTGACTCTTGTAATCGAGATGGTGGATTTGCTATTGTAAGGTGTGTGAGTGCTTATCTGATACAATCAGGGAGGGAGGAAGAAGAAGGCACAACAAAATTGAGAAGGACTAAAAATAATGCATTATAATTTTAAGAAATGATTTATAGAGAACTTTTATTACATCTTAGTCCCTTAATCTTAATATTTATCATTTTGACCTGCAAAGGTTAACGATATAGTTACGAATGTTAGAGATATATTAAAAGTATCGACATCTTATCATGAATAAGTAAGGATGCTAGCTTGACAAAGTTAAGAGGTGCACAATTGTGAAAAGTTCTATGTTTAAATGAGGGACAACGAATAATGCAGAAAGATAAGCGAGTTTTATTGCTCATTATTAATATGTTGATTTAAAGATCAAGGGAGAGATATATATTGTATATAAAAGATAGCGAACGCCATAATCATAATATTATACTTCTCTTCACACAGCTGAACATTTATATTAGATTTTTTACATCAAAATAGGAAACAAGTTGATATCAAGCAACATCGCTAGTATGGTTAGGATGTGATAAAGAGACAACATGCATCCAACTGGCCTAAGTTCAAAAGGAGGGTAGAAAATGCAAGGAGAAGATCCCCTCACACAGGGGCGGAATTAGTATACATTATGTAGGGGCCATGGCCTCTCCATGATTATTATACGTCACTTATACAATGTATTAAATTTTTAGCATGGCTCCTCCTTAATTATATTATAATTAATGTTGTTAGAAAAATGTTGTGAAATCATTAAATGGTTGAGTGGTAGAGTGACAAGGCTATTATTTTGGAGACAAGGGTTCGAATCTCATCTCCATCAATTTACTTTCTTTTATACGCTTTATCCAACCACTTCCAATGTATTAAAATAATTTGATATAAAAATTGTATTCAAGTTTATTTATCTTTCTCATTATTTTTATTACTCTTTATAAATAAAATAAATTTTATTGTTTCCTTTTAACCATGATTTTTTGTTTCAAAATTTCACTTGATAATTTAGCTTTTTTAGGATGGATTTAGAGAAGCTTAATTAGTATATTTATCCAATTTTAAAAATAATCACGGAAAACACCAATCCATTTGAAATTCTAACGTTAATAATAGATTTAAAATCTACGTTTATCAAGATTGAAAGAGGTTCATTTTAAAATATTAATTCTATTTAAAAACATCGTTCAAAAATACATAGATTTTTCTATTTTTGAGCATAAATAATAGTAAGTATACTCCCCTCCTTAGAAATTCTTGTCCTCACACCTAGGGATGTCAACGGGTCGGGTTTTGGGGCGTGTATTACTATTACCGAATCCATACATTTATAATATCACTACCCATACCCGCCCATTTATTAAACAGGTAAATTTCTACAGGGTACCCATATACCCGTCGGATACCTATGTACCCAATGGGTACCCATATCTTCGACATGGTAAATCTTAAATTATTTATAAATGTATACAAAATTTTCACAGATAGACGAAATAGAGTGAGATCATGTAATACGAAGATTCATAAAAATGTGCAACATATATAGAATATTAAATATTTATATATGTTAAGTGTTTAACTCTTTTGTGTTGATAGATTTTATTTATTAAAGATACAAAAAGTTAGTTAAATATGAATAAATGTATGGAGAGGAGAAAATTGAGTTGGATATTTATACATGTAGATCGATACATTATTAGATATGAAATTGATTTGATTCTATTTTGATTAAAATGCAACACACAGATATCTATCTTTATAAATATTATTTGGATTTGAGGCGGGTTTGGATATCCACAAGACAATCCAGAACCCATACTCATACCCATAGTTCAAAATCCAAACTCGTCTAAAAGTGTGACCGGTTTCGGATCATTAGATGAGATGAGTTCGGATTGGATATCTAATGGTAACATCCCTACTCACACCACCGTTTTTAAGATGGGTCAGAACTCCGAGACCTTCATCCCCATCGCGCTAAAACCTCTCCCCCTCACACCACCGCCGCCGCCGCCACCACCACCATCTTCATCTCAACGACTCACCACCCCTTTCTTTGCCATCACCTCCTAAGGTATTCCTCCGAATACGGCATCCATGTCCCTCTCCCCCCTCCAGACCCACCTCGCTCTCCTCGCCTTCTTCTCCCTCTCCTCCCTCTTCTTCCTCCACAAGTCCCGCCGCTGTCGCCTCCTCCGCCGCCGAAACCCGAATTCTAACCCTAATCCAGCCGGGAAGATCTTCTTCCTCTCTCAGACCGGAACCTCCGCCACCCTCGCCCGCCGCCTCCACGCCCTCCTCGCCTCCAAAGGCCTCGCCTTTGACCTCGTCGACCCCCGGAACTACGATTCTGATGACCTCCTGAGGGAGCACTCCGTCGTCTTTGTCGCCTCCACGTGGGAGGGAGGCCGTCCGCCGCCCGACGCCGCCTACCTCGCCCAGTGGCTATCTGAGAGCGCCACTGACTTCCGGGTCGGCGCGTCGGCGCTCTCCGGATGCAGATTTGCCGTGTTTGGGGTCGGCTCGAGGTCGTACGGGGAGGCCTACAATGCGTGTGGGAGGGAGCTGGGGAGGTTGATGCGGGCGCTCGGAGGGGTAGAGGTGATGGGAATGGGGGAAGGGGATGTGGACGGCGACTTGGAGGGGGTATTCGAAAAGTGGTGTTCGAGGTTGGTTTGGGTACTAATGGGGGAGGGGAGCGTGAAAGGGGAGGGGGTTGTGAACGGGGAGGGGGATGTGGAGGTTGAGAGTGAGGAGGAGGAGGAGGAGAGAGGGATGGAGAACGATGTTGTGGATTTGGAGGATATTGCTGGGAAAGGGCCGACGAGGAGATCGGCCTCTGTGGCTGTTGTGAAGGGGGACGGTGTGAAGGAGATGGTGACTCCTATCATCAGGATGAGCCTGGAGAAACAGGTATTAGTTTTATGAGAATTTGGGATGTTTGTTGTTTGTGCGGTTCTATGTTTTTTATATGCTATCCTCTCCATTAAGAGATTCGTTCCCATAAATATGAACTAGACATGGTATGAATTTAAATAGCAATAAAAAAGGAAGATTGGATGCACATAATTGCTTTGCTATGTCTACTCAATGGACGAGTGTTTGAGACAAAGCAATTATGTTGAAACTAGGGGAATCCACAATGATTTTGAGGCAGAGCATTGTACCTCAACGTGGCACCTTCAACACTTGAAAACAAGTGTGCACTGTATTTCCTTACCACATTCAATATAGGAGTTCGATATTTATGCATGGTTTAATATAAGGAGGAATTTTAATTTTATCTGAAGTCTTCTTACCATAACCTGATCACAATTATGCCGCCAAGTATTGCAAAAGTTAGCCGACTAGCCCAACTAGTCGAGTGGGTAGGGTGACTAATTGACTATTGACTACTCGATCAATAGTCAGTCAGCCAACTAGTCAGACATTTTTTGCATGTGAATCTTTTTGAGTTAACCATACTCTAAGTTGCTTAATATTTGTTATGGATTCAGTTGTTTCTTTTATCTCATTACGATAGTATAGAAAATATACAAATCTATCTACATATATAAGAATATATGTATAGAAAATTGAGTATATATTTAGAATAAATAAAAAATTCTAATCAAATAAAAACCGAGTAAATCTGATTAGTCACTTGGTTGTCAATTAATCCTTAATCAGTGCGAGTATCCGACTACCGACTTCTGCAACCTTGGTGCCGTCCACCTGCATGGTCTGCTGAATATGGAATGTTCTATAATGTTATGGTGTTGCAGGGGAGTTAGCATTTTGAGAATTCGATTTTTGGTTCTTACTTCGATTTTTGAAGGTGAAGGTCATTACTTTGCAGAATTGAAAGTTTTTTTAAGCCAAAGGACGGTCATCTAGCCTTGGATGCCATCCATGTTGCATTCAAAATATAGTAAAAAAACACGTGAAACAAGCAATCCTTTTACACTTTTAAAGATGCAAATATATAACGGATGTGCACAAAACCTACTATACAAGGTATGTGCAAAAAGCCTTAGAGCATTGTGCACCACATTCTCAACATAATATCTCCTTCGGTCGAAATAACCCAAATGAACACAAGTGGCGAACTCCTACCTTGTCACCTCTTGTAAACTTGCTCCTTGCCATCCACTGCATTGGCCTTGAAGCTTGTCCTTAAGAGTCACTCCCCTCACACAAATCTGCACGATTTATAGCTTGTCCCAATCCGTGCTACCGTCAGGCATGGGAAGAACATACTCTTAACATCTTTCTCCCCAATACCAGATAGGGGGCAAGTATTGTTGGAGCCTACTCTGAACTTTCTTACGAGGCACACGATCACCAAACACCTCCTCTTCATCAACGAAGCATACAGTTTCACCTTTAAATGTACTTTTCCTATCCACAACATCTGCAGTCCAAGGTTGTAAAAAATGGTCTAAACCGGCGTTTAAACATATGGAGCACTCGACTGCTGATGCATATGGGATTTTGCGCGGCGACGGAAAATATTTTGAAGGTGGATTTTTTTTTTTGGTAGAGAAGAAAATGGAGAGGTTGAGGAGAGAAGCTCGTCGGAAAAACGAGGGGTATTGGAGAAGAGAAACGTGAAGATCACGTGGGGAAAGAGAAATGCTAAAGAGAGAGATAAATCTCAAATTTTATATCAATTGAACTGACTAAACAAGAGCCTATCATCCCTTTATATAGGAGAGATGAGGTTACAAAAATAGAAATTCAAATTCAAAATTCAAAACAACTTATCCTATTCTGACTCTAACCGACTAACTATGAAAGTCAAATCTCTAACTAATTAATTGAGATCACACGCGATCTCTTTATTTAGATTTAAAAATTTACGATGACTCAAAATAAATGTAAATAAAGTTAACGGATAAAAAGTAGAAAAATGCGGCCCTATTTCTCCATCTCACGCTGCATCAACTCTCCTCCGCTTGAAAAATTCGTCTCTCGACGAGCTTGATCTAGATGCGTCGTTGGAGAATTCATCCTTGAATTGTAGCTTCAAATTCCCCCAATTAGATCCTTTTCAACATTACGCTTGTAATTTTTTCCAACTGGATGACGTCTATGCAATTTTCGTATCCCTTCACTTAAAAAACTCATAAAGTAACTTTTCCACTTGGCCCGTTGGATAAAATAGCATTGGAGGAGGGGCTTTACGATAATTTTTCCAAATTAATGTCCGATCCCTATCTTTGGGGAATTCGAATGCTTTCAGAGAGAAACCCAACGTTAGGGTTACTCGTTTTTCTCTGTTGCGGCGGCGGCGATGGGGATTTCATCTTCCCATAGCGGTGGACGAATGGCGACAGGAGGCGGCATCGACGGTGATGGCCCATGGGGAACGCGTTGCACAATCGATGGTGGAAGAATAACAGTGGGGTTGGGGCGAACTGGGGTGGTGGCAGCGATGGTGGGATGATGTGGCGGGTGCGGCGGCCTCGGGTTGGGAGGCGGTGAAGGATGGTGGCAGCACAGGTTCGGACGACATCATGGGTTGGGAGGAGAATGTTAGCGGCACGAGCAATGAGGAGGGGATCGGGAAGAGGTTCCGGAGGTGGTTGGTGTTGGGCTGACGGGGAGGGGACGATAGCAAATAGAGGTGGCTGGAGGGGTTGTTGACGGTGGCACATGAGGGGCGAGGGCGGGTGGGAGTGGCGGCGACGGGGCTGGGGTCGCAGGTGGGGGCACGGGGGTTAGGGGCTGTGCCTCAGGGGGTGGAAGGGGTATTGGGATAGGGTGCAGGGCCTAGGAAAAGCACGAGGGCGGGGCTGGCCTGGATGTTGGGGCACGGGGGCGGGGGAAGGGGCTGAATGTGGGGCTGGCAGGGGTTTAGGGGCTGCGGATGGGGAAGAAACCATTGAAGGCGGGGTCGTGGTCGTCGAGGAAGGCAGGGGGAGTACCTGGGATGATTTGGGTGGTGTCGGGATAGCTGGTAGGTCATCGTTGTCACGATTTTTTTCCCTGGACAACAAGCAGATCATTATTTTTACCTCCTGAAATGGCCTGGACAGCGATCGAATCCTCGTCGACGGCGAGGTTTTCTTTGTCAAAACTCTGGACAACGGCCTTGGTAGTGGAGGATTTTGATAAGGCGCACATAGCCTCGAGATTAGCCATCATCTCTCGAGTTTTGGACTGGAACCCTTGATATTTGGACTGGTAATCTTGACATTTGGATCGGAAATCACGCAGTGCATCCATCTCTTTGTTGTAAGCTTCTTCGGCTCGTCGTTTCCGCTCCGACGAATGATGGTGTTTCGTCGCATGTCGGCGCGAATGTCTGGGACGGATCGTCAGATCGTGAGGACGATCTGTAGGCCATGCTCTGATACCAATTGATGCAGATGGGATTTTGCGCGGCGACGGAAAATATTTTGAAGGTGGATTTTTTTTGGTAGAGAAGAAAATGAAGAGGTTGAGGAGAGAAGCTCGTCGGAAAAACGAGGGATGTTGGAGAAGAGAAACGTGAAGACCACGTGGGGAAAGAGAGAGGCTAAAGAGAGAGATAAATATCAAATTTTATATCAACTGGACTGACTAAACAAGAGTCTATCATCCCTTTATATAGGAGGGATGAGGTTACAAAAATAGAAATTCAAATTCAAAATTCAAAACAACTTATCCTATTTTGACTCTAACCGACTAACTACAAAATTCAAATCTCTAACGAATTAATTGAGATCACACGCGATCTCTTTATTTAAATTTAAAAATTTATGACGACTCAAAATAAATGTAAATAAAATTAACGGATAAAAAGTAGAAAATGCGGCCCTATTTCTCCATCTCACGCTGCATCAACTGCACTGACTAATCAAAGTCCAGTACATATGCGGCCGCCTAAAGGCGTTCAAATATCGTTTAAATGTCACGGTTCAAAGTCGACTTTAAAAAAATAAAAAAGGAACAAAAATACCCGCGAGTCTCGACCCCTCACTCCATTTGACCCCACTCCTGAGTCTCGACCCCTTGTACATGAAAACCCTAACCTTCCCCCCCTCTTCCCCTCTCGCAGCTACACTCACAAGGATGGCAACCACCAATCGCAAGATGCCCCACCATTGTTGTCGATCCTCCATGCGGTCACGCGACCCTTGCCGCTGCTGTAGCTCCTCCGTGCTACTGTAGTTCCTCCACGTGAAGTTTTTGCTCGCCATCAGGAGGAAGGTGCATTCAAGGATTGCCATGCTTTCAGTTAGTAATCGTGTTTCGATCTTGGAATGTTTGTTACCCCCAAATGTCTTCAGTGTTCGATCATTCCACCTGAAGGATTGTTCAACCTTTTGGAGCCAATCCACAAAATCATCAGGGTATCATCTTCTATCAAACTCCAGATTATCAATGCGGATGCCTCGATCCCATCCGTCATCTTGTATAGGACCATGTTGGGGTGGGTGTTGATAGCCAGTATGATGTTGTGAATCTGTGATGTATACCCTGTGGTGTGAGGTTCTTGGTTCTTTGGAATGAAAGGATACTCATCCTCCAACTCTTCTTCTTCCTCGCTTTCTCGTGAGTGACTGCCACTAAGATGTCCATCAAATGTAGAAGAACTATATTCTCGGATGTATTTCTACGTGAGCGTTGTCTCTGATTTTTACACCTACTATTGGTCGTCGTTTCATCATTGTGATCTCAATCATATGACCATTCAATGTGGCGATTTGTTCAGTGAAGTGATTGAACATTTGCTCCATTCGAGCGGACAAGGGCTCTATCTAATATGAGTTGTGCTTGTGGGGTGTTGTCAGCTGTGGAGGCACTCGGTTTTTCAGCTTTTTTTGCGTTTTTTTGAGATGATAGGCAAGATAATGAAAACAAAGGGGATCAATGGGTTATGATACTAAATTGATGCTACTATGTGCGAGAATGACCAAACTATAAAAATACCAACTCGACCAGGACTGTTCTAGCAAGAGAAAAACTAAAGATGCTGGACAGTGGATTTCTGGACCTAAGCGATCTGATGCTTACTGGAAACAAAAATGACTTAACTGATTCTAGCTTAGAAATAAAATAAATGGTAAGGATGAATCAGGGTGCCAATAATGGACTTAAATGATCCTGGAAATAAAGAAATCAAAATCAAATACGAATGTATGGCCAGACTGATGAGAGAGAGAGAAAAGAAGAAACAAGGCACCGCTTGTTCACTAGTAATGCTTACCACAATAGCAATAGATTTAGGGTCCTTTGATGATATTGGTTGCAATTAACAGCAAATAAATCTTCCCCAACCCAGGTTGTACAGCAAACCGCAATCAATGTGAGGGGAAAAAAATTAGGAGGGAATGGTACTCGTTAGCATGGACTGAGAAGGTGTTGCAGCACTTCAACTTGGTTGGTGGCTGTGTTGGGGTGCGGATGCAGCAGCAACAGTGAGGAGGAATCCGGCGGCATCGAGCGGGGTGATGGCAGTGTGGTGGCAGAGTTGTGGAGGGTGCATGGGTGGCGGCGGTGCAGTTTGAGTGGTTGAGTAGGTGGGGTGCATTGGAGGTGTTTTGTCGGTGTGGTGGAGGTTACGAAGGTGGGGATGGTGGTGTGGAAGAGGGGAGAGGTGGGTGGCATCGTCGACATAGATGGGAAGAGGGTGGAGGGAGGCAATGTTGGGCTGGGGAGAAGTAAGGGTTTTCAGGAGAGAGAAGGGAGGGGAATAGAGAAAGGGAGATAAGTGGAGATTTAAAGTAATTCTTCTTCAATTAACTCTCTCTCCTCATGTGTTGGCCTTATATAGGCTAGATCCTACCAAATGAAACATAAAATTAGGGTTCCAAATAAAACACAAAAAATAGGCAAGGCCTTATATATGAGCCTTTTACAAAATTAAATAAATTAAAAATGGGTAAGGGAGATGCAGTGTTGGATAGGGGAGAAGTTAGAGTTTTCAAGAGAGAGAAGGGAAGGGGAGAGAGAGAAAGAGAAAGAGAGAGAGGGAGGATAAGTGGAGAAATAAAATAGTTCATCAATTAACTTTTTTTTCCTCATGGGTGGGGCCTTATATTCGCTAAATCCCTCCAAATACAAACAACAACAACAACAAAGCCTTTTCCCACAATTAAGTAGGTCGGCTACATGGATTCTTCGCCTCCATTCAGATCTATCTTGGGCCAATCCCGGGCTTATATCCACAAAACTAAGATCTCTTCGTATGGTCTCTTTCCAACACTTCTTGGGCCGTCCTCGTCCTCTCTTATCCGGCTCGACATCCCAACACTCGCATTTCCTAAGTGGTGCATCAACTGATCTTCTTTGCAAATGTCCAAACCATCTTAAGCGGTTTTCTCGCATCTTATCCTCGATCGGAGCTACACCAACTTTCTTTCTAATTGCATTATTCCGAATCCGATCTTTACATGTGTGATGTGTGTCAACATTTTCATTTCTGCTATATTCACTCTCTGCACATGTCTATGGTTCACAAGTCAACATTCAAATCCATAAAGCATAGCAGGTCTCACGGCTGCTTTGTAAAACTTTCCTTTAATCTTTAAAGGAATTTTCTTATCACAGAGAACAACAGAGACTCCTCTCCACTTTAGCCAGCCTGCATTTATTCTATTAGTAACATCTCCATCAATTTCCCCATCACGTTGCAGAATAGATCCCATATATCTAAAGGAATATCTCTTCTGAATGTTATCATCACCAATCTTCACCTCGATTCCTTCATTATGGCTTCCATCAAAGGTGCACTCCATATATTCCATCTTAGCCCTACATATACGAAATCCTTTGGTCTCCAACTCATGTCTCCAGACCTCAAGCTTCTGATTTACTCCATCTCTAGTCTCGTCAATTAACACAATATCATCAGCAAATAACATACACCAAGGTAACTCATCCTGAATGTGACCGGTCAACTCGTCTATAATCAAAGTAAAAAGAAATGGACTCAAAGCAGAACCTTGATGTAAACCATTGTTGATGTCAAAATATCCAGTCTTCCCAAACGGGGTCCTTACACAAGATAAAGCCCCATCATACATGTCCTTTATGAGGTTAATGTATAGAACATGTACTTGTCTCTTCTCCAACACTCTCCATAATATCTCTCGTGGGACAGAATCATAAGCCTTCTCCAAATCAATAAAGATCATGTGGAGGTTCCTCCTTTTACCTCTATAAATCTCCATTGTTCTCCTCAACAAATGGATGGCTTCAATCGTTGAGCGACCTGACCTGAATTCGAATTGGTTTTCTTTTACATTGGAAATTTGCCTTAACCTTCTTTCGATCACACGTTCCCAAATTTTCATAGTGTGACACATCAGCTTGATACCTTTATAATTTGAACAGTTTTGAATGTCTCCTTTATTCTTATAGAGGCACCACGATACTCCTCCTCCAATCTTCAGGTATTTTTTTGCTTCGCCAAATAACATTGGATAGATTCGGAAGCCAAGTCAAACCACGCTCACCTAAAACTCTCCATACTTCTATAGGGATGTCATCCGGTCATACACCTTTTCCAGGTCTCATAACCTTCAAAGCATCCTCTACTTCCTTTCTTTGTATCCGTCTATAGCATGCACGATTCAAGTAACTTTCACTACAAGCTAGATCACCCAAAGTGATATCTCTATTTACATCCCCAATGAAAAGTTTATGGAAGTACTGCTCCCATTTAGTCTTTATATCCTTCTGAGTAACAAGCACATAACCTTCCTCGTCCCTTAATGCATCTCACTTGAGAAAGGTCTTTGATTTTCTTTCTCTTGCTTTGACCAACCTGAATATATCCTTCTGTCCCTCCTTAGAGTCGAGATTTTTATACAAAACTTTATAAGCTTTTGACTTAGCTTCGCTTACGGTGTTCTTTGCTTCCTTCTTCGCTATTTTGTAGTTTGTGACAATTTCCTCTGTTCTATCCTTAGACATAGCTTTAAAGCAAGCTCCTTTTATTTTTAGCTTCTACTGACCCCTTCACTCAACCACCAAGCTTCCTTTTGACATGGAGCTCCTCCCTTTGACTCGCCTAGCATCTCTTTGGCTACCTTTCGAATACAAGATGCCACTGCCTCCCACATCTCGTTTGCACTACCGCTACAATCCCAAGATAAGTCTTCTAAAACCTTCTCCCCGAAGCTCGCTTGCTTCAGTGGAAGATTCCACCATCTAGTTCTAGTTATCTTAGAGACCCTCATTTTCTTTACCAACCCTTTCATTTGTACATCCAAGACTAACAAACGATGTTGGGTTGTCAAACTCTCTCCTGGGATTACTTTGCAGTCTTTACAACACAACCTATCTCTTCTCCTCAACGCAAAGTAATCTATCTGTGTTCTAGCTGGCCCACTCTTATAAGTAATTAAATGTTCCTCCCTCTTCTTGAAGAGAGTGTTTGCTATGAAAAGATCATATGCCATTACAAAATCCAGGATGGCTTTTCCCTCTTCATTTCTATCTCCAAAACCATGTCCCCCATGAACACTAACACCCTGAAGCATCTTTTCCCACATGTCCATTAAGATCTCCATCGATGCAAATCATCTCTCTTTGTTTTTTTTGAAACTTTATCATCTCTCTTTGTGGGATTCCTTGTATACTCTTATCCAAATCCTCCCAAAAAAGCTTGTTTAGTCCTTTCATCTAAACCAATTTGCGTTGCATAAACTGAGATGATATTCAGAATTTCTTCAAACACCAATTATAGCAAAATAATTCGATCCCCGAATCTTTTCACTTCAACCACACAATCCTTCAAATCCTTATGAACAACCCCTCCAACACCGTTTCTACCCTTATCTTTACCAGAATACCAAAGTTTAAAGCCTGTCTTCTCAATCTCCCTTGCTTTCTCTCCAACCCATTTAGTCTCTTGAAGACATAGTATATGAATCTTCCTTCTTTCCATCGTATCCACTATCTCCATCAACTTTCCAGTTAAAGTGCCAATATTCCAACTACCAATCCGCAACTTCCGTTGTAATCTCTTTTGGACTAACTTCTTTACTCGCATGCGTCCATTATGCGAGAACCCTTGTAAATTTTGGACTACATCCGGACAGTGATGCTTCGGAACTAGCTTAATTACCCGCATGCGTTCCTCATGCGAGAACCCTTGCAAATTTTGAGCTACATCCAGGTTGCGATGTAGCGGCCCTTGCCAATTTTTCATTGCATTCGGGCGATGCAACACGTCGCAAGTAGGAACGCCCAAACGAAATCTGTATGTTTGCTTAACTCCATGTTGAAAAGATCCGACTGTCATGAGGCAACTTCTTAAATAATATTTTTTTTAGAAAAAAGTACTATTTAGGAAGTTGTCTCTGACTGTTTTACGCTGGCTGTCGGCTACCTAACGCAACCCTCCTCATTTACCCGGGCTTGGGACCGGCCATGGCTAGATCCCTCCAAATGAAACATAAAATTAGGGTTCCAAATAAAACAAAAAATAGGTAAGGCCTTATATATGAACCTTTTACAAAATAAAATAAATTCAAATTCGGACTGAACTACTTAACCTAAAATTGTCCTGTAGCATAAATTAAAATAAAATTGTTGTACTAGTTGGTATTGTATAACATGGTGATGCATCTTAGTGGGAAAATTCAGTAGGGTCTTATGATCCCTTTGAGCATCTTGCTCTGCCCATTGCTCTTTGGAAGTATGGGCGCATGTGTGCCTCATATCCCATCTTCAATCATCTCTCACATTCTTGTCTCTCAGAGAACTACAAGAAATTTGTGGTGGGGCTGTTAGCTATTACCATAGCACACACAAATCATGAGGCGTTACAAGATAGCCAAGTTGTTGGATATAGAAGAAGAGACAACGACATTGCAGTCTAAAGGCACTTGATCCTCGGTCACTGACCATGTTGATGCATATGTGGTTGGGTGCAAGTGTGTATGCATAGTGAAGCATCGAACACGTGGTATTGTCGATTGCTATAAAAACCAATTGGTGGCAAAAGTGCCACCAAGACATATGTTGTAGACTACTAAGATACCTTCTTTCACGTGACACCATTCTACCCATTAGCTATTGTTTCAACTGGATGTCAAGAAAGCATTTCTCTATACAGTTCTGTACGAGGAAGAGAATATGAAACATCCACTTGGATTGACTTCTGAGAGAGAGTGTAAGAAGATATGCATGCTCTATAAAATTATTTATGGCCTTAAGCATAGCCCAAGACTAAGAGCATGGTTCAAAAGCTTTCAGACTCGATAGGGTAAGGTGGCATCACTGGATGTATTATCGATCATTCACCATTTGTACACATGAGTCCTAGAGTACTGTCATCATTCAGGTGTACATAAATCATTAGATGATATCATTGTTGTAAGGGATGGCATGCATGATATAGATGCGACAAAAGACTTCCTTGAGAAGTAGTTCACTGCGAAGGATTTTGGGGAGCTTTGATACTTCCTTGGCCTAAAGTTTGCCAGAAATTGCATAGAGCTTGTAATGAATTAAAGAAAGTATGTGATTGATCTTCTTTCCGAGATTGGAATGGTATATTATAAACTTGTCACTGTTCCTTTGGATCCCATTATGAAACTCATGATGATGACACATATGAAGAGGAGGTATGGAGAGCTTGATTGGAAGCTCCTTTATGTAGCCATCACCAAAATCGATATCTCCTGTGTTGTAAGCAATACCAACGAGTTCTAGGTCTAAGAAGTATCTACACTCCCCAAAATCATTGGTGATGGATTACTTTTCAAGGAATTCTTGTCTCACTAATATCCTGCATGTCGTCTACTATAACAATGATATCATTTATGTACACCTAAATGATGATAATACCTCTTGCAGTCATGTGCAGAAATAATGAACGATTGCTCATAGATCTGGTGAAGGTCCATTGCTCTATCAGGTTTAAGAGTTTTTGAAACCATTCTTGGGCTCTGCTTAAGGCCATAAATAGCGTTGTGGCACTGCCTATCTTCTAACACTCTCTTTCATCATCAAACCCATGTAGATGTTGCATATGCACTTCTTCCTGTAAGTCTCCATATAGAAATGCTTTCTTGCCATCTAGCGGGACAACTTGATATGGTAAGGGATGCCCCCTTTCAGAAGTGCAATCCCATATCCGGTGAGGACTTCAGGTATACAAGGATCATGGTACCCCATGTGGCCATGTCGTGGCTACTAATCACAAAGAGCATGTAATGTGTGAAAGAAAGTATGTGGTTGATTTTCTTACAGAGGCTAGGGTAGCAGATTATAGACCTGACACTATTCCAGTGATGGTGATATAAAGGAAGTCGACAAGAGGAGTTACAAAGAGTTTTCTTGGAAGCTCCTTTATGTGGCCATCACTGAACCATACATCTAGGGATGCTAGTTGAATTGAATGATTTGAGTTCGGTTAGGGTTTTCTTGACAAAAATCAGTTAAAATTTGATTCGAAATAAAACAAATTGAACGTGATCTGGCTTGTGAATTCCATTCATAAAAGAGTCGATTTTGAATTAGCTCGAGTTCATTCAATAATAATTCGATTCGATATTTATATACTTACATATACATATTGTTGAAATCAGAGAAGCCGAAGCGGAATCGATAAAACAAGAGATATAAACATGAAGAACACAGAGATTTACGTGGAACCCTACTCCCTAAGGAGCGGGATGAAACCACGGGAGAAGCCCTCAAAGGGGCGGATTTTCTATTGGAATTTCTCAATGAGTACAAGGGGTATGGGCTCTTAACAAATAGCCACAAAGAATATTCTCTAACACTCCCCTCAAGCTGGAGCTGAGAAAGCTGCAGCTTGCAACAAAAAGAAAGTATACAACACATCTTCACACGATACATCACAAGAACACATGTCCGCTGCTGGTAGAGGACCACACACGACGACGTGTCTGCGGCTTTCAGGTCATCGGAACGTATCTCTGTCATACCTATATAACCACTGCGATATCAGATCATCGGAACGTATCTCTGTCATGCTTGGAGAAGAATCGCTTGCAGAAGAAGTCCAACGCAGTAAACTGATCGGGTCGTAAAAGAAGTATATGCCTCGACGAAGAAGTTGATGCTCGGTGAAGACGGATGATCTGTAGAATGCTGGAGTGATGGTCTGTCAGTCATAGATGGACAGTAGAAGTTGTGAAGAATACATCTCTTACTTCCCCTTTCTCCTATACTTGGTAGAATAAAGAGCTTGGAACATCAAGTTGGGAGAAACAAAACATGCAAAAAAAATATATTTTTTGCTTCTCTTTTTTTGCACAATTCATTTCATTGATTTTTTTGTTTTAGTCGTTCCTCCTTTTTTTTCACCAGACTCGTTGGGCTTCAAATGAAAGGAAGGGGGGCATCCCTATTTAGGGTTCCCACGGGAACCCCTCTCTAAGAACGCCGCTGCCAAGAGATGTCTTCAAGCTTTGCGGCTAGGGATGCTGGAGTGAGTCTCTTGCTAATGGCTCCACCGCCGCCTTGTGCAGTTAGGGCTGCAGGTGCAACATCGCTTGTGGATGTGGTTGGAGAGCAGCCACGAGGTGGGTTGCCGTGATGGAGCTGTGTGGTCGACATCGTCTGGAGAAGTTCTCCGTGATGGAGTTGGCAAGACTCCATGGGGCATCTGTGTGCCATTGCTGCATTACTGGAGGGGGGGGGGGGGCGCAGTGTGCCACTGCTGCATCGCCTAGAAGGAGAGAGATGCGGCCTGGAGGGATCGCCTTCGACTGGACTCTCTATTCCCTCGAGCTTCTCCTCCCCCGTACGAATCCAGGTGACTCGATGAGCTTCTTTTGGAGCCCTGCCTGGGGTTGCTGCTGACGAGGAGAGGCATCGCGTCCTCCTCATGGGGCTGATCGCCGGCCTATGGGAATGGTGCTCCGCCCGATGGTTACGTGCTTTGGTGTGGTGGCATCCATCTTGTTATAGCAGTAGATCATTTGTTTGACCCCAAGTGTGAATGCAAGCAAAGCATGCTCATGGGTCTGATGGAAATACCAACTTCAGAACCGCCAATGGTGGAATCAATGATAAGAGCAGCACAATCGACCTGAGAAGTTCTAAAATTGTACCACGAACATAATTAGGGTTTAAGAAACAAACCATAGAATTTGTATCTCGAATCTCGAAAAAAATAAAGAACATCAAAATCCTCGAGAATCAACCCGCTCTGATACCATGTTGAAATCAGAGAAAGTGGAAGCAGAATCGATAAAACAAGAGATATAAACCCGAAGAACACAGAGATTTACGTGGAACCCTACTCCCTAAGGAGTGGGATGAAACCACGGGAGAAGCCCTCAAAGGGGAGGATTTTCTATTGGAATTTCTCAATGCGTACAGGGGGTGTAGGGCTCCTTATATAGGTGCTCAAAGGAGAATATTCTATAGAATATTGTCTATAGAATAGCCACAAAGAATATTCTCTAACACATATATTTATATTTATGTACATATTACATACATATATAGCATACAAATGCATACATATTTACGTACATACATGTAACAACCTCGCCTTGGGCTGATCCAGATTGTGTCTGATTGTTCCATGTAGTGAGTTACTACATAATAGCATCAAAGTGTTGACATGCATTTAGTCCAATTTATTTGTAAGTAACTATATACAAAATCAATATATAAACATTATGTAGTTCACATTTAAGTATTTAGTATTTGCATTATCTCACTGAGTCTAACATGCTAAAGTAAGCAAATTTTCATCTCTTTTTTGATATCTTTATTCACAAAGTTAATCATATTTTCACTGCTAAATATGATAGGACAAAATACTACCAGATTTCTGTTGCAACAAACATCTAAAGGTACTCTCAAACCCCTCTACTATACGTGATTAAGTTATCACTTTCATACCTAAGCTTTACTGGCTAGGTTCAGAAAGTTGGTATGCGGTATTCATTATGTTAGGTGATCTGAAGTGAGTTAGTGAGCATGCAGAAGTATATGTAGATTATGCAATTTTTATTATTTTAATTTAATATAATAGAAATATCATAATAAATTCAAATATTAGAGGTTTATATTTCAAAAAATATAACATAGAGGAAGTATAAAATATAGCCTTTTAGTACAATGTGATTTCAGCTAAAGCATTTCGAAAAACATCCATTTAGATAAAAAGAGTTGATTAAAACAAAATATCTAAGAATGTTAGCTCAAATTTCAAATAAACATCCATACACAAATGCCCAAACTCCTAATTTAAGTAGTAAAAAATAACACGAGGAACTTTGCCATCTTTGTTAGAATATGTGATATATTCTTCTTCCTTCTCCACATTTGGTCATACATCTACATTCATTTGGCTCCTTCTATGCTCCACCAATTATTCCAATTCACTTGGCTTAGCCACCAATTTCCTGGTTAATCTCGAGCCTTGGAAAATGTCTTCTTCATCTTCTTCTGCTCCAATACACTTGCTTACATGCATTTTATCCTTGGAAATGAATAGGTCCCTTCCCTTTGAGATTGCGGCTCCTTCAGTCTTGAATTGAATTTCACAAAAAACAAGTCATTCAGTCTCATGATTTCAAGTTTATTCATCCTTTTTGATGTGGATCTACAAAATGTTTATTCAAAATCTTAATTAATTAAATTGAATAAACATCGATCTTAGTTTAATCATAAATCACAAATGTGAAAATGTATTGCTGCAAAGGAGCTCCAGTTCTTCTCACATCCAAAAGAAGAGGATGCCAACTTTAAGGCTTCGTTTGGTTGCAGGGTTGGGCAGGGTTGGGTTGGGGTACCCCTGTGAATAGTAAACTGTGAGGAGGATTAGGAGGGTTGGAAGGAGGGGTACCCCAGGTTGGGCCAACCCAACCCTGCCCATCCCTGCAACCAAACTGAGCCTAATACTTTAGTTGCCATTGCCTTCATGTATGGTGTCTCACCGCTATCGAGCAACGACCAATTAGATACAAGGAAAAATTAAGATGTCAACTTTTTAGTCCTTACACGCTTTAAATACGTGCACGGTGTATATTATAAATGGCATGCTATTACATGGAGTGAACTCGGTGATAATGACAGATCTTTGCTTGATTGTCAACGATTTCACAATGCACCATCTCTGGGTTCAATATCATCAATATAGGACTTATACGAATGCTCAGTGTCTTTAAATAGATTCTGTTTCCTCGTATCTTGAAACCCTTCATACACAAAGCTCAACGATGGCCTTTGATTAGCATCAACGATACACAAGAGACATACGAGCGGGGAAAAGACCTTGTATTGGCTCCATACACAAGATTAAGGAAATTTAGCTCCAAAATGGCGTACTTAGAATAGTTGATCCAGTTGTTTCACCCATCCTTGTATTGGACCACTTGCAATCTCTCCATTCATATGAAGAAAACATCAATTTCATCTTCTCTTTCTTATCAATTACACTTGGTAGCATGAGAAAACAATTCACAAATCTTCTTTCCTTGGTCTGACTATCTCACCCTTATGGGTAAATTATCGTATCAAGCTGAGCATATCTTTGCATGGTTGTAGATGAAATCAGCCGGTGTTTTGGCCTTTACTATACAATTTTTGACCTTCGGCTCTTTGCCAATTTCTTCATGCATGAGATATATGCAATGAGCAACACAAGATAACTAAATTATGTTTGGGTATTTGATCTTGAGTAGCCCTCGACTGCCATATTTTCAGAAGTTTTGTTAGTCATGACTTGCAGAACATGGTCTACTACTACTTTCGTGGTGCAATCCTCCACCAACGAGGATATATATTCGACATTAGATACATCGGTTGAAGCATCAACAAACTTGAGAAAACATGTGCCCAACTCACAGTTCACACACAAGTTCATTATGCATCTGTCATGCTGGAACAACCACTTTTACTCCATGCTTCTTTGTGTCCTTTTGAAAACCTTTTTGTTCCTTCCACTTTATCCTTCCACAAAATCCGTGCAATTTCATAATAAGATTGAGGCTTGTTACCACTTCCATATTGGTCAATTGCTTCGCATATGCGCTTGAAGAAGTTTTTGATTGCCACATGGAATGGAATCATAATCATAAAGAACCTGACTATATATTTGTTGACAAATGTACGTCCCTCCTTGGTTAATGTCAAGGTTTGAAATATTGATATCGATATTGTATTGTCATCATGAAAAAGGACATATCAATATATCGATGATATCGGTGGAAATCTCGAAAATGACATAAAAAGTTAATTTTTTGCTAGTTCTTAAAACAATAAATAACACATAAATACACACTTATATGCAAGAATGGGGTGTATTTAGCATACCGATATACATTATCACACATATCACTACCGTCAATGCTGACTATTGATTGTTAACTGTCGAGAGATATTAGAAAGGAAACGATGAAATCCAAGCAATAACTTAGAGTTAGTGACATTGGGGAGGTGTATTTATCACATTAACTCTACATCACATCGGATATTTTGTGTAAAAAATGCTTAGCTATATCGGATATCATACGAATAAGCTAATCAATATAATAACATATATGTATGCAAAAATTCCTTGAGTAGCTCCAATGTTGTTTCATCTCCATTGCAATAGCGGCTGAATCCCCCTCGTTCAAGCGCCCCCAATTCGAAAAATAAATATAAATCATAATGTATTTTTATTACCATGAATAGATACATAAATAAAATCCCAAACAAATAGACTAAAAAGTGAAAAATGAGTATTATTGAACAATATCAACACCATATTTATGTCGACCGATACTTCGAAAGATTTGTATTGAAATCTTCAATTTTTAACCAATATAATATGAACTACCACTGATATCTTACGAGATATTGAACGATATTTTGGAATTCAGTATACACACGGATATTAAAACCCTCGCTTCAACGATATCGATGTATTGTCAATATATCACGATGTTTTGAATTATGCGACCAATAATTAATTTGACTATTTATTTGTATCATATTTATTTAGAATTGTGTTAATACACTGAGTGGCTAGAAAATCTCAACAAATCAATTTTTAAAGCTTTAAAAATAAAAAATTACACTACATGTTCCTTTTCTTATAAAACAAGCAAAAATGCCAACTATTATAGATGATATCGATGATAAAGCATCGATATCGACACGATATCGATGATATAACTCGAAATGGTGGAAAGCTTGCAGTAATTATTTTAAATTTCATCGATATCGATGATACTAGATGACATATCATCAATATATCATTTAATATCGGTCAATATTGATATCCATGGTAACATCAGTATCCCTATATCAAGGATGTATCGGAATAACTTCGATCCATGGTTAATGTTTCCTTGATAACAATTTGACGCATGGTGCCAATAGAGGCATCATCATTAGACGTTCGTGGTCTTTTTCTAGCTCATGTTCTTTCAGTTGTTACAGAAGAGAAGAGCCTGTAGTTGTAGTTTTAATTACCACCTCTTCTCTCATTTCTTTTAAATTGATGGGTTTTTCATTCTACTTCGTCATAATTCCCTCGGCATAATCTCGTATCTCCTTTCATGCATCAAAATAAGCCTCAAGACATGATTTGCAATTCCCTTTGATGTGCTTAAAATGATGTTTCTTCCGGTTGATTCCGCCTTTCAAGACCTTGCCTCACAAGCGACAAATCACCGTATTTGGATCATCTTCTCCATGAGATACATGTATTTATAACTTGGATCAGTGGATCCAAGTGGAAAAAAAACCTGTTTCACAAATCCATTATAACCTAAAATTATAGAAAAATAGTTAAGAAAATCACATATAAAAATTGATATACACATATTTAGATCAGTGAATCATTTTTTCTCTTAAAATATGTCAATTCTTATGTTCATAGACACCTTTTTAGGGGGTCTATATCCATTGTGTGGCATAGGGGTTATATCACGTACAAAACGTAATAGTATATTACTTCTACGAATAGCTCGTAATGATGCATTTCATCCGAGATCGGGGCAAAGTCATGTTCAAACGAATTTTCCTATACAAAAATTAAGTTATGCAGATTGTTGTTGTAGAACCGTCTTATACACCACCCCTTCACACCATACCTTAGTAGCCCTGGGGTCTCGCTGACCGCTGAATGAGCTGGAGGAGAGAATACGAGGAGGCGTGCTCTCCTCTTGCGAGGGTTGCACGGAACCACACCTTATGTTGAATTTTTTTATATAGGTTATAATGTTCAGTTATACAAAACATATGTATGGTGCAACTATAATCGTAACCTATATAACAACATATATATCAACATATTTAAAAGTAATAAAACAAACCTATATTCAAATATCCTTAATTTATTTAGTCTATGAATATTTTGTAAACAAGTTAACAAAGAGTTAAATTGTTAATACAACATGAATGTCTGAAGTTAAACTTGAACTAGCATAAAGTATAAGAACTTAGCATTGCAAAAAAGTCTCACAGAATATCGTCTTTGTGTCTGAACGTGAAATAGCAAGTCAACTGTGAAAGCCTAGTGTTTGCGATGAGATGTCTACACTTTAATGTTGCAATGACGAGGAAAGCCCTGCCAAAGAGATACATAACACATGAACAAGTCAACCACGCATGAGAAAGATGAATAGAGAGTTGCTGCAACAATGTACAAACCCGAACAGAGGAAATGAGGCAGAGCTAAGGCTTGGAGTCGGAGGTGCAACATGTGCTCAGAGGGCATTGGGGGCCGGAGGTTCTCATAGTATGGTATAACAATTGGTAGGTACTAAGTGACATTGTTTATTCATAGTTGGAGGCTTAGAGGTGCAGTAACATGCGGTCTAACAGAAATGAAGGTTGGGAACGGTCGGGGGTATCTAGAGTCGGTGGGTGATGGCGCTAAGGCTCGGAGCACGATCGACTACAGGCGATGGGTGCTAGGGCTCGAGATCATCATGTGATGGATCATGGTTTGGGGGTTCGGGAGTGTCAGGGGTTCATCGATTAGGGTTGGGACTGTTTATTTTTCTTGGTTAGGATCTGTTAGGGTGGTAAGTGTAAATTCTCTCTATTATATATGCGGCCGTATATGCGGTTTACTCTGTCTATTTAGTCCATTTGGGTGCATATATAACGCTTTGAGTATATGCGGTTAGGAAGGTGGTCCGAGTCCGCATATGCGGCCGTCTGGGTTGCCTTTTTGAACATTTTGTATGATTTATTACGTCTAGACTTTGTCGGCATTCTTTTCTTACTCCTAGGATATATCGACGTGAAATGTCATTGCATGCTGTATATATTCAATGCTCAGAGGGCATTGGGGGCCGGAGGTTCTCATAGTACGGTATAACAATTGGTAGGTACTAAGTGACATTGCTTATTCATAGTTGGAGGCTTAGAGGTGCAATAACATGCGGTCTAACATAAATGAAGGTTGGGAACGGTCGGGGGTATCTAGAGTCGGTGGGTGATGGCGCTAAGGCTCGGAGCATGATCGACTACGGGCGATGGGTGCTAGGGCTCGAGATCATCATGTGATGGATCATGGTTTGGGGGTTCGGGAGTGTCAGGGGTTCATCGACTAGGGTTGGAACTGTTTATTTTTCTTGGTTAGGATCTATTAGGGTGGTAAGTGTAAATTCTCTCTATTATATATGCGGCCGTATATGCGGTTTACTCTGTCTATTTAGTCCATTTGGGTGCATATATAATGCTTTGAGTATATGCGGTTAGGAAGGTGGTCCGAGTCCGCATATGTGGCCGTCTGGGTTGCCTTTTTGAACATTTTGTATGATTTATTACGTCTAGACTTCGTCGGCATTATTTTCTTACTCCTACGATATATCGACGTGAAATGTCACTGCATGCTGTATATATTCAATGTTAGACCCTTATAGTACAACACAATCTCTTTCCTTCCTCCTTTACAAGTTCAAGTTGAGCTACCATTTAATCTACCTAAAGCCCCTCAGGTTCATGACTCTCTTGGGTTATTATCTTCATATTAATCCAATTACGCTTACTTAGTAACCATACCCAATTTAATTATTAGCTTATGTCATTTCTTATTTTCTCAATTGCTACGGTAGAAAACTGGCCCATATCTTAAATGTAGTTAAAGTTGTTCGATTCCGAAACACTTTGTGAGTCGGTAATGAGAATGTTCGTCCGTCAGTTATATAAAGCATCTACGTTACCATCTTTACTTCTTGTTTCAAGCTTTCATCCTGGTGATATTATCTTGGGCATGAGTTGCATAATATACGTACTATGGGTCAATCTTAGTATGTTTTTCAAGATTGAGGCATTATGAGAATCACAAAACACTCTAAATAATTCCGAATTTAATGTTTATCCCTTTTAATCTTATCAGTACAAGGTTAAATATACAAGATTAAAAATGCAGTAGAAACTATTAGTCATAAACCTATAAACCTACGGGAAAGAATAAAATTTTAAGATTTTACTTCCAATTCCACAACCTACTTTATTTCGATGTTCATGCATTCCTTCCCCTACCTTTTCCCTTTCCCATTTCATTATTGACTAAAGTTCCCATAAACCCAGGGTAGACAATGACGTTCTTCCTTGCACATGAAAACAATTGTTGCTCAACTCCAAATTCCTCCTGAACATTTGTCATGGTTCATGGCACATCCAGATACCCCTACCTTTTTTGTATTAATTTTCCTTGCATGACAATATATGATGATGGCTATCAATGTTAAGACGATATTTATCATACAAGCTCACTGTAATGTAACTGGTTCTTTTATATATTAAATTTTTTGTGTATTTCATTCATGGCTTCGGTTTTTAGATATCAGTGATCCTCATAATGAATGAAATGATTTTATCTTGCTAAGTTAAATTTTACTATTCCTGTTATTTAAAAAAAGTTTGTATTACTTTTCTGTGTGTTTGATGTTTTATTGCTTTAACATAATAATATTTCATCTCTTTAATAAGCCTCACATAATAATATTGTATTCATATATCTTTCATCACGGAATAAAGTATATTTAGATTTTAAAAGGCATACAATAATAAAAAAATTAGGTATTTTTATACACGATATTATCTATTTGTATTTTCGCCAAATAGATTTTCAACAACAAATCCCTAGAAGAAAGTCTGACAATCAAGCGAGGATGTTGCTGGGTCATGAGGAAGGGAGGTGGTTTGTGGTGGAGGGTCGACACCGATGATCTAGGCCAACGTCGGGGTCTTCCGCAATCATGGTTGTGGTTCATGGATCGCGGTTTGAGGGGATTTGCCTTTGCTGGGGGGTCATGGACATCGAGCATAGATGTACAGAGACCCCATAATGTGCTTTTCCTGCAGAAGGAGCGACCATTAGAGTTTTCAGTGCATGTGCAGAAACCATGTAATGTGCTTTGCCTGTGGAAGGAGCGACCATCAGAGTTTTCAGTGCAACCGTCCTTGTGTTTGGAAACATAGGCCCACCTGGAGTGGTGCGGAAGGGAAGGTTACGACTTGTGTGCTCGTTGGTGTTGGCAAAGGAACGGATGAAGGTCTAACATATGTGATGAATATTCATTTCATCATCTTTATTTATTTATTTATTTTAGCTTAAAATCCCTTATAAAACACCTGTATATATTGATAAATCCATATTCTTACTAACTTGTATCTATGTGTAAATATTGTATATATATTATTATTTTAACCTAAAATAAATAAATAAAGAAATAAAAGAAAAAAGGAAATAAAAAAGAAGAGAATACTGTATATATGTAATAGATACATGAAGGTCAAGACTGTGGTTGTATGTCGTTGGTGTTGGCCGTTTGATGGACAAGGAGCACCGGGACCGTCTGTTGGGCATTGAAGACGCGAGCTGTGACTGATGAGAGGAGGAGACGGAATACTCGACCCATCTTTTCTTGAGGTGCCCGGCCTCAGTCCCGGTGTGGCAGACCCTTGGTTTTTCTTGGCTCCAGACCGAGGGGCTATCTGAGTTCTGGGAATCTATTAGGCGGGCTCGTAGGAATGCCGAGGCCGACTATTGGAAACCTTTCGCTACCCTGTGGACAATCTGGTTGGGGCGGAACGAAAAGATTTTCAACAATCAGAGGTTCTACGATGAAAATATTGTTGCTCACTGTAATGCTCTATGTATCCTTTGGGAATCATGACTCTTGTAATTTTCTTAAATACAATTAATTTAATTTGATCCAAGTGGTGGCCCCCACGATGGGGGAGCACCCAGTTTTCAATCAAAAAAATGTAATAGATACACGTTGACCCGAACCCCGAGAGAAGGTCAAGACTTGGCCTGATCGACCATATCTAAGAATAAAGTAGGGGGAGATAGGGTCTTTAATCAGAAAATAAAAAATACTTTGTAAATACTTCTCATTTATTCTGTGCATATTTGTATGAAACTGACACTATTTTATTTGTACATAAGTTGACCTCAAATTAAATAATTTTCTAAACAAAAGTTGCAAATTAAAATATTTTCTAAACAATAAAAAGAATTGCAAAATAAAATCATATATAAAATAAAAGTAACCACATTCGGAAAAAAGCATAAACCGATAATTGGAAGACTAATTCCGGCTCCATATGAACTCAAATTGAATCAAACTCATTTCCATCATAATCTAAATTAAATTATTTGTAAAATGGCAGTGGTTCTTTTGGGGTTATAGTTTGAAAGTCAGTTTTTGGGTCAGTTTTCGCAATTTTACCATTTATTTATTATATATATTTATCCATATTTATTTTTCTACATAATATATTTATAAACAATTGTTAATATTTTTAATAATTATTTAAAATAAAAAATAAAAAAAATTAATTAAAGTTAAAACATAAAAAACTAATTTCCTTATTTAACTTAATATAAGGGAAAATGGAGTATGCACCCAGGTGCATGTAACTTTACATGCACCAGGGTTTATATCTTCCAAGTTTTGTTACTTTTTTTTAAAAATATCACCATGTATATTCATCCATATATCCCTCCTATACGACATTCCAATTTCGTTAGAAACAGAGACTCCTATGCCTTCCATCTAGAATAGGTAATTTTATCGGTCTTAGAATTGTTGTAATCGACCTGTTCTAGATGGAGGGCATAAGAGTCTCTGTTTCTGACAAAATTCGAATAGTATAATGGAGGAATATATAGATGAATATACATGGTGATATTTTCCAAAAAAGTAGAGAAACGTGGAAGATATAGACCTCGATGCATGTAAAATTACATGCACCTAGGTGCATGCTCCCCAACCCCATAATATAATATATATAGTATATGTATATAGTTGATTTTCTTAAATAACCACCATAAAAAATTTAAATAATTGACATATATTATTTAATTAAATAAAGTGACGAAATTAATTAATTAATTAGTTATTTATGTAGATAATGTAATTTTATCCACCGTTAACCTCCTCCCTCCTTATCCTCTCGTTTCAAATTTTTAAATTCAAATTCAAATTCAATTATTTTTTCTATTTAATTGGCTCCTCCCTCATTTCACTTTGGTCAATCTTTGGTGAGAGGAACTAATCTCCAAGAGTTCCTTGTTGTATAAAGATGCTTGGCTTCTAAGCCTTCCGATGACAGCGAGTCGGCCTTCGTCGATATCATTACGACCTTTTTCGCTCCCACGGTGAGATCTATTTTTTTTCATTTTTTATCTAGGTTAATAATAGTTTAATTTTTGAATATTTAATTTAGTTGCCATTTTTTTAAATTTGAGATCAGAGTTTACTGTTCTAATTGCTCAACCCGATCCAATTTGATTTTTCATCTCATTTTCTCGATCTTATCGCTTCACATTCTACCTCACGCAATCTTTCAACTCCGGCCGCGTACGGTGGCCGGAGACTCGGATCCATCTCTCATTCCACCGGATTCAAAACATTCACATTTCTCTTTTTATTTTATTCAATAACTTTTGACCGAGCCGTCGTGCTCGAGTCGGATATTTTTCATGCTTTTATTTTATTTGTAGTTATAAGGATTTAAGAAAAAATAAAAAAATTCATTTGTTTTTTTTAAAATAAAAATTTTCCCTACAGTTTCTTTTTTTACAATAAATACAAATATAGAAATTCTACCGTTACTGTCTTTTTCAAACAATTTAAAAAATTACAAAAAAATGCAGTTTCTTTTTTTTTTTACAAAGAGAAAAAATCTGGAGCAGCAGACACCACAATCCCTACTCGCAAGCAGCATCAGCTGCTCATGTCTTGCGTGTGCTCTTGGATCTGCCATTGGCCACCTTCCACTCCGCCTGAGTTCGTTCCACCGCTATCATCATTGGTCGGCATCCGCGAGCACCGATCAACACCACAGCACTCCTGCGTTGTCCGCCATCTCCGTCGGACCTTGGCCAACCCCTCGAGCACCGCCTTCTGTCTAAACCTGCCATCGTAGCTGAGAGGAGCACCTCCACCGACCATGCCCTCTGCCCGATCGCCCGCGCCTCCGCTGCGCTGTTCGCCATCATCGCCGTCGATCTCCTACATCACCGCTCCTCCACCTGATTGGATCATCTCCAGCCCGAGGTGGGGCGTGTGTTACCCCAACCTCGAGCTCCACCACCGTCATGTGCCTCCCACACCGCCACATCAGCTTGGAGCTCCTCCAAACTGCCTTGAAGTCTGTCGATCCCGCCGCTTCTCGTTGCTTGCGTGAGAAGGAAGAGGGGCGACACCCCTTTATTTTGTGAACGAAAAATGAACGTAAAAAGTTCTGAACCCTAAACAAATTGGGCAAGTTGCATTCTGCCCTTGGAGTTTCTCAAATTTGCAAATCAACCCCTGCTAGCAATCAAGTCACGTGCATCATGCGCTCATTCTGGGTAAATTGCAACTTTGCCCCCGCATTTATTTTTTATTACGTTTCGATGCAAAAACTCTAAAAATTGCATTTCAGTCCTTTTGCATGCTTTTTATCATTAGAATAAATGTTCTTTATGTTTAATAAATTCTTAAAAAATTAAGCTAGACTCCTGATTTGTGTCTCTCCATTGTACAATTTTTGCATTGCATTTTATTGTCGTTTGCTATTATTAAAAATTCAAAACTATCACATGTTTCACTGTTTGAAATTGAAAAATCATAAAAATTCAAATATTGCATAAAAAATTCTAAAAAAATTAGAATAGTTTAGTTTTTGTGCCTTTTATTTTCCTGCATATTTCACGCTTTAATTATTTTTAAAATCAAAAAATTTTGCAAAATACTCAACTAAAAAAATCATATAAATTGTAGAAAAATAAAAAAAAATGATTTCACTTCCTGTTTGTAGATAATTTCTTCTACTTTTTAGGAAAAATAATTGCATCAAATTTTTAGCTTATTTTATATTTAAATTGCAAAATATTCCTGTTTGCTTATCGTTTGTATTATTCCATGTTTTTATTCATTTTAAAAATACTAAAAATATAAAAATCTCTACAAAATTTACAAAAATAGAAAAATCATAAAAATGCAAAAAGATTTTATTTGGATATTTTTGAGCATTTTGTCATATTTGAAAAATCCAAAAATACTGCATTCCTTTTTTGCATGAATTTTCTTTGAATAATAAATTAATTATTTTTGAAAATTAAAAATTTGCAAAATTAAAATCATTAAAAATTTGAAATCAGAAAATAAAATTATAAAAACAAAAAAAATTTTAAAAATAAAAAAGGAAAAATACTACAAAAACCAAGCATAGTTTGCATTTGAGATTTCCTTCTTTCTTTTAATTGATTTTTTTTCTAATTATTTGAATAACTCACATGATTTGTAGCCTCCCTGAGTTGGATCCTGTTGCTATACATGTAAATTAAATAACTAATTCTCTTGCTACACTTCATTTTTGTATTTATTTCAGCTTGAGAAAAAAATAAATTTTTTTGTTGCGGGATTATTTAGGTTGCAACGAAAATGCACATTTATTTCATCTAAATAATCAAAAACCCGAAAATCCCTCTCAAGTCTCAACATAATGCAATGGAGGATGTTGGATGCGCTATTGGGTGTGGCTTTGCAAGAGACGTGGTCCTCCTTGGTGGCTTCGTCGTTTGTGTGCGCGACCTCACGAGGAAGAAGCCTCGAAGCTTCTTGACCTCGCGAAGCGGGCAGTTGGGAGGATGCATTAAAGGGCTCCTAGGTTACGATGGAGTGCATGATTTGCAAACGATAAGGGTGGTGTCCGTTAAGGGTATCCTTTTGATTGAATGGAGGCTTAAAGTGGTGCCATTAGTACTAGCTTGGGTGATGCGCGTGTGGGTGATTGTTTCTCATGTGCTGCGTCACGATCAGTGGCTCGGGATATTAGTGGAGGTGTGGCGGAGCTCTCGTGATCCTTGTCCTGTTTTGACACATATTTTGGTGGCTATGCATCACGTCTGGAGATCCTTGGACATGGCAGCTGGGGAGGTCCGATGCATTGCCAGAGTGGGGTGGGTCGAAAAAAGGGAAACATGATTTTTCGGATGGTGGAGCGCCCCTTTCTACTTCGGGTAAAGGGGGAGAAGACTTGGGGGGGGGGAGCTGAGAGGGATTTGGGCATATCTTCCATTTGGGAAGCAATCCTTTGCTGCGATGCTTTGTTGGGCGGTTGGATTCAAAAATTGGGGATCGGGTTTCATGTGGATCCAGATCTCATGCGGACATGAATTTAGTTTGCAACGTCTTTTGAGTGAGTCATGGAATCGACTCCAATGTGCGTTCCGTGTTGACAAATATGGATCGAGATCTGGATATTCTGGTGGATCTGGGCTGTAACATGACCCCTCCATGCTGTAGAGTTTTGACCCGATTGTCGAAGCAGGGGAATGCATGTGGTGTCCTACGACACTGCCAATCTCCTCGAGGCTGATTGAGGGCCCTTTATTGGCATACTCTGCTCCTCCGCATCTCAGCATGGTCATCTCGATGGTGCCCTCCTCCCTCGAATCATGGCTTTTTGCTAAATCTCGGGCAGATGATGGATGATGGTCGAGGTGAGTTGTTGATGGGAAGTCGAGGGGACTGTCGCGGCGGTGCATCTTTGTGATGCAGAGATGCTTTTGGTAAAGATATTCTCGCTGCACCTTGAAGGAACGAAGGAGGTAGAGGCGGTTCGAGGTGTATCGTAAAGTAGGGTTGATTGACCCTGATCGGGGTTGGAGCTCGATGCTTTGAGGCTTGGATGTGGGTGGTGCGAGTGCTGATGGGGTAGAGGAGGGGAATGACTTCCTGGGCGAGCTTGATGGGTGTGATGACTATTTGGAGGAGGGTATTAAGGGGGGTCATTTTGACGGTATTGGGATCCTTGTAATAGGGGAGGGTCTCGAGAAGGAGGTCTTGGATTGCCTTGGTTTGGTACCACAGAATAGGGTTTCTGTAGATTCCAAATGAATCTGTTCCCTAGAATGTTAGAGGTATGGAATGGCCTAAAAAAAGGAGTGCGGTACGGAACCTCGTGAATAGAGCTTCTTATAGAGATCATACCGAGAAATCGCAAAATTCTGTACGGGTACAACTCTTATTTGAACGAAGTGCAAAAATGCGATCTTTTTTGTCGGAGAGAACATAGACGGAGACCTCCATTGAGTCGGT
Organism: Ottelia alismoides; assembly: GCA_037367405.1. Taxonomy (NCBI): domain Eukaryota; kingdom Viridiplantae; phylum Streptophyta; class Magnoliopsida; order Alismatales; family Hydrocharitaceae; genus Ottelia; species Ottelia alismoides. The sequence goes on from JAZKJV010005000.1 coordinate 461,268, forward strand.
AAAGATCAAATCAGTTTAACTGAATTTTTGATGTATAGTCAGTGGAGTGGCTGACCGAGTGTTGACTGATTCCGACTAGGCCCATTAGCAACTAATTTTTGCTTGGAGATACCATAATTTTTTTTATTTTGTTTAAAAGCACGCTTATTCTAATATGCTTAATGATTTATTTAAATTCAATTAGTTCTTAGATTTCATTATGATAATATAAAAAATATACAAGTTTATATAAGTATATAAGAATATATGTATAAAAATGATTTATATATTTAAAGTAATTAAAAAAATTCAAAGACACTTAAAGTCCGACTAAATTCGATTACCAACTTTCGTAACCTTGGCTCTTATAAGGATAGAACACCATCCATTGGGTTTGATGTTTTCAATGGTGGTGTTCTAGTTGCTTGAATAGTACGAACTATATATTGATGGCCAGATTGATAGAAGAATATGAGTACATGACCAAGAACCGGGTCAACATGTAGATAATGTGGGTCAAGTTGGTCCTAACCGACAAGACTGTGGAGGTGCATCTCCCTATGCAACTCATGCATGACAACTAAACAACATTATTCATTGCCAACAATCTTGCATTCCATGAGCGGACTAAGCACATTGAGGTCGGTTGTTATGACTCCAACGATATGTTCCAGAAAGGCTTTATTTCTACTTCCCATGTCAGTTCAACAAAACACATGGTTGACATATTTGCAATTTGCTAAACCACACATCGGGGGACCATTCCAGAATTGTTCATCCAAGGGAGCATGAGACATTTATGCTCTAACTTAAGGGAGATGGCTATAGTAATAAACTAATAACTAATAATATATTTAGCATTATGAATGCCTTTTGTTACTTTTTTATGTGCAAGTCCAATAGGGCATATATATAGCCCAACATCGCAACCTCCTTTCACATCTAGGGCATGTTTTGTAACAAGTTTGGGTTGGATTGTAGTATCCTCCTGTGAATAGTAGCTGTTTGGATGGTTAGAAGGGTTGCAATGATAAGCATGATGTGATGCCACACTGATTATGTATTATACTAACTTTTCTTATGATTATAATATATTTTTGATGTTAATTTTTTTATTTGAACGTGGTTAAAAAAGTTATAACAGAGAGGGTCCATATAACTAATTTCAACTCAAGAATGCATGAATAGATCTGGAGGTATGCCGGAGCAACCTGGAAACCAAACAAGCCCCTAGGGTTTGCTCTCTGTGTTAGGAGAACCCTAGGGTACACTACAATGCCAGGTTACCCCGGAGCAACCTGGAAACCAAACGAGTCTATATGGTTTCCTCTTTGTGTTAAGAGAAACCCTGGGGTACACAGCAATTCATTCACTTATTTCCTTTCCGTAATATGGAAATGTCGTCATTGCAGTTTTTATTTATGTTTTCCGGCTTGCTGTTTTCGGAAAGTACTACTAGGATAGTTTTATTGTTATCTTTCTACCAACACTGTTTTACTGGTAGCATCACTTTATGTTCTTGACTGATTTATTCAGGGGTACAAAATTATTGGTTCACACAGTGGGGTAAAACTTTGTAGATGGACAAAATCACAACTACGAGGTCGCGGTGGCTGTTACAAACATTCCTTCTATGGCATTGAAAGTCATAGGTAAATGATACTGATTGATTCTACCATCATTTTATTGTTATGCATTGTGTTTGATTTTTTGTTTTTAAAGGGGTATGCCCATATAATGATACGGTGAAGAAATTAATCAAGTATTAGAAACCAAATACGTGCAAAATACTTTTATTATTACTCATTTTTGTTATTAATTTTTTAAGAGAAAAAACAATGCACTAGTTTGATATGAAGTTATGATCTCTTGATTCCTAATATCTAATATGTAGTAACCAATATCTCTTCTTTTTGTTAAAGTTGCAGAGACGACCCATCTGTTGACCCTATGAAAAAGTATTGCGGCAACAGTGCACATATATATATTTATATTTAATTACATAGGTGTTGGTTTAGCTCTGCCAAATGTACAATTAACCAAAATCCAAACAAAACCAACTACAAACAAACCAAACAGGTTAGCTAAATTACAATTTCAAACTAAAGATAAGACAGTTTCAGCTTTAAACCAAAGCAATCAACTTTATATGGTGTAATTTAATTTGCTCTTGCAGTCAAACAAAACTATCAGACACCTTCCTCATTGTTGTATTATGTCCATTGGGACTCGGAACGGATGCTACTTCATGCTTAAATTGACCATTCAGTATCCAGTTTTTTTTAAAGCTTCAGCATCCAGTTTTTCCTTGTGTGAAAGAAGAAAGTATCCTTTCAAAAAGAAAGAAAGAAGAAAGTATGTTTATTTGTGATCGGGATTTTCCATAAAATGCAAAATATTAATCATATATTAGGAGTAAAGAGAAGCACACAGTCTCCATATAATAGTTTAGTCTTTTACTGGAACTGAAAGCATTGTAAAGGACATTATTCCCTTTATGAGACTGCACTCCCTAAAAAAGGACCATCATTCTTCTCTGGTGTAATTGTCCAGAAAGATTGCATTGAAAGGGCATGTTAGGGACTTAGGGTTGCAGTGACAACATCAGATGTTACGCTTCCTTCTGAATCTGAAAGCCCATCCCAAAACAACCCCTCAATACACATGGTAGTTAACCTCAAAGTGGCATATCACTAGGAGGCCCTTTTGAACCACGTGATCGATGTTGTTGCATAGCAAGAGACCGACATCATTGCCATTGTATATATGCATATGAGCCTGGAAAGAAAGCTATTTTCAGTTCTTTTACTCTAAACCGTAGGTGTTTGTACAGTGGTTGGCCTTTATTTGATGGCATTTCAATGTGAGATTTTGTAACGGCCATTTCCCTTCATTTTTTACTTTGACTTGTTTTTCTCATTTTAATATTTTTTATTGATCACTAGCTTGGATATTGAAAGGCTCCATTTTAATTTGGAATAGGTGTATGGAAGCAACCCCGAGCTTAGCATGTGCCAATAAATGTGTTTTTTGTTGGAGGCATCATACGAATCCTGTGGGAAAGAGCTGGCGTTGGAAGATGGACGATCCCCTCGAGATTGTAAATTCTGCCATTGATCAGCACACAAAAATGATAAAACAGATGAAGGGGGTTCCAGGTAGTCTTTTCCAGCAACTTTGTTAACAGCTTTGTTATGATCTCTTATGTAATTCTCTCCTATTGGGCTTTACGGTTTCATGTTATATAAGAAACCTCATATCGTTTGAATAAACCAATTCATTCATTCTCAATTAATCTCCACATTGTATCATAGTGACGGTCCTAGATCGGAGCATGTGCCCTAATTCCTGCCGCCACCACTAGCCCCGCGCTTTGTGTATCTCCTTGTGCAACCCATCGATGCACGACACCTCTGTTTCATCTCTGCCTCGCACGCGACACTGCAGGATTGACGGGGGTCTCTCCAAGTCTATCATCATCAATCGAGATTGCCAGGTCCTGTAGGCAGTAGGTTACCATTGCCAGGAATTTGGGATCCATCGTCAAGATCCTATCGCCCACATTGTCGGGCTTTGAGGATCCAGATCCCTATCGCCATATCGTCTTGGAGGGTTCATCGCCATGACCTCGAGGTTTTGAGGGTTCATCACCTGGACCTTAGGACTTCAGGGGTCCATTGTAAGGACCCCAAGGCTTCAGCCCCCAAGGCCATCTTCTACCCCGTGTAGGTTTAGGAAACTAGGGCTAGTGATACCCTACTGAGTTGGGCCCTCTTGTGTGTCCCTTGGTTGCATGTGATTCTGATGTGTACAGTAAACATGGATTGTTGTATCAATGTACTTCTGATACGTGATTAAAAGAATTTCAGAACTTGTTTGTTCTCTCTATCCCTGATCACGATGGCTATGACTCCCATTGAGATGATGCGTGATACTTCTATCTAACTCAAGGGTGCAAAGAATTGTATGCTCGGGTTTTGAGCGTTCAAGGTGTTCACCAATGGTCAGAGGTAGATATCGATCTTGATAAAGGAACCTCTACAATTCCTATATAACCTTAGCAACGTGAAAAGGGTTTTCATGAGATGGAATCAAAAACTATTAGCCCAACACGAGGTTTATAAAAAAGTAATTGTCCGATAATGAGCAAGAAATGTTCGTCTTTCTGCTAAAACATGATCTATTAAACTCATAATTCATTAGATACTTTTTATTATGTCATAACCTAAAAGGGTTTTCACACGATGCATCATAAGAACATATGCCCACTGCTGGTAGAAGACCTCGCTCGAGGACAGATCTGTGGCTTTCAGGTTACCGGAACGTATCTTTGTCATGCCTGTAGAGTCACTGTGATATCAGGTCACTGGAACGTATCTCAGTCGTGCCTACAGGTCACCGGAAAATATCTCTGTCGTGCCTGGAGAAGAATCGCTATAGAAGAAGTCCAGTGCAGAGAAGTAGTCGGATCGTAAAAGAATAATTATACGCCCTGATGAAGAAGTCGATGCTCGGTGAAGATGGATGACCTGAGTAGTAGTCTGGAGTGTTGGTCGGTCAGTTGTGGTAGAATAGTAGACATCCTGAAGAATCATCTTTGGCTCCTCGTTTCTCCCGTACTTGATAGAATAAAGAGGGAGAAATAAAAAGTTGGGAGAAACAAGTCGTGGTGAAAGAGGGTCTGTTGGAGAGGGTGGGGATACAGGTGGTGTCGACGATGCAGGAGGTGTGGCTGGAGCTGCTAGAGCCTTGGGCGGCGCTTTAGATGCTGTTGGAGGTGGTAGCTGGTGTTGTTTGGGACTCGAACTGCCTTGCGTGAGACCATCGAATCCACAAGCGACGCAGGAGGTCCAACCCTCTCTCCTTGTTGGCGGAAAGAGGGCTGGTAGTGGCAACGGATTTAGGGTATTAGGCTTCGATCTAGGATTGTCGCTATGATACCATGTTTAGAAGAGGAATGAATGAGATGTTTATTCCATAGATCTAGGGTCTCTTATATAGAGAGAAAACCCTAGAGAATACAAGGGTTACGGAACCCGAATGGTCACGGGGTTACGGATCTCGAAGGGTCACAGATGGTTACAGAACACGAAGGGTCATGGGAGGCTACGGAACCCGAAGGGTTACAAACATAAATGTAAATCTAATAACTCTAACAACAACTATAACAGAGGTAGCTCCTGGTCAAGACCTTAGTGGACATGTAGTCCGACTTTCCGCCATGGACCACTTACGATTGATGCAACTGCTACATAACTCTATTCCGGTGAGAGTACTCCTTCTGTGCACCTGTGACCTGGCTACTATATCATGTTTGATAATCAACTCTGCTTCAATCATGGCAATGACATGGATTATTGACTCTGTTACGTTCACTCACTTAATGAGAGAATGTAGTCTGCTGACATCCTCTCAACCTTCTTCCACTGTGAAGTCGATTCGGCTAACCAATAATGCTCATTCTTTTGTTACAATCATTGGGACTATGGAGTTTTCCTCTAATCTCAGGCTGTGCTCTTGACTTTCCTTAGAGCTTACTAGCTGTTCATAAGATATGTGCTGAGTTCAACTATCAAGTGATTTTTGACAAGTTCTATTACTATTTTCAGGACATTTGGATGATGCATATTTTTGGTGGGGGACATGAACAACCTCTACTATTTTAATATACTCGCTTATTCTACTTTTGCTGGTGTTTCTGTTGATCCGTTCCTGTGGTATTTGCAGCTTGACCATCCCTCTACTAGAGTTCTAGATGTTTCCCGAACTATCATCATTGAAGCCGTTTGAGGGTGAAGCCTATTAGTGTGAAAAACATCATCGAGCCTTCTTTCCACCTAAGGCTTGGCCATGTTGATTGCCACTTTTTTTGTATCCTATTGTGACATTTGGGGTCCTTATTTGGTGCGTATTGTACGTAGATGTGGCCAAAGTGTGGGCCAGGCCATGGGGACCAAGCCTACTGAGTCAATGTTCTAAAACCCTTGCCTAAGGCTTGAATAAGGCTCGAGCCCGATGTAGTTCTGGGTTTGGTCAAGCTAACCCATGGGCCAAAATCCAAGGTTTTTTTTCTTAATTTGATATATAATTAGAGATAAATAATTTTTTTGATCATCATCTAAACTTTTTGAATTTAAGTAACTATTATATGTGTTAGTTGACATGCAAACTACAATATAATGTAACATTGATAATGTTGAAGAAAAGCTTGAAGTATATTATTTTAAATGTATGTACATTTAACTTTTTAAATATATAATTTCATTTTTGTAGGTCGGGTCGGGCTGAGATTTTTAGCACATGTCCATTACTTGCCAGTTTACGGGTTGGCCAAAGAGTAGGTTGGGTCGGGCTGAAATTTCTTGGCCCAAGCCCGACCCATGGACTGGCGGACCCCTATCCCATTGGGCAGGTCTAACTACTGTTATATATATATTTTTGTCTTTGTGGATGATTATATCAGGTCTTATTGGGTCTATTTAATAAAGGAACAATCATATATTAATAAAATTGTCGAGTCCTTTCATTTGATTAAAACACATTTCTTTGCTTGTATTCAGGTCTGGACTGACAATGCTCTTGAGTCCACTCAATATGACTTAATATCTTTCTTTGCCAATTAGGGGAACCTTCACTCATGGAAGGCCGTATCGGCGATATATCGCCGATATATTGATATTGAGACGAGACCGATATGGGTACCTGTTATAAAATATGAATAATGCGGAAGCGAACATAGAAAAGATAAAGAACAAAATAAGAACGCGGGATTTTAACGTGGAACCCTACTCCGTGAGGAGCGGGATGAAACCACGGGAGAAGCCCTCAAAGGGGCGTGTTTGTCTATTGACTTTCTCAATAAGTACAGGAGGTCTGGGGCTCCTTATATAGCCTTCCCAGAGCCTCCAAGTCCCACCATTGGGCGGTATGGGACTATGGGGTAAATGGATCTTCTCCAGGATCCATTTACCCTGTTACAACTCAATAGACGCACAACCACATACTCCAACACTCCCCCTCAAGCTGGAGCATGCAATGCTCAGCTTGGACAAACAGAAAGATACTCAACTCAACGCTACATGACACTACGGACAATATCAACCCAACGCGCACATTGCTGCAGTCGAGGACGTTGCTTCTCATGCCGTGCAGGTGAGGAGGACGAACGGGCTGGAGTGTGAGTCAACTGAAGACTCGTAACCTGACCATCGAGTCTGAACTTGCGCCTTGCGCCTGAAGTCTCCTCGTCGGAGAACTGGGTCTCTCCCATCTGGCTCAGAGAATGGTGCACTGCTCTGGTGTACCTATGATACCACATGAAAACCCTTGCCAACATATGTCATAAGGAATGGTCCTCTGCTCTGGAGTCCCTATGGCTCACATGAAAACTCTGGCCTGACAACTAGAAGAATGATGGGGACCTCTGACAATGATGGCAACTTATGCTCATCTGACAATGACCGCACACTCGTGCGTGTCTGAAACTGGAGACTCGGAAACAATGATCGTCGAGTCTGAACAACTGCGCATCAAACTGGGACTCAGAATCTGAACGTCGAGTCTGGAACTGCGCAAGAAATCTCTTCATCTGAACAACTTGTAGAGTCTGAAAAATATGGCTGGTCTGGAGACTGGCATCCGAATCTGGATCTGGAAGAATAGAACAGACCTGTGACTCTACATCTATACTCCCCCTTTCTCCCATACTGGTCGGAATGAAGACATCGACAGTTGGGAGAAGACAAGATGAATGGGGATAACAAAACATACTTGCGGCTTTTCATAATTTTTTTAAGCCGTCACACATTTTTTTGTTGAAAATAGTTTTTTTAAGCCGTTTCATCTCTTTTTTTTCGGCTTTTGCATTTTTTTTAAACTTTCGTACGGCTCTTTAATTTGTACGCGCCTTTTCTTTTCTTTTCTTTTTTTTTACTTTGCAACCTTCTTCTTTTTTTTTGTAAACAAATCTCTTTTTTTTCTTGCCTGCCCCTCCCTCTTCTCTCACCATTTTCATTTTTTTAAACCCTTCGGCCCACTTGGGCCTTGCAAACAATAGCCCACATTTTATTTTTTCTAAAAAGGCGCAGCGACATTAGGGTTGGGAACCCTCTCGTGAAACGCCGCCGAGGGTTCCGCGATTGGGAGGCATCACCTGGGCCTGCTAGGGCTGCACGTCGCCGGAGATGAAAGGTGGAATGATCGTGCGCCTGCTGCCTGGCACTTGGAGATCAGAGGCCATCGCCTACGGGAGCCCACTGGAGATGCGTGGGTGAAGACTCCGCCCGGAGCCATGGAGCTTCACGTCGCTTGAGGAGAATCGCGCCAAGGGGGAGCGCCGCCATGGCGCGCGAGGCATCGGGAGGGAGGAGCGCCGCCAAGGGTTGAAGGAGGTTCCGTGCCTGGAAGTTGCACAGGCGCGGGGGGGTCGCGTCGCGCTGGAGTCGTTTGCTCTGGCGATCTAGAGATAGAGCGGTCGCGCCGCCTGTGCGATCTGGAGAGAGGCGGCCCTGGATGTGGAGCCCACGAGCGGATGCTCGAAGGGGATCGAAGGGGGTTCGGTGCTGCTTGAAGCTTTTCCTCGGGAGGAGGAGGAATCTGATCGAGCCGCGTGCTGGGAAATGTTGTTGCGGAAGGAGTGCCGCATGCGGGTTCTGCGCCTGGAACTGTTGGCACTCGCGCCGCTCCTTTTGCCAGATAGGAGCACCGCCTTAGAAGAAGATCGTTGATGAGTTAGGGCTCACGATGGAGCCATGGATCTGAACATGCCCGAGGTGGATCCTGGAGTCGAAGATCGCCGGCGTGATGATCGTCTGGGCCGCCTCGAGTGCCTGGAATTCGTGCCTTGCGCCTGGTAGAAGGGCACCACGGTCTGGGTCGTGCCACCACGAGTGGAGGAAACACCGCTTGGATCCCTGCCGCCTAAAAAAACAGATCTGGAGGCGGCTAGGGTTCCAGAAATTCAAACCATGAACTTTGATAATCTTGAACAAAACAGTAAAGCATATAAAAATCCTCAAGAATCGATCTGGCTCTGATACCATGTTATAAAATATGAATAATGCGGAAGCGAACATAGAAAAGATAAAGAACAAAATAAGAACGCGGGATTTTAACGTGGAACCCTACTCCGTGAGGAGCGGGATGAAACCACGGGAGAAGCCCTCAAAGGGGCGTGTTTGTCTATTGACTTTCTCAATAAGTACAGGAGGTCTGGGGCTCCTTATATAGCCTTCCCAGAGCCTCCAAGTCCCACCATTGGGCGGTATGGGACTAAACATAGGATGGGGTAAATGGATCTTCTCCAGGATCCATTTACCCTGTTACAACTCAATAGACGCACAACCACATACTCCAACAGTACCGATATGGCGACATTTCCTCCTTTTCAGACATTTCCTTCAAAAAAGAGCATCGATATAGGCGATATTTCGACGATATATCGCCGAAATATCGTTGAAATATCGTCGAAATATCGAATCGACATGATATCGAAATTGATATGGCCTTTCATGCCTTCACTAGATCTCATGTCTGTATACTTTCTAGTAGAATGGTGTCACTGAACGAAAACTTTGCCACCTTGTGGATATTGCTCGTATCTTGCTTGCTCACATGAATGTTTCCAAGACTTACTATGGGGGATGTCATTCTCACTCCCACTTGAAATAAATTGATTAGTTATTGCGTCACGAAAGCATGGAGATCGAATCATATTCAATTTAGGTCGACTAGTCATACTAGTTGATGTTACAAACAGAAATGAAATTTTTTTTCGATAAAATCACATGGCTTGGGGTACAATTCCCTATCCGTTTCATTAAGATCACATGAGTATTAGGATTTTCTCTTAAAGTGTGAACACGATCTACTAGTCTTTAAGTAAAGAGATCTCTTATCTCAAGTACGATCTGATAAAGAGAGCACTTGCGAGGGTGTAGATGAGATGCGTGCTTTCATCAATTCAAAGTAATGATCTGAGTAGGGAACCTCTTGATTTCGTCGTACGGAATCCACCACCTTTGAGAGCACGAGGCATCAAATAAGACGAACAACCACGAGAGATCGTTTCAGCAACATGGCAACAACGCGATGACGATCGTGGTTTCCACAAACCGTAGGCAGGGGGCGACCACTAGGATTTATAGAGAGAGATAGGCACATGGTACGAGAGAGATGCTGTTATTGTAGTTGTTGCTCAACTAATGAAGGCTAGGGTTTCCTTCTCTTTTATAATAAATTGTATGGTTAAGAGAAGGCCCTAAATGTCGGTTTCGGTCACCATTTCGGTATCGACCAAAATAGAATTTCGATGGAATTTCGGTGGAATTTCGACCGAAATTTCAGTCATTTCGGTCATTTTTTGTACTAGGACCCCCATATTTCGGTCATTTCAGCCATTTCGGTCGAATTTCGATTTCGACTGGATATCGATATTCGATAGAAATTCGACCGAATTTCGCTGAAATTTAAGATGCACTTCTAATAATAATCAATGGCAAGATTAATTTGTAATATCCAAGATTACATTTAAGCTTCAAGATTACAAGTTTAAGGACAATATCCAACTATTGCTATCTTTAAAATCAATCTCCAACATGCATAATGGGAAAAAGGGGTAGCCTCCTTTCCATTATGGAGTAGGCTACCACTGTGGTAGGAGCCACCATGGCAGTTGTTACATGGTCAAAATCCTACTATCGTTTTCGACCTGTACGATGTTAGCTAACCCATTGCCAACCATCCCTCCTGAATAGTTGGATCATGGACACACTCGAACTCTTCTTAAACTTGTACTTGCTCATGTACCCATGCTCTAACACAAGCATGACATGAACTCCATATTACTCAAGAATACTTTCAAGAACATGCTCAAGAACGCTTAAGAACTCAACTACATGATCACACAAGAACATGCACAAAGCTCTTCTTATTAGAAGAGGAGAATTGCTCTTGAGTGGGGTATATCTACAATGAGCCACCGCTCCTTATATACAATACTTAAGGCCAAGGTTGCAGAAGTCGGCAGTCGGTACTCGGTCGGCAGGGTCACTGACTAAGGATTAATCGGCAGTCGGGAGAGTAATCGGATTTAGTCGGGCATTAGTCGGTTTTGATATTTTTAATTATTTTAAATATATAAATCAATTTTTATAACATATACTCTCATTTATATTCATATATTTAGCCATTTTAATATTTTAAGGGCTTAAAAAATATAGCAAGAGAAGAAAAAATGAAGCAAGTTAAGAACAAAATGCTTGGTACATAGAATGAGAAAGTGTTTAAAAATACAAAATGTCGAGTAAGAGAATTGTAATTGTGCAATATTCAATATTAAAAATGGCAATATTACTACAACCTATAGTCATGATATACAACAAAAATCAGGGCTTTAGTTTTTTTGTTATATATACAATACTTGTGTGTAGTGTTTTGGCCTTTGGCTCTTACCCTTCTGACTCTCTCTACTCTATTTTTTGCATAACAGTTAATAACATTTAGAAATCATATGCTCCAGAAATCATATGTAATGCATAACTTATCAACTGAAAATCTAATGCTTCAGAAATCATTTGCTCCAGAAATCATATCCTCCAGAAATGATATCCTCCACATTGTTAAAACATATGCATTGCTCCATAAATTTATGCCTAATCATACCTGATCATTTATGCATCGTCATATGCATAACTTATTTTTTGTCATTTATTATACTTGATCATTTGAGTGGAATCCACATTGCTCTAAAAATCAAATTTGAATATAACATATGCATATAATGAACAATCGACATTGTTATTAAACCTATCAACCGAAAATCTAAATGTCCTAATCATATATAAAATCAAATACTAACCAACAATGTCCTAATCATATCTAAAAGTTCAAAAAAGCAAAAAAACAAAAAAAAACAAAAAAACTAACATGGGAGGCGAGGATCGAGCGTTGGAGAAGCTCCGAGGAGAGCTTTGGCTGCATCTGGAAGGAGTCTTGAGGTCGGTGATGTCGAGGCGGAAGGTCCTTTGACCATCGTCGGAGGAGATGCAGTTCGATGATGCGGTTTGGCGGAGGCGGAGATGGAGGATGCGTCAAGGGTTTGGGTTTTCGGGGGCTCGAGTTTAGGTTTTCAGGGCATGGGATCTTACGGTCGAACAGTAAGGTCCTCTATCGATTTAATCGGGTATTCGGGTATTCGATTTTTGGGAGGTTCAGATAAGAAAGGTCTATGCAAAAAGCGACCGTGTAATCGGCCGAGTAAACCGATTAATCGGCAGAGTAATCGGGTTGGTCCGATTATAGAGCGATTTTGGTTAGTCGACTCGGCTACCCCACCGAGTCGACTAATCGGACCGACTAAACGGGTTAGTCGGCCGATTTTTGCAACAGTGCTTAAGGCAACCCAAGGGACTCTCATTGTTACATCTACAATAATGATACATAAAGATAAAAGTCCCTTTAAGTTCTACGTCAACCCTTCGTGTTCCACAACTTCGTCTTCTTGTCTCTTCGACACCTTGTTGTCCTTTCATCTTCTCGCATGATGGATGTCACATCAACTGCCTAATCATCATCACACTCACGCTCTAACGCCTTGCTGAAGCAACTTTGACATTACTCACTAAGTACCGCCAAATACTCGATCTTGTGCCAAAGGGAACCAGCAGTTGCCAGACCCTCGTGCAATAAACCCTTCCTTAGCGCTTCACATGCTAAAGGGAAGTCCACCAGAATTTCATTGTCGTGGCCCTAGACCACTCTCGTACGTGTACTACCACGTATGATCGCTCACGCTCGTGCTCAATGCTTGTAACGCTCCATGGCTCCTTGGACCGCCCACATCGCTATCGATATTGTGTGCCTTTGTGTGTATTCTTATGTGACCGCTTCGCATCACTCCTCAATGCATGCTATTTCACTGCACCGCATTGCTGTGCTCGCGTACGTGTCGCTATTTGCAACCATTGTCATGTCTTGCACTGCTGTCTGTACTTTTTATGCTCGCACTGTTACAAGCTTCACGACACTTTGCTACCAAGTCAATGTCTGTGATGCTTTTCCATTGCCACATATGTTTGAGTGTCCACGACCCCCTTAGATAAGCTCTGAGCTACCCACTCACTATAGACGCCACCTGAAGTCGACTCCTTCGTTCATATCCGTGCATCCGCAACTGTGTCTACACAAACATTTTGATCATGAAATTTGGGGGTATGACAACCGTCCACTCCATATTAGGAGTTTTCTATTAGCACCAAGTCTTATACATGTTGCATATTTTCTTATTGAATTATCACCAAACAATTCCAAATTATTCATGACAATTACAAATAAATAATTGATAATTATGAATCATATTCAACCATCCAAAACTAAATGTAATTTACATTTACATTTAATTTAATAATGTGATTTTAATTCACATTAATCTTTAAATTGTAAATATGATGAATCACTAATCTAATATGTATTCGTTGTAATACAAGCGATTAACAACTTATCAGAACCTCGATAAAGAAATCTCGGTGTATAGATCGAGGTTTAACTTTATTCTGGATAAGTCTAGGTCCGAACACAAGGACACATGTTCGTAGTTTATTTAACTAAATTCTAAATGGCTAGGTTAAATAATCTAAATGCATATCTAGACCAATGATTACATCACAGATGAATGCATGGTATTTTTTTTATGATTTTTTATAATGCAAATAAAAAAATGCTATAAAATGAAATGCAATACAATACACAAAAATGCATATAAAATGAGCTCCTGAATTAATTTCTCCACCAATTAATGATGACATCAAAGTATATGCACATTATGGTTCAAGTACATCGTGAATAAATGGGTCAATGTCTTGAGTTCTCTTTAACAAAGATCACTAATAATCACCCTTTTATCATTTAAAGTTAATTAAACAATTAATCAAGTGAATGATGATTTAAAATAACCAAATAAGGTATTTGAGTAATTTCACAATATTTGTATAAAGTCACATATCAAATGTTGCATTAGAATAAGTTAAAATTAATGAATGACATTTAAATTAACGTGAAATAAATCAAATAATTCTCTAATTAATTACCGGTATTCCACGAATCAAATCATAGAATAAATCATGCTATATTCAAGATCATTTGGAGCTTTCAAGTAAGATAAATTTTACATTTATTGGATTTAGTATGCTCTAAGGTAATCAGTTTCAATAAATATGCATAACTGCATTAAAAATTTAAATTAAATCACTTTAAAACATTACAAACAAATCCACTAATGATCCAAAACAATTTAAATAATTCGACAGAGGTTTAATTCAATTATTCAAGTGCACGAGGTCTTATCAGCAAATTAAGGAACATGGAGGGGTGTCTTATGAAAACTCCAGACAAAGCACGTAAAGCATGTGAGGGTTGGACCTTTCTATAGTTGAAGAACTCTGCGGCGCTTCAACTATAGTTCCTCCAGGAGGCACGCATGGAGCTCGTGCTTCTCATGCCTGGAGCTAGGTTCGATAGGGGCAGGTGGTTCGGGCCACGTGGGTGACCCTGATGCTTCGGGCCACGTGGGTGACCCTGATGCTTCGGGCATCGAGGCTGACGGCTCACGATGACGGCCTGGGATGCTCCTGGGCGGTAGGATCAGCACCGATATGGTATTATCCAATGGTACATGTAGCTTGGACCTATCTCCTCCTCCCCGACTCGGCGGAGATCGTTGCTCTCCGACGAGGATGCTTTGCGCATCTTCGTTCTCCTCGGAATCAACTGAGGGTCGAGGAAGCTTCCTAGGAGCCTGACGAATACAAGGACTTGTTGAAGGATTACCGGAGCTATAGCCTATAGGAGAATGCCCGTCGATGCACTGTTGTCGGAGGCGACACTCTAGAATAGAGGTCAATTCGAAGCTTCGACCATTGAAGACTTGATATACGTACAAGGGTTAGATAGCATAGTCGAAGCAAAATTGATGTTCTGTAATGAGATGGAGGGCTCATGACGTGACTGGAAAGGGAGTCGTAGTGGGTTCTTCCTTCTTGCAAGAGGAAGATGACTGGCATGGAGGGGAGTCTGGAAAAGAAGAGGTGATCGAAGTAGTCTGCAAGGAGGAGGGTGGTTTGGTGATGGTGAATGAGTGCTCATGTGGAATAGATAGTGTGCGATTTGATGTTGAATAAATGGAGAAATCGAAAAAGGGATGAAACTGAGTTTGGACATGAAGGGTGGAAATCATCAGAGGATTATTGGATTCCCTGTGCTAGAAGCTGCTGTGGTTCCTGGGTCATCGCTGAACAAGCACAGATCTGCTTGAAGCTTGAGTAACACGCCAATAGGTTAACGACTTGGTTAGAAGATCATGGATGTTGTCGGAGAAGTTGTCTTCTTTGCTCAGCCTCTCCTCTTTCTGTCACCAAGGAGGAGTAAAGGGGCTTGGGCACTTCTCGCACAAGTGCGGATGATCGAAGTATGAGGCTGGAAAGTGATGTTTTGTTCAAAGATGGATGGTTGAAGAGGGCAGTTTCAATTGTCCACTGCGGCTGCACGTGAGGAAGATGGCACTTGCTTGGAGGTTAGGGTGAATGAAGGTTGAATGGTCGTCACGAGGGTACTGGTTTTATGGGAGGATGCATAGGCGATCAGAGGCAAATTAGGGAAGTTACCTTGTGAAGGGTGGCACCCTTTTCAAGGGCAACTACCAGATGAAGGATACGAAGCAACACCCTAGGATCAAGTGATCCAGCGAACCTGCATTTGGGTGCGATTGGAACGATTGGATCCATTCTATCAAACGATCAAGCGGCTCTGGTTGAGATGGGTTTAAATTATCGGTTGTCGTCTGATCAAGAGATTAGACGGTCTAAAAGGTGCATGAGGAGTAAAGAAGAGCCACCAGGTGGGGGCTCTTGATTGGGCCATGCGACTCAATCAAAAAATAGGAAAATGACTTAAATCTTGTAAAATAAAAATAAATAACAAATGGAGTTAAATGAAAAAGTATTCAACATGAAAGTCATGTATCTTTTCAAGCTCTACAACTTTCATGAGAATTCAAAGTCAAAATACATCATATATACGTACTTATTATGTTTGTGAGTATTTTTATTAAAGAAATGGTCTGGTAGTAGTACAATGTGCCTACCACTAGGGCTGGCTATCGAACCCATCGAGCCGAGCCATGCCCTGGCTCGGGCTCGGACTTGGACTCGTGCTCGACAAGGCTTGCGACGGGCCTCTTATTGAGCCTGGTCTGGGCTCGAGCCAAGTCAAGCTCGTTAAGGAAAATATCCAGTTTTTTGGTACAAAAGCATGTTGCATAGGCTCTAATCCACAACCTCTTGTTTGAAGACTGTCTTCCTTACTAGTTGGCCACTATCTGAGTTACATTTCAAAATTTAAATTATTTATGACATTCTATTTGCTAATAAAAAATACTAATTTGCTAATTATAACCTCCAAAAACATGAATATAGTTGTAACTATCTGTTCCCTAGAAAAATATCATACTGGCTGGGCACATTAGTGGATAATATATATTATCGAATATGTTTTTATTTTAAGACGTATAATAACATGAGATTGTAATTAAGCTTACAAGATATTATATATGGGACATTGCCACATTGGAATTCACATTCACATATATGGACATTTATAGTTCTATGGTGCCCACGAAATAAAATTATATCGATTTACAATTTGGTTGGGTATAGTATACATATTTAATTATTACCTACATAGGCAGCTTTAACTATAGACATAGGTTACCAATTTTTGAATAGACAACTCCTCTTTTGTGTGCATTATATATACAAATACAAATATAAATATAAATATTATATATATTCCTTATCGAGCCCCTTATCGAGTTTTCGAGCTGAGCAAGATTCGGCTTGGGCTCGGCTCGTTAAGCTATCGAGCCCAACATTCTGGCTCAAACTCAGCTCAATAACTTAATGATTCAAGCGCATGAGTCCTTATTGAGCCGAGTCCGAGCCTGGCTCATCGAGCCATGACTCAATAGCCCGTCCTACCTACCACCCAAAAGACTAGGGTTCAAATCCCCCTTTGGGGGGGTTGCATTAGGTAGTCGATAACCGGCATAAAAAATAGTCGAATCTTTCAACATAGATTTTAGGAAGAATCTATGTAACCGACTCTACTTATAGTAGGAGATGTATTTAGCATTAGTAAATAAAAATACTCCTTTTGCTTCTTTTATTATTATTTTGATATTTTTGTATAAAGAATAATATATAATGTATTATAGACAATGTTAAACTAATTTTTATGGGGTTCTTAATAATAATAGAAAAATAGTAAATGATGGAAACATTTAACACATATATACAGTATTTAAGCATTTTCAATATGTACACTAATTAATCTTAATTATTTACAAGGTGTTAAAAGTTAAATCAAATCAATATTATTAAGTTAATTGATTAGTTTAAGATAGATGTATAATTAGTGAAAATAATGATAATGAATATGAGATTCATCACAATCTATTCACAGTTATCTCTCTCTATGATGTTGTGGATCTCATTCATATTATCCACGATTATCGTGGATAGCACTATTCACATTAATCTCATCTATTATATCTAATTTAATTATCTAACTTCTCTCTCTACACATGTCTAAACATGGGATCAAATTTCGTTGAAATTCGGTCGAATTTCGGTTGAATTTCGATTTTGGCTAGTGATCGAAATTCGACTAAAATGGCATATATCGATCGAAATATGGGTAGCCCCAGTTCAAAAATCGACCGAAATGGTCGAAATTTCGGTCGACGTTTCGGTCACTCACCGAAATGGTGATCGAAATTCGAGACCTTATGTCTAAATAATGTGAATTATATCCACATTATTTATGATAATTAAACCAATTTAATCATCATCATTTCTCTTATTTTTTCAATGCTTAGATAGTGTCTCTAACATAACAATTCTTGAACTCTTTGTAGAATAGTATGCCTTCTTCGTGGATACTTAGAAACAAGGTGAGTGCGATTGTATATGCCATGTATAGTGACTTGGATAGTGAGATTTTATCTCATATACAGTTCTAAGAAAGCTCTCAGAGATTTCTGATCATGGCACACAATATGTCAAATCTTCTCATTGCATCCGAATCATATTCATATTAATATCCAACATTTGGACCAAGATTGGATAACCACTCTATTGAGCGGAGTCGATAAAATCTAAGCTTGTTTCATCACTTCTTCAGAATGGAATTGTCATGGTATACAATCGATTAAGATCACACCACCTTTTTTCCTCGAGTATTTCCAATACTCGTACATCGTGGATACTAACAAGGTTTTTAATCTCGATTTCGTTTCGAGATGGCGAAAAAATGTAACAATTTCGAAATTTCATCGACATTTTGACCAAATTTCACGAATTTCGATCAAAATCGGCCTATATTTGTGAAGGAAGGGTCCATATCTCGATTTCAGTTTCGACGGAGTGTCAAAATCGAATTTTCACCGAAATTTGAAACACTGGATACTGGAAGAGCTTGATTAAATCTGAAGTTCTGATCATATTTGAACTGCCTTCTTCAGATTTTATTGTTAAGTTTCTCACTGGATCACTAGGAGTTGGTATTGATGATATGCTTTTCAAAAGCATATATCATACCTCAAATTCTGTTTTGCTTCCAAAATAAGATGGCTATTAATGGAATTTGGTTGGTCCCCATGTTTTATGAGTGATTTCATGTCTTCCAGTTCAGTAGTGAAGCTATATGATCCCTTTGAAAGATCGTATTACTCATATACCCTATATGCACACCAGCTCATCGTTATGTGGACGCTTATTAGGTCATCAACCTAATAGTCTGCATAATGTATATACTCAGACCTATAGTAACACATCTATCTTCGGTCAAAGGATACATGCCTATATCATGACAGTATATGACATACGTCTTAACTATCTAGATCTCGCTAAATCAACTCTTTAACTTAACTCATACGGCACCTTCGAATATCTATTCCCTAACAGAAGACATGCATTAAGTGGTCAGTCAGATGTCGGCCTTGGAGTAAGGATTGCCATCTCCTTGTAAGGTTGGCGATCCTTTCTTAACAGTCATTTGACGTTGTTAGTTGTGTTCTCAATCCAACTCTTTAGATATCATCTTAGCACCAACTTCTTTGATCTAACCATTAGATTTACAACTGTATGATTATCAAGATGGATAAGGCACATAACCTAATCGTACTAAGAGACCCAATAAGTGCATGCATTCATTAATCTCAGCTAGGGAGTGAATATCAATAACTTTTATTGATTATATGAATAATTAGAATAACATTTATTGTAGAAATAGTTCGACTGCGGATCACCTATCTAACAATACCTCATAAATAGGGTCCCCTCTTTGGTTCTCAATGGGGCTAACTCTTTTCTCACTTTTGTATGTTGATTGGTATTTTTTCCTCTTCCATTGAGAATCTTTGGTTGCATAACCTTTGTTCACAACTTTCCGACTATAAATAAGTTGTCTCGCTGTGCAATCTAATGTGTGTTCCTTGGCTACTCTCGGACCCAATGGGATGTAGGTTCTATGACCCTTCCGGTCATCCCTACTATATTTTAGCTGATGTCACTTTCTTTGAGCGTACTAGCTACTTTACCCAGTCTGTTAGTGACATACACCTGGAGCTTATGCAACCTCCCATTATTTATAAAAGGAAACACAATATTCATTCCGATTATGTATCGTTACTTATTCCTTACTTGAAGGATGATGTGTATCTTCGAGTGTCCCCACCACTGTAGCTCCAGATGCTCCATCAGAACTTCCTTTAGCATTGCAGAGGACAAAAGGTAATGTACTATACAAGTATACATCCCTGATCACATTTTACCTCTGGTGATACTTTATCCCGTTCTGATAGGCAGTTTGTAGATGCTCTTATGACTGCAATTACTCCTTGTAATCATCCGAATGAACATCACGACAATGATTGGAAACATACCATGGACGAGTAGTTGAATGCACTTACCTCTAGAATCACATGCGATCTTATGCAGTGTGCTCCATGCGTCTAGCCAGTTGCATGTATATGTGTCTTTACAACCAAACAGTCTCCTGATAGCTCAATTGATAGATTGAAGACCAGATCATGGCAAATGGCTTTACACAGATCTACGATGTGGACTACTTCGAGACTTTTTCTCCGGTGGCTGAAATGTGGTTAATTCACACTATTCTCTATTGTTGCAATAGGAATTGGCCCATATTCGAGCTCGATGTTACTCTGTCGAGGGAAGCATGTATGATGTCTCCATAAGGCCATTTATGGCCTAATGCAGAGTCACAGGCTTGGTTTAATGGTCTTACTTCTGAGATCGATTTACTTGATATTCCATAGGACAACATTTGATTACTATGCCTTCATTAGACGAAGGAATTAGGCATCGTGATATTGGCTGTTTATATTTATGACATGGTTATTTTTGGTGATGATAAAGCACACATTCTAAGATTCAAGGCCTTTCTCCAGAAGGTGTTTGTCACCAAGGACATTGGTTATCTCAGATACTTCCTTGACATTGAGGTGATACGTATTATAAAGGGGCTACACCTATCATAACAAAAGTATTGTCTTGACATTCTTACAAAGGCTAGCCTACTTGGATGCAAATCATCTGGCGTTCCAACGGAGTTGCGGAAAATGCTACATCTACTGATCCCAAGTTTGCAGATACTACATTGTATAGAAATCTTAGTGGGCAAGCTGCCTACCTTACTGTTAGTAGGCCAAATATATCGTATGCTATGAGAAAATCCCGTCGGCACATGGAGAGACCTCACTACAGTCATTGGTAAGATGTTATCTTGATCCTTGGGTACTTGAAGGAATCTCCATGAAAATGCCTCTTCAATGAGTTGGCCACATCGATTTCACTGCTTATGCAGATGATGATTATGTTAGTTCTCCTGAGGATAGTCGATCCACCACATGTTATACCATGTTTGTTGGTGGGAATCTTGTTACTTGGCGGCACAAGAAGTAGATCGTTGTTTCTAGATTAAGTGTAGAGGCTGAATACATGGCTATGACTCGTGCCACTTGTGAGATTACCTGGCAAGTCTCATTTCTACTGGAGGTTGGACTTTTTGCTACTTCTCTTGTCTCTTTGTACTGTGGCAACAAGTCCGCTACATATGTTATCACCATGCTTGTATTTCATGAAAGGATTAAGCACATTGAAGTTGGTTTCCATTTCATTTGAAATGCAATATGAGAAAAAATGTCTACTCTCGATATCTCTACGGATCTTCAGCTTACAAATATACTCACAAAGGTACTGCCGAAGAAATGCATATCATGGGTGACTTCCAAGTTGACTTCCAAGTTGAGCATGATCGTAAGATATGCTCCAACTTGAGTGGGAGTGTTGAAGTTATTTCGTCATCTTCTTTTTATTTTATTTATTGATTCTTATAACCCCTTCATGGTCTCTTATATAATTCTCTCCAATTGGGCTTTAGAGTTTTGCACGCTATATAAGAAACCTCATAACCTCGAATAAATTTATTCATCATTATCAGTTATTCTCCATATGCTCCAAGATGCTTTCTTGTACTTGATTACATTTTTTTTGCACTCTGCCATGTCACCCGTTTCTAAATTTTCTACCATTTGTATGTCTTCCGTCAGGCTTTGGAGATTCATGCTCCTCCTCCTCCTCATCATCATCATTTGAGCTGCCTGTTTCCCGAATAGAAAACAGCGGTGATAATATGAGATTCCGAAGGACTTGTTTTGTGAGGGATGTTCAAGTGCTAGATTCTTCATAGTTCTTGAAATATTCAATCTGAGGTGCCATGCACTAAAGTACATAATTAGTTATAAGATCACTCGGGAAAAATTGTTCAGCAAATAAGGAAAATAACATATATGCATTTGAGATTGTTTAAGCAGTGAGAAGACTGCTAAGTACTAACTCCAAATGTGTTCGAAATAGGATGATGACACGTACAGGAGATCATGGTCTATCTGGAATCATATTTGAGGAAACCATGAAATATGGTTTTCCTTATTATGGTCGTTCTCAAGATCCGTTTTAGTCGAGTGGTGGCAAAGCATCTGTCCATAAATCAAATCCTATATTGTATGAAAAAAAATCTTAGTTTTTTGATTTGCTTAAATACACAGTTGAGTTCGATTGTATCAAGATAATTTCCCTGAACTTGAAGCTTCCTGTTTTTTTGTAGAAAAAAGTACACAGGCCTTATATTTGGGGTCTTTCTTGCAGGAGTGAAGGAGGAGCGACTTTCGGAGGGCCTGGTCCCTAGGCATTGTGCTTTATCTCTTGTTGGCGAGCCTATCATGTACCCAGAGATAAATACCCTTGTCAATGAGCTGCACAGTAGAAGGATTTCTACCTTTCTTGTTACTAATGCACAATTTCCTGAAAAGATACAGGCGTTGAAGCCTGTTACACAGGTTATTCATGGCATTTCATCTAGTTGAGAGCTGGTTTTATTAAGGATCTATGTGTCTTTATTCTGCAGTGGATTTAATTTAAAGAATTGGTCTTTTTGAACAGCTATACGTGAGTGTAGATGCTGCAACAAAGGATAGCCTAAAAGCAGTTGACCGGCCACTTTTTGGGGACTTCTGGGAACGGTTTCTTGTAAGTATGTGTCCATCTCAAATTATATTATTTAGTTCATATAGGTTTATGCTAGATTTTCACAGGATCCGATGATCCTCCATCAATTTTTTTTATAATATATTGCAAACCTCAACGAACCAAAGAAAATACTATATTAAGCCTTTGGATTCTGATTTACATTTGTTGATAGATGTGTATTATGACCCTGAGATGCTGAGGAAGATATAATACTATATGTATTATAACCCCGGGGCAAGTCAGAGGACCTGATATGCAGATTGCTGAGGAAGATATATAAGATCTCGTTGTTGTTGGTGGTTGTTACGGGGTGTCTTCCGTCATTTTTGTGGAGAGATTACGCATGTGATTTCAGAGCTGGCAATTAAGTTGAGGCCAACTCTTGGGAACACAACTATCTTTTGTTTTTGGCGGAACGATTGGATGGGAGATGGATTGTCGAGGGAGCGATACCCGAGGCTGATGCATTTAGCGGTGGACAAAAAGGATGTGGTGCAACGGGCGTGGGACTGAGGATCTTGGTATCGAACATTTTGTTCGGACCCTTTAGAGCAAAGGGTTGATGTGATGTTCGTCCCCCAGGATCCGGTTTCTCGGCAAACCAATTCCGTGCACATACATTCCACATTCGAAATACACAATAATATAAAGCAAAAGAAAAAATATGAAAGACTGTAATAAAAAAATTTCTTTCCATTCACTTCATAACACATCCATCATTACATTTCATCTCCATCCATGTCTACCAATATACATGTATACATAAAAAAGTGTGTCCATACATACATTATACAACACGTCTCCCAAAATGCTACAAGAAAAAGTAAGGTAATAAAAGCTGCAAGTAACTGTACCACAAGAAGAATCATGCAGCTGCACAAAAATAAGTAGCTACAATTAAACAAGTGCTACTCACTGCTGCGGCTGCTTATGCGAACTTGCGGATCCAACACGTAGGTACGTTATGAGCAAAGTTGTTCAATACAATAAAAAATATACATGCAGATATAATTAAAAGTGCGCAAAAGAACTAGTTGGTATACCATCCTCACAAAGAGATAAATTTTAGTCATTATTAATTTATATGCATCAAGTAAGCTTCATGGATAGTCTGTCTATGACTCTAAGACAAGAAAAAGACCTTAGGGTTGGGGTGCCTCCATAGTCATGCCGTGGTGTACAATGCTTCCTAACTAAGTTCTCAACACGACCACTTGGCTTTACTCATAAGATTATAACTCCGATTCCCAAAGCAAGTTCTAACCAGCAAATCATTGCGAACCACCCAAGTCCACCACCCATGTGTAAGAGTCCACGATGGCGTAGGGTACGAGTAAGGACATAGATGACATGATCATTATTACCGTAGTCTGAATCACCATGACTAATGTAAATTTTCCTTATGCACATGAGACTTGTATCCCATTCCTAATTTCATTTAACCACAATTTCCCGGAACTCCCTTCTTAGTGCTCCCATTCAGAATACTAACCGATGTGGCCTACACCAGCCAGTACACAGGTGTTAACTCTAAGTGAACAAGCAAAATACTAGACCACCAACCATGATTACTGTGCCTGCACTGGAAGCACTGGGCTAAAGGCACGTAAGTGATGAGGTTGAACACTGCGTGGTGACTCCTCGGTGTGCCAAGCAACATGTCCTCCAACTGTCACAGTTACGTAGTAGCGGTTGGGATCGCGGCTCTCTAGGCTTCTACCTGAGGCTCCAATGGTGCATGCCCATCCTTTGGTAGCAACTACCCCATTACTCGATCATCGTGAGATAGAACTTATGTGTTTAAAGCTCTCAAGAGTCATTCGAATTTCAGGAACGTGCGCGGGATGATCAAATCAATAATTGATCAATGCTTCAAAGGATAGTGTTCTACATTGTTAACTCCAACTTTAATCTGAAATTGTCAGGAATATTCAACTAACAGATAACACAACTCAGAACACAAATATCTCGAGGAACGGAATAAAAGAAACAGAGAAGATCATCTGTAAAGTTTTGTTGGTAAAGGCCAACCGTCGCTCCATCCACTATAGCCTCATAACTCTCATTGGCGTGTAGCCACTCCTGGCAAAAAATCTTGTTGCCATCCTTCCTCGACTTGGGCCCTTCCATGAGACAATGTACTCCATGTGTTAGCTCATTTTTCTCCGTCTCAAGGAACTGTGTCCTTTGTCGGTACTGTCTATTAGTTCTCCTCATGCGGTATACTTTATTTTTTTAACTATGCGCCATGTCTTGAGAATCATCCATAAGCATTTCCTCAGTTTTCTTGGGGGCGTTGAGCCATACAATCATGCCCTGAAGCTTGTTTTTGTATTCGTTTCTGGTCATAGAAATTTCCATTTCATGTGATTGAACCTTAAGAAGTAAATCTTGCAGATTATTTTCGAGTTTGCTTTTGTCAGTATGTAAGATAGGCCTTTCAGAAACTGCATCCGAACCTATTTGGGGTATTTCCTCACCAGTTGCAGATATCTGAGAGGTCAAAAATGTCACCTCGAATTTAAGGTATCTTTTTTATTATGATATGTACCTTAACAAAATTTTTTCCATGCTCCATTTTTTCCTACCCACTCAACTCAATGGTCTAGTGGTAGTACAGTGTGTCTACCACACAAAAGACTATTGTTCAAATCCCACTCTTGTAGGGGTTGCGTTAGGTAGTCAACGGCCAGCGTAAAAAATAGTCGAATCTTTCAACATGAATTTGAGCAAAATTCATGTAGCCGACCCTATTTATAGTGGGAGAAGGCTTAGTACATTTTGCTCCATTTTTTCCTGACAATAACTTCCAGCTGTGCAAACTTGGATTTCTTTTTAAGATATCTACCTTTCTAAAAAACTCAAGTTTAACCTCTAAACTATCGATTATCTCCATAATTTCGAAATCTTCTCATCCAATTTACTCAATTCAACTTCTAATATTGTACATTTAATATGCAGCTCCAACAAGCCTGCTCATTTAATATTTATCTTGTGGAGAAACATTTTATCTGAATTGAATGATATAAATGGAGCATAAAATATATGTTTCAAAAGGATTGAATTTAAACCTTTCCCATTCTATGGATACACTGGCTCTGCTTCTGTAATGTTCTATAAACCAGAACTATACTTCTTTAGTGTACTGAGAATCAACTTTATAACGAGCCACCATTGTTATTATAAGTGTGGTATAAATGTGAGGTATAGTTTTAGCAAAAACCATGCTCACTGATACTGGCAGTTTCGGCGTATGAGAAATTTGTGTTTTGCCTTTATTATAAATGTAAATTCCATTCATCTTTTGCGGAAGAGTTGTTTGTATTCTGTAAAATTACAGCTTCTTGAGCATTGAAAGAATGTTCCATGTGAAAGCAGTATGTGACTTTGAGTGATCACATGGTTTAAATATATCTCTAAAAGAGTAGGTCTGCAGATCTAACAAAAGAAAAATACTAAACCAAATGAGAGTAGCGTGACCTTGAGGTAACTAGAAGTTTGTGGGTGTGGATTTAGGCAAGCTAAATTTGGGACTAGATCACATCAAATGGATCGAGGGAGAACTAGACAGCCATACAAGCTTGAGTAGGAGCACAACGATCATGTGAAATCTGCAGCAAGAGGGAAGGGAATATCGTACCTCAAGAAAATGAGTTTCCTCGGTTTCTTCACCCGCGAATCGCACGCTCGTCGCTCTGTTTGCGATGCGAAGCCACACATGAGGATGACCTCGTCCTTCTCCACGTGGGATGCTATTGGATCATCGATCCGAGTCCGACGTGCTCCGACGAGCTTCAGTGACGCTTCGACGAGGAGAGGGGAGGAAGGGCTGGAACTCGAGTTTGAGTGATTCTGGGGAGAGTGGGTTGGGTTATATGGGTCTTAACTCGGATCCAGATTCAGATACGAATACGACCTGGAACCCTCCTCGCTAAAATAGCCATAACTCAGGCTCTCGAACTCGGATTTTTACGTTTTTGGACTTGTTGGAAATGTTTCGATGAGTACTACGCGATTGACCACTCAAATATTTTTTTAGATATTGGAGTAAAATTAGATTTGCAATTTAGCTTAGATTCAAAATTTTTTCAGGGGAACCGAGGAGTTCATGGCAGGGCATATGGATTTGGCGAAGATGGAGGGACCGTTGAGGGGAAGAGACCACTTTATTTGGGGAGACGACATGTTTTCGGTCAAGAAGGCATACCGGTTTTTTGCGGGGAGAAGAAGTCGAGGAGGTGATGGGCATGGACATGGTTTCAGATTTCACGAAATTTCGATGAAATTTCGGTTTCGACAAGGAACCAAAATTTCGAGCGAAATGGCGATATGAGGGCAAGTTTCAGTCATTTCTTCACAAATGGTGGTCGATATGGGCGAAATTTCATCGAAATTTCGATGAAATTTAGTATCGACAAGGTATCGATACGATATCCGAAACCGATATTTAAACCCTTGGGCGTGGATATGCGCATGATTTGGAGAAGCAAGCTCCCAATCCCAATCAAGATGTGTTGAAGTTGTGTAACAAAAAATATTATTCATCGTAGCCCTAGAGCTCTCTTATATAGGAGAAAAGCTCAAAGGGAAAATTACATAAAGAGATCGAAGAAATAGAAAATTACAAAAACAGAACAAAAAGATATAAGTATCTCAACACTCCCCCTCAAGCTGGAGCATATATGTCTATCATGCTCAGTTTGGAACAACAACGATGAAAAGGGCCCCTAGCAAGAGCTTTGTTAAACATATCTGGAATTTGATCTCCTGAAACAACATGGGAGGTAGAAATAAACCCTTTCTGGATCAAATCACGGGTGTAATGGCTATCTACTTCAATATGTATATACGTACGTACGTACATACGTACGTACATACGTACATACGTACGTACATACGTACATACATACGTACATACGTACATACGTACATACATACATACATACATACATACATACGTACGTCCGTACCTCCCTCCGTACATACATACATACATCCATCCGTCCGTACCTCACTCCGTACATCCATCCATACATCCATCCGTCCGTACATACATACATACATCCATCCATCCATCCCTCCGTCCGTACATACATACATACATCCATCCATCCGTCCGTACATACATACATACATCCATCCATCCGTCCGTACATACATACATCCATCCATCCATCCATCATCCATCATGCATCCATCATGCATGCATGCATGCATGCATGCATGCATCCATCCATGCATCCATCCATGCATCCATGCATCCATGCATGCATCCATGCATCCATGCATCCATCCATGCATCCATCCATGCATCCATCCATGCATACATCCATGCATCCATCCATGCATCCATGCATCCATGCATCCATGCATCCATGCATGCATGCATCCATGCATCCATGCATGCATGCATGCATGCATGCATCCATGCATGCATGCATGCATACATACAGACATACAGACAGACAGACAGACACACAGACACACACACACACACAGACACACAGACACACAAACATACATACATACATACAGACATACATACAGACAGACAGACAGACATACAGACAGACAGACATACATACAGACAGACATACATACATACATACATACATACATACATACATACATACAGACATACAGACATACAGACATACAGACAGACATACATACATACATACATACATACATACATACATACATACATACATACATACATACATACATACATACAGACATACAGACATACAGACAGACAGACATACATACAGACATACATACATACATACATACATACATACATACATACATACATACATACATACATACATACAGACATACAGACATACATACAGACAGACAGACATACAGACATACATACATACATACATACATACATACATACATACAGACATACAGACATACAGACATACAGACAGACATACAGACATACAGACATACATACATACATACATACATACAGACATACAGACATACAGACATACATACATACATACATACATACATACATACATACATACATACATACATACATACATACATACATACATACATACATACATACATACATAC